>JAWNOQ010000211.1:6000000-6325000 GCA_035045865.1 Drosophila austrosaltans
TCTTCCTTCTCCATCTTTCTCCCTTGTTTATTCTCTTAATTCTTTTATCTGCTCTCTTACTTGTTTTCTCTTTATTACAGTAACAGTAAATCTTGGGCTACATTGGGATACATTGGAAACTGTCAAAAATGCGTCGGTCGTACCAAATCAGAAACCTTTCGTGGGCTCATGTAAAACAACTCAGCTGAGGACTATAATGATTCTATAAAGGACATACACACAAATATTAATTTTTATATATTTATATACCATTTCAATAATGCAAACGCTAGGATGAAATTGGTGAACAGTAATCAGCAAAGTAAAGTCTCTCTTCTTGTGAGTTCAAAATTAGTTTTGAAAAATATCTCGAAAGCTTTGCTCTTCTGATTGAAAAAGAGACAAAGTTGAGCCATATTAACGCGACGCTCTCTAAGGGCAAATGTCTTGAGCTTCTTCAGTCGTTTCAATCGCAATGTTTCTTATCCTTTTTGTATTATAATCGATGGTGGTTCAAAGAGAGTACAAATTACTGATGATTATATATATTTCTGACAAAATTTATATTTATCATAAAATTTTCTACTTAAGCAACGACGGAATCAAGTTTAGCTGTCATTTTTTGTCTTTTCATATCAGGATAAAAAGTACTCTATAACGGTCTCCTTGGTTCAGCCGTTCTTGGCTTATAAATGAAGTAACTAACACAACTTTTTTTTATATATATATATATAGATAGATATGTAGATATATATACATAGTTGAAGATGCTTTCTCTTATGCATTACCCTTCTTTTGAATAGATGAAAAAGCTTTAAATTACCTTAATAACTGATTAACAAACTTTAAAAAAATAAAAAAAATATATAAACAAACCTCTCTTTTTAATTAAATAAAAATGTAAAAAAATAATAATGAAATATAAATGTATACATATATATATATATTTCTTAATTAATTAATTGGAATAAGTATTATATTCCGCATGACCTAAAGCGTATAATATAATCAACAATTTTGTTGTTGAGAGACTGACTTTTCCAGTTAAATCCTAATTGATAATAAATTTCCTCATTGTCAATAACAATAAATAAATTGAAAACAAAAATATCAAAGAAGCTAACTTCGGCTCTGCCGAAGTTTGTATACCCTTGCAGCAAAATAATTGGTATAAATGTTTAACAAAATAAAAAAAAAAACAAAAAAAACACATCTTAAAATCTTCACTTCATCACCGAGCGAGCATTGAACCATCAAACACCGAGCCCATCGTGGCACCGATCTCTACATACTACGCCACCGTCCTTTTCTAGCTGACGTAAGCTAATTCGACATATGTATATGCAAACCCATTACATCTTGCTCTTTCAATTTCGTTTTGCTTAAGAACACAACACAAATATTTCTGTCTCTCTCACACACCGCGTGGTGGTTGAATTTTTGCATATGGATGTGTGTGCGTGCATTAAAATACATTTAATTTCTATCAAATTGATTATTGATTTGTAACCTTAATAATTATCCGATCTTGTTCAAACTTGGTGTAGGGTGTATGGGTAAAAATTGAATTTAGATGCAACAACAAAAAAACAATAATTTTATATATTTCTTATTTGGTGCCGCGCGGATTCGAACTCGGGTCTTTTGTGTTTGTACGGCAGATTTCTTGGAATTTGTTTTTGTTTCTTTGCTGCCAAAGAAAATTGCTTATTTTACTCGAGGTACCTCCACGTTTTAGTTAATAGCTCCGGTGATAATTATCCGATCCGACTAATTTTCAATACCACCATACTTCATAGATCAAGGAACTTAACTTTTTATGTTTCAACCATGTTGCTTGAAATTTGAGGCTGTCATCGTGATTCAAACAGACAGACGGACAGACGGACAGACGGACATGTCTCAATCGACTCGTCTATTGATGCTGATCAAGAATATATATACTTTATGGGGTCGGAAACGTATATTTCTATGCGTTACAAACATCTGACCAATTTTATAATACCCTCTGCAAGGGTATAAAAAGGAAAAACGGGAAAATTAAATAAAATGTATAATTGATACTGAATTGTATAACAATTTGCTGTACGTAAAATGGTAATAATATTATAAACATATAACTTTAGATATTTCAGATTACATTTGTTCTAACCAGACTATATATATGTATATATGTATCTATTTTACATCAACTGATTGTTGGCAGTTATTTTTAGGTAATTGTCAATGTAATCTGAATGAATTGCAAGTACAATTGGCAATTTAATAAAATTTACTCAATTATAATATTCATAATTCTTTTGCATAATTAAATGACCATAAAATGTGAATGATTTCTATTTGTGAGATTTGCATTTATGGATTTGCCCATTGGGGCAATGAGAAGAGATTTTGTATTGGACAAAAGGAATCTAACTGTATATTGTGTATGGCCAATTGGATTTAATCTCTCTTATGCTTCTTTGCGCTTTTGCACTCCTTATGGCATTTCAATTAGTTTTATTAAAAATGCATGAGAAGATTACAGAGAGATTTGGGCAAAGAGAAAGCAAGAGAATGGGAGAGAGAGAGAGAGAGAGGAATTTCAATTTCAATTCGTTTTTATTGCTTTTGCATTCAATCAAATTTATTATGCGTTCAGCCATCAATAGTCAATTAGATAATTATGTGCATAATACCATTGTTTTACTCCCTCCCTCTTTTTCTCTCTCTCTCTCTCCTACACTGAAAATGAAAATTTACGAAAATAAAAGTAGATATAATAAATGATTAAAGACTGAAACTATGTGATTTAGATCCAGCTACTTAGAGATTATTTTGTGTTTAAACCTTTTGATTTGGTATCAAAGTCTAACCCTAATCGAATTGTATTTAATCAGTATTTTCTTCAGTGTACTTACTATATACATACATATATGTCAAATCGAATCAAATCTAATTAGTATTTTGTTCAGTGTACTTATTATATATATGCATGAATGGGGAGCAAAGCGATTTGTAGTCGATTTGTATTTGGATTGCCTGTCCGGCGGCCAATTTAGTATGAAGGGTGTGGCCATAATTGCCACAACAATAGCAACAACAATAACAAATTGATGCCACACAGTGGCAATGGCAAGCAATATTATCGAAATTATATTGCTAGTTGGAAATTAGCTAACATAATTACATGTAATTTCAATTGATTGAGATGCATTGAAAATAAGTACAGTTGCTTGCCATGTACGATATGCCATTACCTTTAACCCCTACACCTTTTACCATCTTTGTTTGTTTGTTTGTTGTTGTTGTTGTTTTTTTTTTTCAATTAAAATTTAATGTGTTGTCGTTTGCCTAGTAAAATTCTTCTTCCCTTAACCCATTCCCTTCCATCATCTGCTCTGCCACAATTTCTACTGCTGCTGCTGCCTCATTGAATGTCATTGAAAAATACTTAATTAAATTCATCAACGCTTGACATGACGCCGCAGCAGCAGTAGCAGCAGAACAGAAGCAGCATCATCATCATCGTCGGGGTCAGGGAAAGGCCCTTTATATATACATACACACACACATACATACATACTTATATATATATATATATGTACATATGTATATAGCAGTTGTGTGCGGCTTATATAGGCAGCCAATTGGCAAAGTGAGAAGTTCACTTTGCCGCCATTATGAGGGCCATTGGATTGCCACGAGATCCCCAATGAGGCAGAGCGGAGGAGGTGGGTACTGTACAATAAGGGCGCAGTGATGGCATAGAGTAGGCAATCTGGTAGACTCTGAATCGATGTGCGAATGGGAGTGCTTAATTACATTTACACATGGACGCTGTGTATACATGATGAGCATGGCATGTGAACAAGCAAGACAGGAGACAGTCAGGACAGGAAAGCACACAGGGAGAGAGAGAGGAGGAAAGCCGGAGCGAGGCTCAGGACCAGGACCAGGACCAAACCCAGGCAATGAGTAATGGAAAACAGTTGTGCTGTGGAGTCTGATTACTAGATATTTATATGGTTTGACAAGGCTGATTGCTGCTATATAAATGAGCTAAAGCCTAATAAAATCCACGCACAAAATCCCGGCTAATGACAAGTATGTGAAATTTTAGACATTTTCTTTATATTTTTTTATTTTAATTATATTTTTGTTTTATATTTCCTTCTATAAGTTAACAGGTTGACTTGAACGCCTCTCCATCTGTTTGAATCTATGCAAGTTAAAACCACAGTTTTTAAACTATCTAAATCAAATATTACAGACACTTTTGCTTTGGTCTTACGTTATACATATGTCGAAATCGGATGGATCGGATAACTATATCATAAAGCTCCCATAGGAACAATCAGTCGGGAATGAAGTTTTAGAGCGATAACTTTCCTAGTTTTGTTTAAAACTCTCATGAAATTTTGTATTTGTCATCATAAGATTTACAACTCTATTAGGTTTAATCAAAATCGGTTGTCTATATCATATAGCTCAAATAGAAACAATTGGGTTAAGTAAATATTTTGGCATAAAAAACTTTTTCTTTCTTAAGCTACAAGAACTATTTTTCAATATATCATTAGAATCGGTGGACTATATCATATAACTACCATATCAAGTTTTTGAATTTCTATGCATTTGTATAAGAAAGTTGGCGTTTCTCTAAATTCTCAAATGGATAAATTTAAATGGTCAAATTTAGTTTGTCTTTTTCATTTAAGGTGCTCTTCTATTATATCTGAGTCCACACAAAAAGTTAATGACTTTTTTCTTTTTTTTTTTAAGTTTTAACCCACATAAGTAATTATATTACATTTCCGAGATTATATGCCAATCGTTTTTTGCTTTCCCTGGCCAACTTCTAGTTATAAGAGTTTTAGGTAATTGGCTTGGCAGATTTAGCAATTCATTTTCTTGTACTTACGTGTACAAAATCGCGGCTCATCGCTGCCATCGCCGCAATCGTTGTTGTTGTTGCAGAATTTACTCAATGGAACGCAGCGTCCATTGGAGCAACTAAACTCGGCCAGGGAGCAACCGGTAGAACCGGAAGCGGGAGCCATTTGCAAATTGGCAGGTTTGCCAGAACTAGCAGCAGTAGAACCAGCAGATGAGGAGGCGGGAGAGGGTGTGGCATTGGCCAGAGCCAGACTCAATGCCAGGCAGACAAGCCATGTTAACGTTGAGGCCGGAAACGGTTGTCGCCGTTCATGCTGATGATGGTGTTGCCGCTGTTGCTGCTGTTGTTGCTGTTGCTGCTGTGACTGACAATGTAGATGGAGGCTGCTGCTCCAGCTGGAAGTCATTGTATTCAATGCTACTACTGCTACTGTTGCTGCTGCTTTAATTGCATGACATTGTGTTAGATTTGTTGCACTTGATGTTGATGTTGCTTTTGCTGTTTCAAACGGCATTTGCAGCATTTGCAACATTTTTGTGACATTTCTATGTCGCTCATTTGGCTGCTGCATCTGCAACTGCATCCTGTTTCTACACTTTAAACTCTTTTTTCTGTTTTCTCTCAGTCTGGTTTTGGTTTTGCTTGTTGTTGTTAATGCTTTTGGTGTTAATGTTGCTGTTATTTGGGCAGTGTTTATTGTTGCTGTTGTTGCATTTATTACAATTGTTGTTCGTTGTTTCAGTTTCTTTGGCCTTTTTCTACTTTTATATTTTTGTCGCCATTTCAATGCCATTTTTGTTGTGTCTGCAAATAGTTCAAGTAGATAATTTATTACTATAATTAATAATATTAATTGTAAGAAATTTCTCAATTTTAAGAAAAGATTCAACAAAAAAAAAAAGTCAAATTTGTGAAACACTTAAAAAGTAATTCTGGAGTAACATTTTTTTTTATTAGATTTGTGTACAAAACTGAATCTGAAATGTAAGTTTTTGAGTTCCATACAATTTATGAGATATTCCCTATTTCAGAATCATTTTAAATAAATTTAATGATTTTTTTTTTTTAAATACCACGCATAAAAGTGCAAATGGTTATTTATATATAGAAATATATATATTAATTTTTGTTGTTGTTCTTTTTGTTGTCGGTGTAATTCAGCATAGTACAAATTTAAACACGCCTGAATGACCGATTTTTGGGATATGGGAAAATTTATGCGCAAATATTTATCGCTGGGCATATAAATTGAAATAAATGCGTCTATAGAGAACGGTGTATATATGTATGTATGTGTGTATGTGTCTGCTGCCTTGGCCCAATGAAGAGCATAAATATTTGCAGCATAAACAATTTTCTTTTCTAGTTGTTGTTCCGGCCCTTAATACCTCTTAGACAAATGGGTATTATAACCTTAAGCAAAAACACTTTCCCATTTCGGGAAAAAATTTTTATAGTTTCTAGTTAATCTTTGTTGTTTAACTGGAGACACAATCTGTTATATTTTATTGTATTAAAAGTCCAAGTTTTTGATTTGCATAAATGTTTACGAATTTTCCAGAATTTTTTTTAATTTTTCCATTTTTTTCAATTTTTTTCTCCCACTGATAACACTTCTATCTAAAATAGTTCGCAAAAAACTTTAAGCAATTGTTTGGAGGAATTTTTTTAGAATTTCTAGGATAATCAAGGGTGTGTCCATGTTCGTTGCAAAAGAAAAATAAATTTCGCGATGATTTTTCATATATACACATATATTTTTTTTTATATTTTGTAATATTTGTTGTTGTTGTTTTTTTTTTTACCATATTTTTCACGCCGAGCTAAGGACGAATTTTTACGCGCGTTGCACATTATGGTAAAGTTCTTGTTGTTGTTGTTGTTGAGTCCGTTCGCTGAGCGTGTAACGGTTTAATTTTTTTTTCTTTTTCCTTATTTTTTTTTGTGGTCGTTCTGTGTTCCACTCGGCACAATGGATATGGCTATGGCCTGGTCTGGTTCGGCTTGGTTTGGTTTCGGTGTGGCATGGCAGAGAGAATGTTGTAGGAATTGATTAATGTGTTTTTTGTGCAATGTTGCTGAGGGAGAAATGAAAAGAAGGAGGAGCAGCAGCAGCAGCAGCAGCCAGAAGAGGAGACTCAAGAGTGAGGAGAATGCCTGTCGATTGCAGCAACACCAGCAGCATCCAGTGATAACGATGAAAACAAGAACAACACTTTGGTTTATTCACTTTTTTTTTTGTTCTTTTATTTGTTTTTTTTTTTTTTTTTTGCACTACTTGTTTCTGTCTTTTTTTTGTTCTCATTTCTCTCTCACTCTCTGCAGATGATGATTTATGAATGTTGTTTTGGGTAGAGTGGGGTTGGGGTTTCGGTGGGGGGGGGGGGGGGGGGATTGATAGGGTGGCTGGGGCCTTGCAACGAGTGACCTCAAAACAGCGTGTTGTCCAACAGCAGCAGCAGGAACAACAATAACAACAACAACAATAAAAAGCAGAAGTCGGCAAGTCAATGAGTGCCATTGGGAAATTACAGCGTCAGGGGAACTTAAAAAATAGCAAAAAAAAAAAAGAGAAATACATACACACACACACACACATAGATACACAAAGTTGCATAATTTTAAATTAGATGCTCAGACATGGAGCAGACATGGGAACGGATGCAACGGCGGCAGACACCAGATGACGTCGACAACAGAAAAAACAACAACAACAACAACAGCAAAAGCAACATCAACAGACAACAACAACAACATGCCAACGGAAACTGATTCAACTATAGCGAATCAGTTGGCAAATTTGTCACACAGTCAAGCCAAATACCCTGCGAAAAACGTTAAGCTTTTCCTCAGCTTTTAAATTTTTAATAATTTCTTAAAAATAGTTTAAAATTTCTTAAATATTGAAAAGTATTCATTTGCTTTTCTGTTAAATATTCTTTATTGTTTTTGGCCAGTATATGAATATATTTCATGTATTTTAATTATTTTTTTTCTTTATAATAAGAAAATTTAAAAGTCATTAAACTATTTTTTAACTTAAAGAAAATCTTCAAAATTTAAGTGCTAAACGTTTCTATAATTATAGAATTAATAGCTAATGTAAATCTATCAATCTTTCATTATTTCATTTCGTTGTAAAATTTATTTGGCCATATAAAATTGAAAAATCCATTTAACTAATAAGCTTCATGCGAAAAGTAGGGCAACGAAGTTGCATTAAAAACATGTTGTTTTTAACATTTTCATGGCTTTTCCAACCATCAACTGCCATCTACTCATCCTACTTTTCCTAAGCATTACTTAGCCCCAGCAAGTTTTAGCAACCATTAAAGCGTCTGGCGTCAGGGAAATTTGCAAGAAATTTTTTTCTCTTTTTTTTTTTTTTGAACAAAATGGCAATCTTTTTGGTTTTTTTTTTTCTTTTGGTTGTCCGGGACTAGTGGTGCATTAAATTGCTAATAATTTTTGATATGGCAAACTTTGTTTCTATTTCGTTAGCCATCGCTGCTGCTATTAAATGGTTTTTGGTCATTTCCAACAACAAGAAAATCGCAGTTAAGTGCTCGCCAGCTTAAAGACTTAAGTAAGCAGTAAAGTTGAGAAAACTAGCAAACAAACAGGGCACACGACCAATGTCAAAAACCTTTTGAATTTGCACTTGCTATGCTTCCCTTACTTATTTTTATAGTACCATGCAAAATGGGTATCTTAGTTTTGAAGAGTAGTTTGCAACCAATAGAGGGAAGTATTACCTCTTCATGAGGGGTTAGTCTGTCTGTTTGTATCGTTGCAAATTACTTTCTCAGTTTTAAAGTTTTCTGCCTTACGGTATATATATGTGGGATCCATATGGATCGGACAACTATGTAATATAGCTTCTATAGCAATGATAGGTCGCATGAAAAAACTTTGTTGTTTTTCAAGAAAATATCACAGAAATATGCATCATAATTATTATTATGATCCAATTGTAAGCGCTTTTAGCAAATATGATCAAAATCATTGGACTATATCATATAGCTTCCATAGCAACGATCGGTAAGAAAAAAGGTATTCAAATTGTTTTGTTTCTCAACTTATTACAGTTTTTATAAGTTTTAAAAACTTCCTATTAGTTCTCTAAAATTTAAACGAAATCGGTTGAGTATATCCATAGCTAACATTGATCAAGAATACAGTTTAAGATCAATAACTTGTTGTTTTTTCAATCGATTGTCATGAAATTTTATATTCGTAAATTTGTAATATATAGCAATATCAGTAATAAATTTCAGAGAAAGAGAGAGCAGATTTGGTCAATTATATAGAAACAGCTGTCAAAGAGAAAACTTGCAAGGGTATACGAACTTCGTTCTATCTAAAATAACTCTGAACTTCTAGTTGTTCTTTCTTTATTTCTTTTTTTTTTTTTTGGTTTCTGTACAACAACAGCAACTTGTTTATCGCTGATGCTGGGTTAGGTTATCAGCACACATACAAATACACGCACACTGACACATTTAGACGATATATAGCCATAGCTCTTCTCATATCTGTTTACGATGGCTTGTAAGATGACTATGGCCATGATGATGATGATGATGAGGATGATGGCAACGCAAGGAACGAAGAAGTGGCAAATGCTGTTGGCTTTAATGGAGCACTGTACGTAAAAACTCCATGGAGTGGGATTGGGGAGAGGATTGGAGGACGACTGATATCAGTTTTCGTCAAGCGTTGAAATGTAAGTATATATGTATGTATGTATGTATGTAGTATGTGTTCCCTTACCGTTTTCCCTTATCCGTATAATGTTGCACACGCGCCAAGTCAAACATCAATATAAATTCAAGCTTTTTTACTTAGCTAACCTCACAGTTTGTTTCTTTTTTTTTTTTTTGCATTTCTGCTCCTCTCACATATATGCAAAATAGTTGCATGGTAGAAAAAGTGTTGAAAGATATGTAAGTTCTTGTCTGCTACTGCTGTTGCTTTTGCTGTTGGTCGTTTGTAGTCGTCATCATCATCATCATTATTATTATTATTATTATCGTCGTCATCGTCGGCGTCGTCGTCGTCATCGTCATCATCATCGTCAGCTGGCAAGCCGGAAGAGAACTTGACATGGTACAGCAGCGGTAAGTCTTTCTTTTTTACTTTTGCTGCTGTTCCTGTTCGTTGTCCCTCGTCATTTTCCATAGCAAACAAACTTTTGCCTCAATGGCGCAGCGGAAAGGGAAGTGCACAGACTGCACATGTGTGTGTGTGTGAGTGTGTGTGAAAGACTTTAAATTTCTGTTGCATACTTGAAGGCTACGTAATTATTTTTGGCTGCGGTTCAATGGAATGTCGACTCATTAGCGTTGCCAAATGATAAATGCAATAATTTGCCAAAGCAAAAACAAAAAAAATACAAAAAGTGATGTACATACATATCAACTGTAACAAATTATAACGCACAAGTTGAAAAGTTTGTCAACTCAAATTGGAAGTCAGTGCCAAAGTTGGCAATGCGGCTAAATTGTAACGAGCTTAACACTCATGTGGAGCAGGGGGAGGGGGGCAGAATCGTTTACCCTTGTGTGCAAGGCAAAAGGCATTTCTTTGGGGCATGTCAAACTCATGCTCTCTCTCGTCATCAAAAGTTTTCTTTTGCTCTACCCACTCTACAAGTATGACAGTGTGTGTGTGTGTGTATCTGTGTAGCATTTCCTCTACTAATGGCACATACACGCACGCACACACACACACAAATATATACACCAATGTAGACGTATGCGAAGAAGGCGCGTCAAAGTTATTTAAACACTAAGGCGACTCCTTCTTGTCAAGTTTTCTTCAAAAGGCTGTCATATAGAGATATATATATATTTATGTATGTATGTGTGTATGTATATAAGTATTTTTTTTGTCTCCCGTTCCTTTTTATTATTATTTTTTCTACTTTTCTTCTTTTTTTTGGCATGGCATGGACTTTCACTAAGCTGCTTAGCGGCACTAAAGTGCTTGGCAAAAGCAAGAATATCCTGCATTTATATGTAGCTGTCGGTATGTCGATTGGTCTGTCTGTCTGTCAGTCAGTCATTGTGTTTGTTTGTTAATGAATTTTGAGAGTTTTAGGCTCTGTTTTTTTTTTACGATATAAAAAAGAAGAGAAGTAGAGAAACAGACTAGAACCAATAAAAAATTTATTACTAATTGGCCCAACTAAGGGCTAAGGGCTATGATTTCATTTTGGCCATGAAAATCTACTTAATAATGGACTAAAAGTTAGTCAAGTTTAGTAAGAAAGTTGAGCTAATTTCTGGTTAAAATTTTAAACATTTCAATAAATGATTCATAATAGTTTTGTTTGTGTAATGTAATCTTTTATAAATCTTTCAAGATTTTCGATTTATTTGGCTAATAATTTGACATAACAATTAATTAAATGACCTATGACCTTGATTTTTCTTTTAAAAACTTAAACTTTATTTCTATAAATTTTTTTTCCTATTTTCATAATTTTTAGAGCTTTTGTATGAATTATGTTCGGCTTCTAATACATTTGACAAAACAAAACAAATAAATTTCCACATTTTTAATATAATTTTTTAGCTTTTATTTTAAAATCAAACTTTGCCACTTTATGCTTAACAAATAAAAGTAAAATATTAAATACTCTTTCTACCTATTTTTATATTTTAAACAAGCAACAACAAATATTTTTTAATGTTTCTAATTTTAATCATAAAATAATTTGTAAGAAAGTAATTCTTTGGAATGGGTTAATCATTTTCAATGGTTTTTCTTTTTATATTTTTATTTTTGTTGTTGCGTAAATAAAGTTTTTTAACTAGTTACACTTTTATAACTTTATGGAATTCTTTCTGTAAAAAGCACTTAATAAAATGACTTGCAACTTTCTTATAAAAGATAAACCAGGGGCGGATCCAGAGGCAAATTTTTGGGGGGAACTCAATATTCAAATGAGTCAATGTGTTAAAATGCTTCATTGAAAACAATTGTATACTTCGTGATAGAAACCTTTCGAGGGGGGTAACTCTCCCCTGAATCCGCCACTGAAATAAACAGATAAAAACTGAGTTGAACCGTTTCAAACATTTATGTAATTTTATAACATTTTGTTGGCTTTTATGTGGCCAATTTTTGTTTCTTTTTTTTGTTTAGGAAGGAAAGTTACATTTTAGGCGTTGGTTTTTCTCTTTTTTTACCAAACTGTCAGTTAGTCATAAAATTAAAGTATTCAAGTTGATTTTTATAGACATTCTCAATGTCAGAGTTTAATGTGCCATGTAGCTACTTAATTAAACACCAACGAAACCCACTTGAAAACTTAATTTAATTTTCGATTGAAATTTATGGCATTTACTTTTCTGCTTGTCATTCGGTGATATATATCAACATAACAGTTAAAGTATATATAATCTGATACTTATATTTTTCGCATATGCACATATATACATATACATATATCAAGCAGGATTTTGCCATTATTTAACCCTTAATTGTCATTCATACAATGCGGCGTTAAAGTGTATTTTAATTTGATTTCATTGTTCTCTGTCATTGGCGACCGATTCGATGGCATTTGATGGCCAAATGAATATGAATTGAATTGGTGGAATATAAATTGAAAATGGGCGTCAACTGTGAGATATTAAGTTAGTCAGTGAAAGAGGGAGAGAGAGAAAGAGAGAAAGGACAAATTTGTCTTTTTTTTCTCTTCCAATTGGAAGAAGGGGAAATCACTTAAATGACATTCGTTTCATTGCGTTTCAACAATTCGATTAGCGTAAAGGTGGCACATTTAGTGGGCCAAAATGGGGCCATGCTTTATTGTTGTTGTTGGTGTTGTTGGGTCTTTCAAATGACACGGCTTTTTAATTAGTTTTTAGTGTATGATGTTGGAGCTGTTGAATGGGTGAGAATAAATTTGGTGACTGGCTAATTAATAACACAGACACAGGCGGCAGATTGAAAGCTTAGCAAGCAGGACATTAGGCAAAATTTGAATTTATATAAGAGAATTTGATTTAAATTTTATTTTGATTTTACCCTAGATATCGGAAAACCCCTTTTCTTTTTTTTTTTTGTTGTTGCTGTAGGGGTGTTAATTGAATTTTTCGTAATTGTCATTCAATTTGAATGATGACCAAGAAAATTTTATTATATGTATGTGTATGTGTGTGTGCATATTTATTTCATTTACAATGAATTTTCAAATACAATAGAAAACTAAAAGCCTGGCACACCAATCAAAATTTACATTTATCTCTCTCTCTCTTTCTCTTGCTCTATCTCTTCCTCTCTTTCTCTGTCTCTCTTTGGTTCTATCTGGGTCCACTCAATTGCGTCACTCAGCAACAAATCAAATGTTGCAAGCATTTTAATTAAAAATTTAGTTAGAGCTAGTCAAATGTGAAATATCAAGCATACTGCCAGGCATATTGCCTCTCCTAACCTACCCCTGCCCCCTGTCCGTTCGACCTATTTTTTATACCCTTGGAAAAAGGGGAATATTCATTTTAGCCAGAAGTTTGATTCGCTCAAAAGGAAGCATCTACGACTATATTAAGTATATTTGTTCCTAATCAACCTGATGAGTTGCTTTACTCTAGCCATATCTGTTTGGATCTTTGCTAACTTTTCCCTCAGTTTTGTAGATTTCGTGATCAAATTTTAGAATTACTTTTTTTTCTGCTTTAGGCTATACATATGTTGGAATCCTTGAGATCAGATGACTATATCATATAGCTGCCATACGAACGTTTATTCGGAAATTAAGTTTTGAATAGACAACTTTCTTAGTACTTACACAATTAAGTCCTTGCTAGTTTAGTATATATCTAATACACTAATACACTTTTAAGTTTTATCAGAATCGGTAGACTATATCTTATAATAGTTATATAATAGTTCTGTGATTAAACTTAACAGTTTTTTTTTGTATTTTCATATTCTTTAATGATGCTGCCTAGTTTGCAAGAGTGTACAAGCTTCTGTACTGTCAAAAATAATCTGAACTTCCTGCTCTTTTCTCTTTTTTTTTTTTGTTTAAAGTGGTATTTTCTATTTATTTAGCCAAAATTCCAATAGATTTGAAATGTATTTCAAGTAAATATTGAAATTGTGCATAGGAAATGTTTTGGCAAATTGCCATTGGAAAGTGCTTTGATTGATGGGCTTTTAAAGAGATTGAAGTGGTTGAACTTTTTTCCCTTTCCATTTATTAGACACACACACACTCTGTCTCTCTCTCTCTCTCTATCTCACTCTCTATATCTATCTTTGTCATACGTATCATTAATTTTAATGCCCAGAAATCTCACGCGTAAAATATGCATATAAGGGAATTCTATCAACTGACAGGCCTGTCGCTGTCAACGATTCGTCCTTCATCTTCGCATCATCATCGCCATCATTGTCATTATCTTATGGTTCGTTTGTTGTTTTTGTTGTTGTTGTTGTGATTATTTTGTTGAACAAATATGTAGAAATGTGTGTGTGTGTGTGTGAGTTGATTCTTCAGGCGCATTTTGCATGAATTACTTTTGCCTTTGTTAAAAGCAAACAACAATGCCCAAGCTGATGATGAGAGAAGGAGGAAGATCTGTTGGAGTATCAAATAGGAGAATGGATGGAGGTGAATGGATGACATGCTGATGTGCGTGCCAAGGATTTGTAAGCTGTGAAATGTTCAAGGATACGCGCGACCCACATATGTGTATGCAGGCAAAATACAAATAAGACAACGCCTGGCAAAATGGAAGAGATGAAGAAAAACATACAACAAACGACAAGAAGAAAAAAAAAAAAAATAGAAAATTCTATTCTATGCAAAATAGATATACACACAACACACACACACACACTTCTAAGTAAAGTGTGGCAAAATATGTGTTAGCTGGGGCATAGTACAGGGCGAAGGGTGGTGGTACAAAGAGAGTGTTTGCTATTTGCTAAACATTTGTCACAATGTCTCTCTGCTCACATCAGGCAAAAGCTGCTGGCAAATGGGAAGGAAAAGATTTTCCCAACAACTAAGCAATTGCAAATAATTTCAATTCTATTCAAGTATATGTATATGTATGTGTGTCTCTCCCTGTATGTGTGTGAGTTTATTTGTAGCAATAATTTTGCTTCTCATTTCGCTTTACGCTTCATTTTATTTCAAAGTCAAATTGTTTTTGCCTCAGTAATTTGTTTTCTATGCAAATTCTTTTTGTCTTTTTTTTTATCCTTCAAATTTGTTGAAAAATGTCTAAAGACTTGGCATTTTTTTTTTTTGCTCTCGATTTTTCTTTTGTTTTGTTTAATAAGAAATGATTGGAAATGGAGTAGAGGGGAATTTTTCTTGAATTTATTTTCAGCAATTGTATTATAATTTTATTCAATTGCTGAAAATCAACTGCAAGAGGCGCAAATTCTCACCAAGCGTTAGTCACTTTTGCCTGAAAGGCAAATGAATGGCTCCCCCCGCTCATTCTCTCTCTCTCTCTCACTTTGGCCTCTCTGCCACACCAAGCTACAAGTGCCACTCAACTTTTACAAGTGTAGTGAAAGCATTGAGAAGTGGCTGCTTGGCCCAGTCCCTAAAAATAAATAACATTGGAGGGATTTCTACATATATTTTTTTGCTCGTTCTTTTTTTTTTTGCAACAAATGGCAAAGAAAAATCGAAATAGAAATTGAAAAAAATCAAATTTCAAGTGGTAAATGGAATGTGGCATGGGCGTTTTGGTTTGGTTTTGGGAAAAGGGGAGAGAGAGAGGCAGGCTATTTGCATAATGCGACTGCTGCATGAATAAACCATGTTGAAGATGGCATCGTGTCGAATTCGCGAATCTTTTACCTTCGCTCTGACTCTCTGTCTCTGTCTTTTTCTCTCTGTCTCTCTCTTTCCCTATATGTCTGGGTAGTCTGGAAAGGAAAACGCTTAAATCAAATCAGGCGAGGAATGTTTTTTAAGCTCGTCCCTAACAGAATCCTACAGTCAGCGAGCTGAGCAGGTTATGATGATGCATACGCCCACACACACACACACACACACCACACAGACAGACTGGCAAACACATACAACTAAAACACAAAAGGATATACCGACACATGAAGCGATAAAGCCTTGCACGCTTGATTGAACATTTTTTGCCTGCAGGAGAGTAGGAGAAGGAAAAAAATAAAAAAACAAAAATGTAAAGAGGAAGAGAAGTGGTAAAAGAAGGCAAATGGTCGCAAAAACAGCTGCAGAATACCTTGTCTGGGGTCCACCGCCCCCCCCTGCCCCAAACTCCCTTCAGTTTCATCATCTTCTACTTCCCCTTTGTGCCATTTAAGGACAATTTATGTGGCTTTAAGGACAACTACGGCTGCCGCTGGGCCTTTGCCCTCATAAGTATGCCATGAAAAATGTATAGCAGCTGCCTGATGAAAAAAGACGAACAAAATAAAAATGAGAGAGAGAGAGAGAGAGAAAAAAGGAGGAAGAAAAATGGAAACCCTTTGGAAAACTACACAAAACTGACAATGAATATCAAATGTCAATGACAGCCGCAGCGCGGCAGCAAAGTGAAAACTATTTCGCAGGACGTCAGAATATGCATATATACATAATATACAAGCATACACAGAGAAACGCTCATACACACACACACACACACACAGGACTTTAGGCCAAATATGAAATAAATCACTGGGCGGGTTATTGACACGTAAGCAAATATTTACAACCGCATGGTGGGTCTAAGGGACCTGGAAAATGTCAACTTGCTTCCCTTCCTTTACACTCACCTATCTCACTCCGAACCACCAACCCCTGTACCACCTGCACCCATATTGCGGCATGCAAGGCAAGGCAAGGCAGGGCATAGCTGTCTGCAGTGGGGCAACTCTTAAGAATTTTACCATCTCCCTCTAACTCAATATCCATGTGGGCATGCTTAAATTTTCAGCTCCCTTGTCAACCTCAGCAAGGATGTCGACAGCAAAGTCCACTTAATCCAAATTCTGTAAAAATTGTCAACGGCTTGTGGACTGAAGACTGAGATCAAAACTGAGACAAAGAAGGAAGAGGGAGCAGAAGCAGTAGTAGTATGCTCCAATGTTAGTTCAACCTTTCCAACTTCAACATTGACGATGATGAGGAACGTCGACGTTGACGTCGACTAAACCCAGCAATGTCAAATAGCTGGCATATACATATATGTATATATGCCTATAGAAGTGTTAGTGTATGTGCGTGTGTTTGTATACCATGTCATCAATTTCGCCTTGAAATTGTTTACCCTTTTGGCGCGTTGGCTGTCATATGCGTTGATGATGGCTCTCGGCTTCTCTTGCCACTATTCTGCGAATGGGCAGGGTGGGGAATGGAAAGGGATTGTCTTTTGTTACTGCCTAATGTGGGGTGAACAATTTGCAAAGCATCCAACATAAGCATGAACAACAACAATAACACTATATGCAATATGCTGTTTATCTATCGCTAATTATAGGATTTTCGTAAATGGGTTGAAATTTGTTTGCTCCTTTGGGTATGCAATTGTTTGGCTTCAAAGTGTGTTGCATTGTCTTATATAATTGTAAATTGTTGTCGATTTGTTTTCCCATTGCATCTCTGAAGACAATAAAATTAATTGTGTTTCGCAAGTGTTTGGGCTTTCTTAGTCTTACTTTAGGGGAATCTGGTCGATTTATCCTTTTCATTTTAGCATCAGTTTTGTTTCTTCTTCTCTTTTTTTCTACCCTTGCAGAGGGTATTATAAAATTGGTCAGATGTTTGTAACGCATAGAAATATACATTTCCGACCCCATAAAGTATATATATTCTTGATCAGCATCAATAGCCGAGTCGATTGAGACATGTCCGTCTGTCCGTCCGTCCGTCTGTCTGTTTAGTCAGATGTTTTCGAGCTTAAATTTTAAGCTACATGGTTTAAACATGGAAAGTTAAGTTCCTCAATCGATTGAGCAGGTAAAGTTTAAAAATTAGTCGGATCGGATAATTATCACCGGAGTTATTAACTAAAACGTGGAGGTACCTCGAGTAAAATAAGCAGTTTTCTTTGGCAGCAAAGAAACAAAAACAAATTCCAAGCAATCACACACACACATACATATGGAAAAATTGGTCACCACGCGGTGTGTGAGAGAGACAGAAACATTTGCGTTGTGTTGTTGCACAGAACGAAATTTAAAGAGCGAGATGCCATGCGTTTGCTATATATGTATGTACATATGTCGAACTAGCTTAAGTGAGTTAAGTGAGGATGGTGACGTAGTACGTAAAGATCGGTCGCACGATGCCACTATGGGGAATTTGACCGTTTTTTGCGCACTTTATTCAAAAGTTGGTTTCTATGCATCGCATTCAATATGTATTTGTTGACTAACGTAATAAATACAATTTGGTTAAATTTTTTGAAAAAATGGGCGTGGCAATAACAGCCCCCGGCCATAAAACCTGTTATTTCCCCAAAAAGTATGCTATATAATCGTTTTGCCATATGACTGAAGAGGTTTTTGGAGTCCGACCTATGTTCCTTTTTCTGATAATTCGATCCCAGAGGCTTACATTGTATCTTTTTTCAACTACGTCTTTAAAGTTTGAAAAAAAAAACATTGTTTTTCATTTTGAGTGTGTTTTTTTATAGCACAATATTGAATATTTCATAATTAGTGGTCTAGTAGGCAAACTACAGGAAATTTTAGTCCTTTAAGGATTTCTTGCAAGTATGTGTATTTCAAATTGTTGCAGGATCAGTTATCATTATGCCAAGATGCCATTTTCAAATCTGCTAACACAGTTTTTGCTATTTGACCTGACTTTTTTCTGAGCTTTTTCTGATCGTCCAAGATATTTTTTCGTCATACTAGCGACCTCAGTATCTTTTGAGCATGTTTAAATTGGACCTATGTTCTCGCCATTTCTGACACAATTTACAGCAAGGCTTTCGACATTTCTGCCTTAATTCCTTATTTAATACATTTTTAACACCATCATCCACTTGCCCATGCAGCAATTTTAATATAACTTCGATAGTCTTAGTTTTTTTCATCTATTTGTGTCATATGGAAAAATTTTTCCTCTGTGGCTATTTGTGGCTATTGTGACTAACTTTACTTGAACAAGAATTGCACATACTACCAAATTCTGGAAGTTTTAGACTGGACATTGGTGGACATTTTTTTATAACTCTCCTCAAAGTTAAGATTCCCTGACAAAATTTTTCTTAAAGTGACCCCCAATTTTTATCAAATATTTCAACACACACTGTCAATTTCCACAATAGAGATTTACTTATACATAGTAGAAAGACTACTTATTAATTTCCATAATTAATTTTTCCAACAGCATTTTCCATTTTATCAATATCGACCCTGAAAGTTGAGCATAAAATTTTCACTGTATCAAGCAAACCAGTTTTCTGCAAAACACGTGTATTCAGCAGCTGTTTTCTCAACAGTGTTGAACAACGACAAAAATACAAGTATGTAACATTGACCTTTGATCTTTTATCTATCATTAGACATCAAAATTTTTTGAATTCATAAACTTTCAAAAAATGAATAAAGTGCGCAAAAAGCGGTCAAATTCCCCATAGTGCGATGGTTCGGTGTTTGGTGGGTTCGATTCTCGGTGAATTCGGAAAAATTTTTAGTTGAGTTTTCTCTTCAATTACTTTAAAAATTTTGTTTTTAAATTAAATAATAAAACAATGAAGCTGCAAGGGTATACAAACTTTGACAGAGCCGAAGTTAGCTTCTTTGATATTTTTATACTAATTTTCATCTTAATTTGTTAATAGAATATAAAACAAAATAACAATAAAATTTATAACAAACATAAAGTAAATAACATATAAAATGTAAATATAAATATTAACTATTACTTTATTAACCTGTGGAGCAACAAAACTAAGATTAAATATTCTTTCTTATCATTTAAAATTTAATTCCAACAACTTATTAAATATCAATTATGTAATTTACTTAAGTTGATTTTCATTTTGTTAAATTCCATTCAAATTTGATTATTAGAATATAAATTTGCTTGCTTTTGAACTTTGATTGAAAATGTAATAAATTCATAATTTTAGTATAATCATTCATCAATTGACCCAGACATAAAGTACTTTGGCTCGATGTCAGCCCTCTCACCCGTAGTTCAAGTGAAAATGAAGTTGGGCTGTCTAACTGCATTCGATTAGAGATTCATTTCACTCCATCTTGTTGGCATTATCTTTAGCCTCATCGTTTTCTGGCCATTCATTGCCATGATGCATAAACTCTGTCAGCCGTATCACTCAATGCATATCCATACATTTACGACATCTATATGGCTATATATGTACATACATATGTAGGAGAAAGCTATGCTAGACAGACATTAACCTGCTCCATGCTCTATTCCATCATGCTCTTCGTAGACGGAGAGCATTTCCAAGTTAAGTGATTGGTGAAATCTATTTGCATAATTTTTACAGATTTTTCAATGGCTGTCATGCATAATGCGCAGCAAGGACCTACGTCAAGTGTTTGCCAGCAGTTGCAATGATAGCCAGGACTTTGCGTCTCCTTTACCCAGAGCTCCATGGCATGACAGTCATTCCGATTCCATCCATCCCTTGCCATGGTGCCTTGGTAAGGAGCACATGTGTTGGCAAACATGCCAGTTAAGCCCCGACACTCTCTTCAGCAACTTGTTCGCCGTCTACAACTACTGCTTCACTCTCATTCTCTCTGTCTCTCAATTTTCTTTGAATACCCTTGAGAAAATAAGGTATGTTGGTCAAGGTAAATTTTAAAGATATATACATATATATAAAAGAAGGGATTTTTAATGGATTGATAGATATATTGGGTTTACAAAATTAATTACTATAGTTGTAGTGATAACTTTAACGACTTGACCAATGACTGCCTCACTCTGCTTGTTCTTCTTTCCTTCTATCTTGGCTCCAAATGGGTTGCCAGATCAACCATGTTTCGGCTTGCCACCAATTCTGAATGCTAACTAATTTTGCATAGAAAGTGTTAAATTTCTTTTCAAGTAGGAAAAATTGTAAAATTTCAAAATAATTTTCAAGGTTTGTGCAAACTTGACTTCAAGTTTAGTCTACTAAATACTTAATCTAACATTTCTTTATATGTATATCATGATATTTGTATCCTGATTAATAGCTATAAATCGCGGTAAGCACCATAGGGTATATGCAAATTCGTGACTATCCGAACTTTGTTCTTGACTCTCTTGGGGGTTTATTTTTATATTACTTTTAGTATATTTTTTTGGGTGTTTCTTCTTTTTGGTGGTGAAAATTTTTGCATATGCGAATATTTTATGCAGATTTATGTCAACTTTTTGGTCTACGTGTCCCGCATGCTTGCCACGTGCATTTATTGAATTAGTGTGAGTTATAGTTAGCAACGCTTCGCACTATGCTGCCAGTGTTGTAAAGTGCTACAGGAAAAAAGGTTGTAAATTTTTTGGGCATCAGCTTGAAATGACATGGAGCAATGGAGCCAAGCCGGTGGCGGTGTGTGTGGAGTCCTGGATATTACGGGTAAAACTGTCAGGCAAACAACGAAAAGTTGCTTTTGCCCTACTCAGAATACTTGTTTTTCCCCAACCCACAGCCCAGCCATGGCATACCTCCCTCCCTCTCTTCCTCTATTGCGTACAAACATGCATGTACTACAGACATTTTCCATTGTTATTGTTGTTGCTGTTGTTCTCATGGTTGGCTGTCGCTGGGTCCTGTTTCCTGTCACGTTGCGACCTCATCCCTACCACCAACCCCGTCTCCTTAGCCTATTCCGTTCTACACCCGACCACTGCCCATTTTATTTCGCATTTTTTCTCTTATAGTATATATATATATATTTTTTTTTTTAATGAAAAGAAAACTTATCTCCAACTTTATGATGATTTCCACACAGAGAGCGAAAGAAAAAGCAACTTCAAGTAGGAGAATGAGGACGTTGCTTTTCCTTCTTCAACTTGTTTCTTGTTGCTTTTTTTTCCATCTTTTTCTTTCTTTCTTACTTATTTGTGTTGTGCGTTGCTTTTCCATTTCCTTTGTGTCAGTGTGTGTGTGTGTGTGTAGGTGGGGGTGGGTATATGTCCACCATTCCATCTACCATCTTTTGCCGTCTACTTTGAGACATGTTTACCCAGTCAGCTGAAGACTGAAGTGGGACAACACTTAATTTTGTGTAAGTACTCACTCAGCTCATTAACCGAGTCAAAAGGAAACTGAGCCCAGGCCCAAAAGAAAATTCAAATTCAAAAGCTCTGTCAGCACAGAGGAAATTAAATTTAAGTACCAAACGCACAAAACAACACAAAAATTGAGAAAAGAGGGAAAATGACTAAAGCAATTTGCCCGTAAGCCTCTCTCTCTCTCTGTCTCTTCTGCCCATTTTGGCCACATTTCTTCTTCTTCTTTTTTTTTTGGCCAAGTGGTTAAATGGGGAATTACGAATGTGAATCCGTTTAGTTAGCGCAAGTGGAGCCATCAATCAGGGCATGCAGGCACGAACGCACGCACATTGTGCTTGCAGCTCACGCCTGCCCCATTGTGTTCACACACACACACACATATACATTATTCTTAATTTTTTTTTTAGTTGATACATAACAGTTATAAGTCAGCAAACATTTGTGGCGAGTCCTGCTTCCTACCAAAACTTTTCTACCCGTGAATTATGGCAATAAAATGGCATTCAGCATAAGTAAATGCAAAGACATGAATTTTAAGGACGCTACCGAAATACTTAAACCAAATTGTAAAAGGACATAAATGAAACTAGTACAAAGATGAATTTGGTGGTGAACGACTAATTCACTTTTTGTTTTTAGGCAAATTTTAGATGATGGCATTGCCGAGGTTGGGTGTATATATAACATTGAAAATAATTTTAGTAGTAAACCAAATTCTAAGGATCTTCTCTTAAACTGACATCTCTGACAAACATTTCCAATCAATTTTAGCTTGAAATAAATATGAAAAATATTTTTCATTTTAAACACTTTTAATTAGTCCTTGAAATTTTTATTTTTTTTAGCTTGAAAAGCTTCACTCCAGAGTAATAAAGTTCAGAAAACCAACAAATACTTTTCAACTAAGTTAAACAAATATAAACTATGTAATGCTGCAAAAAAAAAATACAACTTGATCTATAAGTAAACTAAACCGGCTTCCATAAATTTCAAAAACCCTTTTTTTTACGATTAACCTAAACGGTTTATTTAATCAATAGAAAACTTTGGCTAGTTTCCAGCTTCAGTTGTTAGATTTGTTTATGCCAAGTGTGGAAAGGGGAGGGGAAATGCAATGGAAAGTGCTTCGTTACACAGCGGTTTATATAATTGTTTTTATTTATACTTTAAACAATTTTGCTTGTTGTTTTTAAAATGTATGTTTACTCTTTTGATACCGTCTACATAATGACTTGTGATTTGTATGTTGAAGTGATCGAATAAATGTATACTATTTATATTTTTAATTATTCTTTTTGGTTATATGTTTCTAAATTATATATGTTAATCTGATAAATATGTAAATTAATTGTTTGTTTCTAAATCCTATAAGTAAATGTTAGCAGGTTGGTTAGTTTAAACATGTAACGATCATTGGAGACCAAGTATGTAGTCGTTAACTAACACTAGAGCTTAACATACATTAGCTTTTAACAGAACTTTAAATTTTAACATAACATGAATAACAGAGAAAGATTTATGCTAAAAACAACTATCAAGAGAAGCGATTCGTTAAAAAATGTTTATAATTAATTATAAACTTAAATAAATATATAATTAAATAAATAAAAGAATATTTAGCTACTCATATATGTTTCTATTTTTGCTTGTTTTTGTTTTTTAAATTTTTTTTAGTATATCTATTTATCCCAATATAAGAAATTTATAGAACCAATTGCAACAAGTCAAATGAATGTATCAGATTGTCTCATTTTCAGCTATTCTTGCTACTTTAATGGAATTGACCATTAGCCATAAACAAGCCGCCATTTCGCTTTCAAAATCATTCTTAGCCAATTTTCTTTATTTCATATGTTTGTTTTGGCCAGTTTTCCCCTTTTTCCGCCCTATGAAAATTGGGTCTTTGACTTGGCTTTAATGCTTTTAAATGCTTCGCATTCAAAGCAAACCAAAAAGAAACCACTTTAAATAATTACAATGCACAAATACAAAGCCAGGGCAGACGGGGCCAGACTAACAACAATTACAATATGGAAAACAGCCAAAAAAAAAAAAACAAAAAACAAAAAACAAAAAAAAAAATGTAATAGAAAAAGAGAACATCATCACAATATGAAGATATGTAAATACACAAACCGCAAAACACACATAAATATAAATAAAACCAGAGAGAGACAGCGAGAGAAAGAGAGAGAAAATAAAATAATAATAAAAATAAAAAGCAACATTTCACTTAAATTAGAAGCGAAAATGGCGGAAAAATATACCAGGGCAACTCTCCGTTGCTTTTGCCCCTAGAATCAGACAATAATACATATCTATGTCAGAGGAGTACTGGCAACCGCAACAACAACAACAACAACAACAAAAACAATTGTTGTGGTAAACTATAGGCCACGCCCCCTCCTACCACCACCCCCACCCCCACCGTTTTTGGCCCAACCCTTAGCGGCCAGGTAAATGGCGGCTAAGCGGCAAAACTCAAAAAAAAAAAAAAAAGAACTTAAATCTCTGTATAATATTTTTCCATAAACTAAAACATGAATAGTTAGAGGAGTGCCCAAGGAGAAACCGGGAGAAAACCGGGAAGTGAAGGGTAAATAAGAAGAAGAAGAACTGTTGAGTGGCGAGACTACCACATTCCGGCCACATATTTAATGCTAAAAGTTGAAGTGGAATGCAAAAGCAGGTGGCAAGTAGCAGGTGGCAAGAGGCAAGGCAACTGCTGATAGAACTCATTTCAGTTGGAAGAGTTGCTAGAGCAGAAGGCAGAAGTGAGGCAGAGAGAGGGAGAACTGAGACCATACCAACTGGAGCATGCAAAGCACATCCGAGTGGATGCAATGGGAGTCAGGGAGTTAACTGGCAACATGTTTAAGGAGGTCAGTTGGCAGAAGAAAAAAAAAAAAAACAATGCATTAAAATGGACTCAGCTGGACTCGTTCATTTATTTTTGGAAAACTTTTTTTTTTGAACATTCCTCAGCATTTAAACAATTAGGCAAAATCTGATTCCATTGAGCTGTCTCCAGTTGGTCCAGGCATGCCTATCGACATATTTGGCCCGAACAGCGGGAATGGCAGACAAAAGCCACTTCAACAGACGGCGACTGGGACAGCAGGAGGCAATCCTTTTGTGTGGCCTAGCATTTGCTTGCATGTGTGACAAAAAAAAAAAAAAGAATAGAATAGAAGAAAATTACAGAAAGGAGAGAAAACTAGAAATCTCCAGCATGGCTCCATGCTTTGTGACACGCCCATCTAACGCCCAAACAGAAGACAATATGCTCAGTGCTCCATGGATAACTTCGTGGTTTGACAAAGCATCGTAGCTGTGATAAAGATGAGATGATGGGGCGTGAGAGAGAGGGAGAGAGATGGGAGGGAAGTGGTGGCAGAGAGACGACAACGATGGCGTCAGCATTGCATGAAAAATGGCACTTGATAAGGTGCCTTGGGGAAAGGGTGGCTGGTAGCCATCGTCATCCTGCCAAGCAGGAAGTGTGAAGCAGCGTGCATAACAAAATGGAGAAGGAGTACCAGGACGGCCCAGGACGAACAGCATCTCTGGATAAGCAACTGTGACGAGTTTGGGTGCAGCAGTGGTTGCAGCCCGCGGGCAGCCATCTGTCTCTTCATCGCCCTCACATCTCCGCAGTATTTTTCCCGCTGAGTAAATAGCAAAAGGCGCGTGTAGTGGGGTTTTCTCTTCCTTTCTTTTTCTTTTCTTTATTGTGTGTGTGTGTGTGTGTGTTTGCGTGTCTGTATGGTGGGAATCCTTCACTTGCCGCTTGTGCCTTTACCCCTGTGGCTTATGGTTGTAAGTAAGTGGCTCTTGGTTAGTTCGTTTGCGTTGCCACTTCCGCGTCAGGAGCGCGACACGAAGAGCCAACTTGCTGTTGCAGTTATTGCAGTTGTTACTGTTGTTGTCGTTGTTGTTGTTGTTGTTGTTGTTGTTGTTGTTGTTGTTGTTGTTATATTTGTTGCTGCTGCAGTTGTCCACTGATGTTGTCCTGCCTTGTCCTAATTTAGCCACGTTCCGTTTCCCAATTGGCGCAACTGGATAAACAGACTGACAGACAGACAGACCATAAGGACAGATTTGCTATAAGCAAAAGCATGCCTCTAGGGTCAGTATTCTTCTTCATCCTCCCATCTGGGCCAAAATGAAGGAAATTGTTAGCCCCATGTAATCACTGTAATCAGTCTTATGGAACAGATCCAACTGCCACATGAAAAAAAAACTAACATACACACAGAAACCCAAAGAAGGAAAAACTAAAGTAAACTCAATGGAATCTGTTTGGATTTATAATAAGATATTTACAAAAGATACAAACTAAAACCATTTAGTTTTAAATATTTCTGTTATTCCTAATGAAATTATTTTTGGTTTTTTATATTTGGGCATTCCTCGGGTTACAATTTTGCATTTTTTTTTTGTTAGTTTTGAATTAAAACAAAAATATTTAAAATTTTATTTTACCAATTGAAGTTGAACAAATTTTCAACTGGTTTAATTTTCATTTTCCCCCTTTCAATAAAAAAATCATCAACAAAAATTTAAACTCGATTTCAGAAAGCAAATTGTAACTTTTGGGCAGGCATTGAGCAAATTTTAAAAATATAAAAAATAAAACAAATTTATAAGTGATTAAACAACTTTGTATGAAATAAAATGAAACATTTTAATGGGGTCTAAGCTAAGCAATAGAATAAAACAAAATTTAATTTAAAATATCACAGGATAAATTCCTTAATTTTAAAATTAAAAACGAATCACTTTACTCATTTAATTAGCCATTTAAATTCAAGTTGAAATAAAAAAAGCAATTTAATTTATATAGAAATAATGAATAAATAAGTTGAAAACCTCTCACAGATTGTCTTTCATTAAATGACTTTAATAAATAATTTATGTAATATATATATATTAATATCCTTTTACACATTTATTTTCTTAATTTAATATGATTGGAGGACACTCAATTGATTTCTCAAAGATTTCCAATTACTGTCAGTTTATCGATATTTCAATTTAATTGACATTTACATAAATCGGCATATTCAACCCCAAATGCGGTTGCCCGCAATGTCCTTGCCTAATCAGTAAGGCATACAAACATATACGATATATGTGAATTTTAAGGGATTTCTGACATGCGGTTAGCTTAATAAAATAATATTGTAATATGTCCTTGATATTATTATTATTCTTGTTCAATTGTAATCAATGTGTTGGCCTTGAGTAAGCAAATGCAAATTGAATTTTACAAAACTTTTAATTTAAGAGGCGAGATGGCGTAACGAAAATAATATGCTTTATTGTATGTGATGGCTTAATCAAAGCCAGTTTCCACTTGTCTGCCACCAAAGTCTTCGTTCTTCAGTCTCTCCTCTCTTTCTCTCGTTGCTGCTGTGCCTCGTGACTGCACTGCCAATATCAGAGAAATCAACGCTGAATTACCTCATCGATGA
Source organism: Drosophila austrosaltans (assembly GCA_035045865.1). NCBI lineage: Eukaryota > Metazoa > Arthropoda > Insecta > Diptera > Drosophilidae > Drosophila > Drosophila austrosaltans. The sequence continues at coordinate 6,027,542 of JAWNOQ010000211.1, forward strand.
GGCCATGGTGCTACTTGGTGGCGGCAACTGGGGAGTGGGGTGTGGGTGTGTGGGGGGGGCAACGTTTGCTATTGGGATTTTTACTGGTACTTTAGCTCCTTATCCTTGGCTTGCCTTGCTGCACACGTTGCAAATTAACTTAATGTTGAATTTTCTCTAGTAAAAGGTGAAGGGGGAAATAAGGGGGAAGGAATGAAGGCTGGATAGAAGTTGGCTGGCAAGTTTGCTTGTTTGCTTCCTGCTGCCTGCCTGCAAAAGTGTCCTTAAGTGTTGCTAATGCCGCTGCACAGGAAGGAAGTTGCTTACAAGACACACACAAACATACAAACATAGTACGAGTCACACACACACACATACACATTTATATATATATATATATATCTAATGGGCTTAGCATTGCACTTTTACAGCCACTTGGCAAGTTTTTCCCTTAGTTAAGTTTTTAATAAAATGAACGATTCTTCATTTCCACCAAACTCATCTTTTACCCACACACACAAACACACACAACATCTTGAAGTTGCTGCACTTCATCTTATAAAATATCCATAGATAACTTGCCGCACGAAAACATCAACAGCAATTGAAGTCAAGTTGCCTCTGCCTACTACTCCCAACACGCAGCAACCCCGCTAGCTTTCCCTAAACGGATATTATAAATTTTCAATTTCATATCCTTGCCTTTTTGCCAGTCTTCCTAGTCATCTTTGGCGTCATCGTCATCGTCGTTGTCGTCGTCGTCGTTGTCGACTTGGACGTCGTCTTTGGTGAATGCTTCAAGTTATTTTCGCAGCGCTCTCTAATGAGTTTTCTCTTATGCCCAAGCGCTTAAAATGAAAATATGTTTGCTTTGTGGCTCGGCTTCAATGTGAAGTAGAAGTCCTCGCCACAAGCTCTCCTCTCTGCCACACACACATACATACAATGCAATACGATGCGAGACTTTTGCTGCTGTTGCCGCTGCTGTTGGCTTTTTCAAGTGCTTTGCCACTTTACTTCGCCTGCTTGGCTTCTTTTTTATACGATATGATGAGAGCATATTCTTCTATACCCCCTTCATCTCTCTCTCTATCTCTCCTTCAGTTTCATTTTTTTTTTCATGCCGCGGCTATTGTTTTCCAAATGCATGCAACAACAAGAGCGGCGGGGCATACGAAATGCTCTATATCTGAGGCAGGTGCTGAGGCGTGCCAGAAAAGCAAAAGCTGTAAATGGTACAGCCCTTGTATACATACATACATACACACATATACATTTATATATGGGTGTATGTCTGGATATGTTTTGGCAGTGTTCCCCATTTCATTTTGCATATGTTGATTGCGAATTTCTATTTTTCTACGCCAAGCCTTTTGTTGCTGGCGTGCACTCGATTTCGGTGGCACTTTAACTTGAATCTTCCAATTGAGAGAGAGAGAAAAAAAAAACAAAACATAGAGAAAGAAATTATGCAAAAATTTGAAAAAGTTAGTAGTCCAAGCTGAATAAATTACAGTAAAATGTCAGCAATGGCTGTAAGGGGGGATGGTGGAAAAAAAATGTCAACGCGACTTGCTACAAAACATGAACCGCAACAACATCAGCAATAAAGCAACACCAGCAATATGAGGCAAACATGCAACTAGTTGGCATGGGGTAACATGGCAGGATCCAGCTGCCGTTGACACAGATTTAACCCACACACACACACGCACATACATATATGCACGCAAAAATGTGGCCATAAAGCAAGCGTTGCATACTTTTGAGCATGCATTAAATGAAAATTCCATAGAAACAAAAAAAAAAAGAAAGAAAGCAAAGCAACGACTTTCAGTCACCTCTTAGTGAATAATACAAAAGGTCCAAACAAATGGCTTTTATAAAAGTTTTAAGCCGTTTTTATTGAAATTATATTTTATAAAAATCAATGAGTTTGATAGTCCTAAAAGCCGTTAAGAGGAGACTTTGGATAATAAATTTGAAAAGTTTATTTTTTTTTTTTTTTTTTTGCGAACAGAAGAGAATGAACAGTGTTTGCCATAATCCAACACTTTTATTTGCAGGGTATTAAAATGCGGTTATTGCCCGAGATGGGTGAGAATGAGAGAGAGAGAGAGAGAGAGAGCGAGAGGTAAGCGGTAAGCTAAAGCATTGGCTTTGATTTCATTTCAAGTATCTGCTTTTAGACGACCGATTTTGCCCTAAATTGATTTTCGATTGGCTACTTTAACATACTCTACTCAAACACTCTATATTGTACATCCTGAGAGCTGATTTATGACCCAAATCGATATGACTGCAAAGTAGTTAAGTACTTTTTAGTCATAACTTGACACAACTTTCAGAGTGCTAATTTCATTAGTTTTTTTTTACTTTTTGGATAGCCATCAAAAGGCGAGTAAACACAATTTGACTGTGAGGAAAAGTTTAAGTGCAGTTGCCGTTTAAGTTTTGTAGCGCCTCATTAAAAGCATATCTGCCAACTGGCAACATCTCCTGCATCCAATTCCCTAAAAGAGACAACCTGAATTCTTTGGAAGCAGGAGAGGAACATCTGGTGCCACTGCCAACACTCGAGGCATGCAAAAGTTGAATTTTAATTTAAATGTGACCAACTTTATGACTCCGAAATGAGTTCAACGAGTGTGTGTGTGTGTGCCAAGGAGAGTGGAGTGGGTGGGGGGAAATGTAAAGTGTGCCCATAGTCCTGTTCTCATGTCCGAGTTGAATTGGTGGGCGGCATAACAACAAACACACACACACAGACACACACAAACACATGGTCATGCATATATGTAATAAACTCCACTCTCTTTCTCTGTGCAATTACTTTGCATATTTCTCTGCATTTTGTATTCAATTTAAATGCAATTTATATACATATATACATACATATACATACATATATACATATTTTTACAATTTTCATTTTCAATTTATATATACATATATATATTTTTTTTTTTATATTTTCTTGATTGTATTTGGTTTCGTTTTGGTCGCCTTTGTGGAATTTCCACTATGCGATTTAAAAACTCTGTAAAGTTTATTTTTATTTTTTTTTTTGTTTTGTGTGCGTCCAAAACCCGAAAAATAAAACAAATATATTTATTTATATGTTTATTTCATTTGTTTTTGTTTTGTTTTTGCCGCTTTGTGGCTATATATATAAAAAAAAAAACCCAGAAACACGCCCTCCAGAGGCAAAAACCTCAGTGTAAATATGCGTATTTGTTTTTCCAGAGAAATGTTTCGGTTCGGGAAAGCCGGGCAGCTGGTGCACAGAAAGCAAACTGAATTTTTGTAGCTTGATTAAAAGAAATATATAAACGAGGCAAATGTGCTCATACATACATACACATACAAATGTAATAAGCATACGGACTGGCATAAGAATATGTACGACCTGCCATTAACACAACAAAAATATGGGAAATATATGTATCTTATGTTATGTTAACATAAATAAAAACTAGAAGGATGGGCTTACTTTGGCCATGCCGAACTTGTATACCCTTGACAAATATAATATAATTAAATAAAATCATTGGGAAGCATATAAAACTAGTGATAACTCAATTAAATAAAATTAAAAGTTAAAAGTTTTTGGTTCGATTGTTTCTATGTCAGCTAAAGCAATTAGTTGCCCGATTCTATTGAAAGTTAGTACAGATATTTCCATATATACCAAACTTACAAACACCAAATTTCTCGAGAATCGGCTAAAAATCAAACAAGTTATTGCTCTAAAACTATATAATTGACCGATCGTTACTATGGGAGCTAAATGACACAGTCCACTGATTTAAATAGAACCTAATGGATATGTTAAGAAGTAAATTAAACTAATAAACACTCAATTTAATGATATTCGATTGATACAGAACAAAGTTATTGATGGTAAATCCTATTCTCGACCGATTGTTCCTATATCATATAGTCATCCGATCGGGATGACTCTGAGCTATACAATGCCTGCAGGAAATAGAAGTCCAGCTTTGTAGCTTTGAGAGTCTCGTAGAAGATCGTGTTGATTCACACAGATGGACACGACTATAACAACTCAGCTCATCGTCTTGATCAAGAATATATATGCTTTATATAGTCGGAGATGTTTACTTTTATTAAGGGTATGAAAACTGACTTTTGCATACTCTTTTAAAAGTCCTTTCTAACAATAATTATAAAAAGTGTTTAAGAATTTGTAAATACAAAATAGGATTGTCGTTCAACGATATATATCGTGAATCGGGAATCTATATATAAACAAAATATATCTTTTCATATGTGTGTGTAAAAGTTATACCCTTTTCCCAATGATATGTGTAATAAAAATGCTTCAACACACGACCAGACAAATAACAACAAGGGCAACAACAATAGCAAGCTTTTGCCTGCCTCTGTCATATTTTATACACACTAACACCCATATACACACACACACACGCATAGCTACACCCATTGATAGAACAATTAAATTGAAATTGCCACACAGCCAATGACAATGAGACGAAAAACGATGAAATGCAAACGAACTTGTATATATAGAAAGTCGTAATAATTTCTAGACATTTGTATAAATTTGCAATTGCATTTTATTGAGCCGACGAGCTCCTTCACATTCCATTACATTTACATACATTTATGTATTTATGTATGTGTGTGTGTGTGTGTGTAATTGTATATGTCTGTATTCTATTTAGAATTGTAGACACAACACACACCCACAACATGTGTGTGCTTGGCATACATTATTTTTCCATCTCCATTTCTTTATTTTTGTGTGCGTGTGTGTGTGTGTGTGTGTGCCTTTATGGTTCGTTATACATATTACGTATACGCAATGTAGCAAATTCGAGAAATCAATGCAAAACCCCAAAATACGTATTATTTGGGGCCAATTTTAGGCAAATGTTTAGTACATCCCATGGGAAGTAAAACAATTTGATTTCGATATATGTATATATATATATATCTATGAATCTGTACAACATTGCTTAACAAATGGAATTGGTCCATAGAAATTTTGGTCAATTAAATAGAAATGCCTAAATGTGGTTTAAAATTCATATAATAGTATCAAGGGAATCCACATTTAATTAATTTACTAAATAATAGCAGTAATATTGTTAGATTTTACAAAGTTTAAAGTTAATGTAATTGAATAAGGGTTAAATTGGACTTTAGTTACTATGAAATCAAATTGAACAAAAGGATTTAATCAAATTTGAATACTAACAAAATTCTTCTCATTAACAACTGTATATCTTTAAAATTTATAAAACTTTTTTATTATTTTAGAAACTCTCTGCTAAATTGCTAAAGAAATAAGATTATAACTCAAAGTAGTTACTAAAAGCAATCTTATTTATTTTTTTTACTAAATTATAAACGTTGAAGCATAATAAAAATGTCAGTTGAGACAAAAGAGATAGATAAGTAAATAAAAGAAAGAAAAGCTGCCCGACATTCTCAAAAGACAACAAATTGAAGCTAATCAAGTTAATCAGTAAGAAAAATGCTTCTGTGATATATGAGAATCAGTTGAATGATGTTGGCCTTCGCGTGTGGCATGATTGTGGGGCATAAACGGTTTGAGTGCAAATGTAAAGCACTTCAGCAACTGTTCCCAGTTTTTATTTTGCTTTAAGTCTTCTCTGAGGGCACTTTCTATTGCAATTTGCTAGTTGAACTGACAATTTATTATTATTCAAATTATAGAAATAATAATAAATAAATATTTGCATTTTATATATAATGTAAAATAGGTAAATAAGGATAGAATTTTTAATATAATTATTAAAAGAGTAATATAATAATTTAGTTGAGTTATTTATTTAATTTTAAAAATAAATAGATCTTTAAAAAAAATTACTTTAAAATGCATTGCAAAAATTTTGCATATTGGAAAATATATATATATAAATTTTCGGATTTTAGATTTATATATAAAATCTATTCAAGTGAAAACCTGTATTTTATAGTTTTAACTAAATTATGCAACGTTGAATGATTAATTTTAATGTTAATGTTTTAGCTAAAGTTTATAAATAAAATATTAAATTTGAAGGCCTTAGAAAAAGGTTTCTTTTCAAGCATTTTCTATAAAATGAAGTCTGTAAAAAATTGTTTAAATTATATATAATAAACTATTTCTATATATTTCTAAACTTAAAAGCTAATTTGGAAACAAGAGCAGACAGTTTACAAAACATTTCAAGTATAATTAAGTTAAAGTTATATTTTAATTTAATTGTTATTGTTTAAAGTACTGCCATTGCACTTCATTTATGCAATTTATACCAACAAAAAAAAAAAAAAACAGTTTTCAATTGCAACACAAACTTAGAGCAAAGCATTTTTCCCCCATTTACCAACAACAACAACAACAACAACAACAAGAACTTCTTCAACTGCCAACTTCTACTTTGGCAGCCACAAATTATCATCAGCTGCCAGGGCTTTAAAAATGTGTTGACAATGCAGAAAAAGATAGCGAAAAGAAGGAATAGCAACAACAATTTCATTGACACAGTTTTCCCCTTTTTTTATACTTTGTTTTTCTTTTTTTTTTTATTGTTTTTTGGGTCGGGAAATGTAAAAAAAAACAAGAGGAAAAATGTCGACTAGCAAAATCGATGGCCTGAAAAAATGGCAGCGAGAGTAAAACAAAATAAAAACAAAAAGAAAAGAAAGAAAAAAGAAATATAAAATACATCCGAAAGCAAAGTCGTAGTAAATCGCATCACCTCCCATTTTCTTTCAATACATACCCCCATCCCCCCCACCCCCTGTTTGTACATCTGTGTGGCAGTTGTACGTGTCATTTGGCTGCAGTTTTATTTGCTTGGCCATAATGCAAGTTTATGTTTATGGCCCGACTCCAGCTGCAGCTATCGAATTCAATTCTGGAAGGATAGGGGAAGTTGGCTGATCTTGCACTCGACTAAGCGGAAAATAAACAAACAGAACAAAAAGGACGAAAAGCCACACGAAAAATAGCAATAACAAGTAGAAGAAGAAGTAGCATAACTTTTAGATGCTCTATAAAATAGAAAAATTACTTTAAATTGGCTTTTAATTATTTCAAATTTTTATATTTAAATGCTTTGAAATTATTTCCTAAATGAATAGAAATAGAAAATCTGGTTACATTTTATGACCCTAATCGTTGGCACATGATGCGTTGTGTGTATGTAGAAATAACACAAGGATTGTAATATTGTTAAAAATAGATTTTGCTCGGCATTTCCTTTGCTCCAAGCTCGATACGAGAGGGGGGGGGACCACAACTTGGGCACGTTTCTATTGCGCTGCGGAGCAATGAAACGTCCTAATGCCATTTGCAAGTGGAACGGAAAAGAAAGCAAATTCTAAAAAAAAAGAAAAAGGAAAACTAGGACTAAATATATATATGTACGTATATATGGAGTAAGAGTAGCAGGTGCCCGGGAGCAGGAGCAATTCCAAGCAATCTTTGACCCAACTCTGGCTTGGTTGCTTGTTGTCGTTGACTTTTGCCATTTTAGCAGACAGACGGGCGACGACATTTTTGTTTTGGGCGAAAATAAAAATGGAAAGTTGGCATAAAAAGTAAATAAACAGTAGAACAGTAAGTTGTGAAGGAAACGTTGACTAACAAAAGGGGAGGAGAATACAAAAGAGAGATGGTTAGGTAACTAAACGGAAAGCAAAAGCCAATGCAACATAAAAATAAAGAAAATTGTAGCCAGCTGCCATTTGGAGAGAAGGAAGAGAAAAATCTGTTAAAATCAGGTCAGGGATTTAGATGGTGAATGGTCTCTTGTTGTTGGTGTTGGTGTTGCTTTGTTAGTGTTTGCTTTTGTTTTGCTTTGTTTTTTGCACAAAATGGGCGAGAAGAGAAATTGAAATTACGTATACGCGATGTTAAATTCAATGCAAACATTAATTTAATTACTGCAATCAGACAAACAACAACAAATTGAACTGAAAAGGCGGCCAAATGAATGCGCCACATTTTCAAGTCTCTTTAGCGCTTTGTGTGTCAGTGGAGCAGCAAAAGAAATAATGATAAAGAGAGTGAAAGAGAGAGGGAGAGAAGGACAACCGCAAGCTGCATTTTTAATTGCGCATACGTGCAAGTCAGCCCGAGGGTACACAGAAGAGCTGGGAAAAGAAATGAGCTGGCAAGGATGCGGTAGTTCTACTTGAACTCATTTGGCGTGGAAATTATGGCACACTCAAGTTGATTTTGACAGGCAGGTAGAAGGCCCCAGCCAGTCAGCCAGCCAGCCAACCAACCAACGAAACACATTTCATATATACGCACACACACAGACATAGGAATTTATATATATATATATATACGATGGCGCGCATCCTTGAATCCTTCAAAAGTTTTGTGTTTTGCAAAAGTTCAGCACGTTTCACGTTCTGTGTATACAGCCCTAAGTCCCTTAACGTGTAGATGCCCATCCATTCTCTTGTTGCTTGCCTTGGCTATTTGCCGCCTGCAGCTGTTGCCAATAAGAGTTGCTGTTGGCCTGGACCACAAATTGTTAGGCCACTTGAAGTTTTTCGGTTTCAGCTCTTAATTGATATGCAATAAACATTGCCCACCAGACAGGCGTATCAATGAAGAGATTCTTGCCATCGGTAGCAAAAAACAGACAGGCAAAATCTGCCACAACTGACAAGTAAATCCGTTTCAGGGCTTCTTTACCTATCATACCAAGTTCAACCTAGTCGCAATATTGCTATCGGTTTATTTTATTTTCCTTTTGTTTTGTTATGTTTCGTTCTGCTATGCCTGGCTTCAGCATCGACTTCGGCTACGTCTTCTGCTCCAGCTCCTGTTCTAGTTACATTTTCAGCTTTTACTGGTCCTTGCCATTGCCGAGAAAGGCATTTCTCTCTGTGTGTGTATGTAGTCTGTCAAGTATTTAAGTTTAATGCGCTTAGTCGATTCCGACTCCGACTCCCACTCCGACATCAATGGCATTCATTTGCAACGTTTAAGAAAATTGAATTACAATGCTTTTTGCTAAATTTACCAAAAATTACTGCCTGCTAATTGAGTTGTGAGTTGTGCCATGTGGCCAAATAGTTGCTAAGAGACAGAGAAAGCTGTCCTCTACAACATATTGCGTATACGCCATGTGTATGGAATTTGTAAAGGAATTAGTCATCAATTAAGCAAGTAATTGCAAAAGTACACAATTGCTTATAATAGATTACAAACTGAATGTATATGCAAATCACTCTCTGATAACATAACGAGAAATCTATTACAAAAGATTTGAATCCTATGCAAGAGGCAAGAGGAAGTCAGGAAATGTAAAACGATTTCTTAAAAGTATTAAATATATATATATATATTTTTATAAACTTTCGGCAAAGTAAGAGAGACAGTTATTTGAGTTCACTTCATTGACTTTCTTTCCAGTAAAATCGCAAACCAAATGTGATTTAAGCTGCAAAACTTTTGACAAAAATAAAAAAAAAAAACAAAAACTTTCAATATATATTTAAAATTAATCTGCCAAGGAGTAAACAATTTCAATAGTTTATATAAATTGATTTGGTTTCGTTTTTAGTTTAAGGCTCAAATTGATAAATATTTTAAGTTATACTTACTCATTATTTAAGACGATTATCTTTCGTTTCTTCTTGTTGGCTGGTCGAATTGAATTATATTTTAAAATGTTATCACGTATACGCCCAGTGGCGAATTTGTTTTAGCACCACAAAAATTTGATTTAGCTTAACAATAAATATTGTTTAAAATTGAAGTTTTTGTTACGTTAAATTGAATATTGTTATTATTATTATTATTTTTTTTTTTTGGCCCGGACTTTTAATTACACATTAAAATGGAGAGAAAATTTTGTTATCATTGATAGTCAATGTGCTTACACACACACACACACACACACACAGCGAGTGAGAGAGACAGACTAATGGCATCTGTTTCTGTTGTCAGCTGCTGCTGCTCTTGATTGTCATTTAAATGTGCATATTTAATTTATTTATCAAAAATAGTTAGCCACTGCCCCAAAAAAGCAAAAAAACAAATGAAGATGAATGAAAGCCCAAAGCCGTATTGCAAACACTGGCAAATGCAATTTTGGGGTTTTCATATAATTTATTTATGGTATTTATTTAAATTTCAACGAAAAATTTTACGTATATACATATATTTACGTTTCTCTACCATTTATATTTGGGCACATTTTCGGCTTTTGTTTCAATAATTTATGCAAATTATTTTTCATTTTTCCGCAGACCCAAAGAGACAGCAAATGAGAGAGAGGAAAGGCAGTGAGGATGGGGATGGGAGGTAGTAAAAATATTTAGATTTTACCGTATATAGAGTATATATGTTTGTAATTTATAATTTATTTGAATAATGTGCAAACTGATACGAAAGAGTTTTTGTGCTTTTGCGGTTAGCATTGCATACAAAAAGCGGCTTCAGTTTTGATGATAAATATATATGTATATATATGTATATGTATATAGAAAATGTATATCTTTGTAATCCAATCAAGTTCAATAAAAACTTAAGCCTTGACGTAACAAATAACATTTTTATTAATTCATTTCTAACTCTGTATCGTTTGTTTTTTCTTAAAGGTTTTCTATTGTTACTTCAATTTAAACTTTGGCCTGTTAATTGTAATTTTTCCTGGCTTCCTTTTGTCTCTCTCTCTCTCTCTGTCTTTTTAATGCATTGTCCTTTTGAGTTTAGTTTTATCACGATTTATCATTTGTATTATTGTTCTTACTTTATGTATATTTCTGTTACCTTTTCTTGTCATTGTTTGTTTGTTTGTTTTCTTCTTATCTCTTAACACTTAATCTGCTTGCCCATCTTTTCTTTTTCTTTTTCTGGTGATCTTTACAAGGATTCTAACAATGAAATTATAGCTAATGTTTGAATTTATGTAAACTATGACAAAACAGGAATTGTTTTTACCTATTGTATTATTTTATATATAACTTAATCTTATATACTTTTGCAATTTAAAAAGGAAGATGGCAGAGTTATCCAACTTGTACTTTAAGACAACTTTTTTACTTCCCTCTTCTAGATTGAAAGTCCTTTTTATCCAGTTCTCGGAAAGACTGTATATAAATATCCTTTTATTGTTATTTCAAATTTTACAAGTTAAATTAACATAAAAATTAAAAAACAAAAAACATAAATGTTGTTTCTTCTTATGGTATTTTCCCCCGCTGTTTGCATAATAAATATTAACGTTTAATTTTCCAATAGGATAGGAAAAAAAAGGTGCTTGATTGAATTTTTATGGCCTGAACTTTTATTTATTTACTGTTGGGTCTATCTCATTATTTTCACCCTCGTTATTATTAAAACAAAAAAAAAAAAAACACACACACACACACACATACACAAATACCTATATATATACGTATATATTGTTTTTATAATTTTTAATTAAACACTCGCACACGCACACACACACATAAGTAAAAAAAATGTTCAAATAAATATAATTCACTTGAGTTCTTTTCGATTTATGCTATAATAAAAATAGCAACAGATTTAATTAAATATAAACTTTTCACTTTTTTTTTAATGTATTCAAATTGGCCACATTCCAGTGAACCATTTCGCTGGCCGAATTTGTTCATTCATCTTCAATTTAAAGTAATTAAAATGCCGCATATAAGCCTTTTCGTTTTGTATTCTTGGCCATTTTGGAACCTTTTCTCTTTTTTTTGTTTTTCGTTTTGTTTTTTTTTTTGGTGAAGTAGCCGCAAATATCATAATGTATATTAGGAGACGTTCTTTCCGAAAAACCCCCTCGCAAAATTTTAAGCACTTGAGCGTTGCTAAGCAAGATTTATGAGCCACTAGGGGGCGTGGCATTGGCCATGCCTTTAGCATGGTTTGCTTACTTTTTTTTTTGTTTTAATATATTTGCCAAGGTCTTTCAATTTGTTTGTTTGTCTTTTGTGGCCATACAGAAACAGAGAAACAGAGAGTGGAAGGGTGGCAGTGTGGGAGAGTAAGAAGAGAACTTTTTACTCAATGGCCTTGCCCTTTTCTCTAACCCTGGCCTGGGACTGGGTTCAGTGTTCTTCCCCACATTTAAATAATTTAAAATATTTGAACATTTTGGGCAATTTGGTTAATGGCCTGTGAGTCTCGTTTTCGAAAGGGTTGCTCGTAAATAACCTGAGGAGTCGTAACTCTCTCCCCCGTTTTGGCGATTACGTTGACTCAGCTGGTTGATTTAGTTTTAAGTGAGGCTCATAAAGATAAGCATTTGAAATAGTTTTGGCATGGCCATAAGTTCGAATCTGTCGTTAAGTTTTTCTGGCTCACATTTGACGCAGATGCCTGTGCACTCTTTGTAGACTCCTTGCCCATGTATGTATGTATGTATGTATATATGGACATATGTGGCTCACTAGTTCAAGGACTCCGCCCACTGTTGCTGCACGGTCCAACCCAATTACGCAAAAAGCGTGTATGAAAAACGGGCGTAACAAACACAAAAAAGAAAAAAATAGAAAAATCTCGTCATCATCATCCAACCTACCTTGGCAACCTTTAACCCTAAAAATGCGACCCGACCTAGAAATGTGGCATGCTACATATAACAGCAGCACCCCCCACCCCCCTCTTCCATTAACCCCTCCTTACTTTCCACTACCGTTAGCTTATATATTACATATATGGCATTTTTTTAGCTTCTTTTTTTTTTTTTTTTTGCAAAGTTAGCGTGCCGAGAATTTTTGTTTATGCTTCTGGGCAAAAAGATAAACACAACGAAACCAACTCTCACACAGACATACAAACACACATAAACGAGAGTAAGAGAGACGAGTGGCAAATGTGCCAATGCCAGGCAAACCTGACTGACAACGACATAACCACAAGCAGCCATTCCATTTACAAAAGCCAGGCTGGCACAACACACACACACACATACTCACACACACACACAGTTTATGCAAACGTTCAAGGACATTGCATGGCATAGCCACAGCCACTGTCTCTGCCTCTGTATCACGAGTTTCACTGCATTGGTATAAGTAAGTCAAAGTTGCGCCTGCAGGTTATGCAACGTTTTTTTTTTTTTTTTTTGGTTGTTTATCCTATTACGTTTTGTTCTATGTTTTAATTGCCGCCTAATTTGTTGGGCTAATTTGTTAAATTTGACACCTCAATGCTCACACACACATACACATGTATCTGTATATGTATGCGTATACATAATCAAACATTCACTCACACACTTACAATTTAATGACGTCAAAAATAAAACTGGTTCGCTGCTGCTGCTTCTTCTCGCCTCTTCTCTCCTCTCTCTCTTTCTCTCTCTGGTCAGCTTACCAAATTTCTCTATGTATGCGTGTGCGTGTAAGCAGCAGCTGTGTGCGTGTGTGTGTGTATTTGTCTCTCTGTGCGTGTAACTCTGTCTGTGCTCTGTTTCGGTATTTGTGTGTGTGTGTGCTGTTTTCACTTTCACTTTCATTGATTTTTAAGCATCGCTCTAGAAGCGTGTCACAAAATTCATTTAATTTATTTTTTTTTTTAATCTTTGTTTATTTTTTTTCATTTTTTTTTTAGCTATAAAATTCTGAAAAAAAGGTGTATACGTAATTTGAGTTTTTATTGCTTTCATTCGTTTAGCAAAAAAAAAAAAAAAAACAACAAAAAATTCATCTTGCTTTCGTTTCTTTGATATTATATTTTGCCATTTTTTTGAACACAATCACGTGAATTTTGGTCGCTTCATGTTCGCATAGTAGAAATTTTGTTACCGAGTTTCACCGAGAGACAACCAGAGACAAATTTCTCTCAACGTCAAACTGCGCTCGCTGCCAAAACTAAACTGAAACTGAACTCGTTGGCCAACTTAACTGATTTCGTATTTCAGGCAAAGCCATGGCTAACAGTTCTAGCAGCGGCAGCACGAAAATAATGGTAACAGTTTTTCGTCGACAGAGGCGCAGGCGCATTTTCAATTATTTCATCTTACTTTTGGTCACACACTGTTGCGTTCATTTCCCATCTCTCCCTGTATATCTCTCTCTCTCTCTCTCTCGCTCACTGTCACTTTGTGTGTCTCTCTTTCTTGCTCTTCTGTCATTGTTTACATTGTGTTATTGTTGTTGTTGCTTGCCATGAAGAAAGTGTATTTTTAGGTGTAATGTTGCCATCTATAAATAAAATTAAGCATACGCCACGTGGGCACAAGCAAATTGTGAAGCTGTTACCACAAGGTAATCAATGTTGATTGATTTGCAAAAAAAATGTCTAAAAGAAAATAGAAAATAGAAAATACTAATGGAAAGATATGAATGAACGGATGTCCCACACAAAACTTTGTTGTTATTTTGTTTAGGAAATATATAAAATGAAATTAGTTAGTTTCCCTTTTTAAGGGAATTTCAAACAAAATGAAACATAGCCAATGCTCTCACGTTTATTAGTTCATTGTATAAGAATATTTAGACAATGGTGGCACGTGTGTGGCACAAATTACATGCCTTTGGCATGGCTGACCATTATATGACTCAATTTGAGGAATTCTAACAAAGGAGACCGCAAAATGTTCCAACAATAATACACACACATACGACCACACGTGCCATTTCCTGTACGCATTCTTTTCATTCTTTTTCTCTGGTTAGTCGACAACAATTTTCACGCTGATTGGTTTCAAGTCATTTTCTCTTGTTGCTTTTCATTTATTTCTTTTGGTTTTGTTTTTTTGTTTTTTTTTTTTGTTCGTACAAGAAAAAAGAGTCAACGAGCCAAAGCTAAATGTCACTTTCCACTAGCCAAACATTTTTACCCACTCCCCCCACGTCGCAAAAAATAAAAACCCACTGCCAACATCCAGTAAATCCATTGAACCTTCTTTTCCCCTTCTTTCGCTCTCTCTCTCTCTCTCTGCTCGAAGGCACTTTTGGAATTTAATAATGAAATAGCCTTGTCCTTTTGCTTCTGAGAACAATTTTCAATTTTCCACTTTCGACTTTTGCCTTTCGGCAATGAAATGCGTTTGATAAATTTTCTCGAAATCGATGGATGAAAAAGTTTTCAAAAAACATTAAACTGTCGGTGGGAAATCAGTTGCAATTGACAGCAATTGACATGAGCAGCAGCAATAGCAAAAATTGCTGCATTTCTAGTTGCAAGTTTTTAGTGTCTAATGAAATAATCATTTCTAATAACTAATTAAAAAGTTTCCCAATGTGAGGATAATTTAATTGCATTATATAAACTTTTACTATTCGCCAATCAATTAAATAGATTTACCCCCTCTCCCCCCCCACAGACATACACAACCCACATAAGATGAAGTTTCTATCAATGTGTTTGTGGGTGTGTTGTGGCCATATAACAAGCCCTCCCCCTGAGGCAATGACAAAGTTAAGGCCGAAGAAAAGCGAGAGAATGGAAAGCCAAATGCCTATTTTTATCAATGAACGTTGACAAGGACAACAATAAAAATGTTGTGTATGTGTGATTCTTCAAAGTGGTGGGCGTTTGCTGTCATTTGTTGCTTTGATGTGGGCGTGCTCAACTAGCTGATATGTATCATTTTTGATATTTTGTCTGAAAGAAACGCTTGGTTTACCTAATTGCCAGAACCAACAATGAAATTTATTGCCATGGAATTGTTAAAAAGGAAAAGAAAACAAACTTTTGATGATAGCTTTAAGCGTTGTTTTTTTCCTGTTTCTGTCCCAATCATAACTGATGGACGAGTAGTGTAACCAATTTGGCTTGTTTTGAGGCAACTGTTTGGTCATTAAGTGTGCAGTCATTGTAAGCGCTTTGTAATCGTATTTATATCTTTGTGACTTTACACAAAATACCCATTCTATTGTCATTCCATACATTTGTAATACTGTTATATGTGTGTGGGTGTGTGCGTGTGTGTATGGTTGGCGTACTTACACTTAATTGAATCCTGCGGGCAAAGCTCCTGGGTTGTTGGGTTTGGATCCTGAGGCATGCGGCTTGCCAAAGCATTTTGAGGGCACCCGCTGATGCTGATGCCGATGCCAATGCCAATGCTGTTGCTGATGCTTCCTGCGTTGCCCACACTGTTGCTGCTGATGCTGCTGCTGCTGTTGTCTTTTTTTTTTTTTTCAAAGGTGAGAGGGTGAAATCGGGTTGGCCAATGCGCTTACTTCAGCTAACATCCTGCCGACGGCATCGCATCGTCAGCGAGTGCCTCTAATTCAATTAGCAAGTTCAGAGCCAAAGCAGCAAATGGCTCGTTAAACACGCTGTGTTTTTGTTTCCCCACTTCTCCTCGTACCATTCTACACTTTTAACTTCCTCTCATCGTTTGCATCGCTTTCTCTCTCTCTCTCTGTCTCTCTGTCTCTCTGTCTCTCTGTCTCATTCTGTGCGCTTTTGTCTTCCTGCTTAATGCTACTTCACTTGTGTTTCTTTCTTTTTATACACTTACAAAAAGTTTATACTGATTTTGGTCAAAAGTTTGCAACACATTGAAAACGAAGCATCTCTGAGTATGTGAGCTATATGTATATATATATTTTTGATCAGCACAATGAGCCGAGTTGATTTAGTTCTATTCCTCTGTCTGGATCAACAAGATCTACTCCAAGTTCCTTTAGAAGATAAGTTTCGGATCATTGCAATTGGTCTTTGGCTATTAGTAAGTTTGGTTTATATATAAAAAAAAAACTCTGCTAAGTACCAGGAATTGATCAGCTATATGCTATAGTTCTCATAGGAATAATCGTAACAAAATAAATAGTATTGAAAACTTTCCTTCTCGAACATTCAACTTACTTTTGCTTTATTTTAATTAATTTCAAGGGTACTCAATATTCGGCATGGCCAAAATTACCTCGTTCTTCTAGTTTAAACATGTTTTATTACACTTTTTTTTTAGCGCTTTGCTGGCGCCGTTTTTATGCAAACGGAAGTTGCCACAAATCTATGTGAGTGTGTGTGTGTGTGTGTATATGTGAGTGTGTGAGTGTCTGTGTAATGAGCAAAATATTATAAATTACCCAAAACTCCTTGTTCATGCTCTTTACATGCTCGAATCCATTTCCCTTTGTTCGTGCTTTTTTTTTTTTTTGGGCGGGGAGGTTTGGTAGATAATGCATGGAAAAATCTTGTGCACTTGAACAAACACTTGGTCAGTGACCAGTGGCCAAACACTTTAACCCAAACCCTCCAACATAATTATGAACCATGCATGCATATAATTTTCATTTTCCCAAAAACAAAAAAAAAAAAAAGAAAACAAAAACTAAATGGTTTCGTATATAAAGTAGAGCATCGACGTCCGGTTTACCCATTGTCAAATATGGAGAACAAAATTTGCTTAAATAGTTTTACTAGATAGAAGGAAGTATTTTTCGAATCCCATAAAATATATGTATTCTTGATCAGTATCAAATACGAATCGTTTGCGCCTTGTCTGTCTGTTTGTTCGTATGAATTCCTCTATTAGAGGAAGCTAAACCTTGTAAAATTTGTTGTTATATATATTTGTCTAGTGTCTACGCAGATCAGGAATCAAAAATTTTACTTTCGGAATATTTTCTTTCAGTAAAAATTAGTTAACAACTGTCCCTGTCTTCCAAAGGCCAAGAAGTTGCGTCTAATTCGAAAAGAGGTTCCGTTTCGTCATCCGTTTTACACCAAAGACTTTTTATAAGAGCAAAAGATTGATTTCAATAAGAATCAAGAAGTAATAGCAGATTAATTCTAAAATTATGTGAGAAAATTGTTCTTAACTACAATTGGGAACAATTTACATTTGTTCCCAAGAATTGGAATTAAGTCTAGATTTATCTATTGTCAATAAAATAAAACCAAAAATTAAACGATTGAAAGCTTTGGCAGACTTTTCGTTTGCTACTTCATGATGAATTTGATGGTTAATTTTCACATTTAAAGATTACTTTAACATGAAATGAAATAAATAACAAGACTTCTATACGGCATAGAATTATTGTGGCTTGTGTATTAAAAACTACTTCTGATCCTTAACTTCTTATCATCTCATTTCCAAAATTAATATATACCCTTGATTTGCTTTTATATAGAGTATAGAGTACAATAGCTTTAGCAATTAATTCACATTTGCTTTTTATTGCCAAACTCTCCTTTTTTGATGAGCAAAAATATCTAGTTTAATTTAATATGTATAAAAGTTACCAAAAGAATGTTTGAGATGAAAAATTCTTTCGTAACCTAATGAGAATTTAATTATATCTACCAAACAAACAGAAAGAAAGAAAGAAAGAAAGAAGAAAGGTAAAAAGCAATTCAGCAATTGAATTTCAATTGCCTTATTCCTATTTTCATTTCCACTTTATCCAAGAATAATCATTTGGTTTGCAATCACTTCTCAACATATGGCAGCTCCTCAATGCATATTCTTCTCCCTGTTTGACCCTTCTTTTGTTACGCAAGTGTCTGGCATCGAAGAGCAGGCCAACAAACCAACAAGCAACTAACCAGTTTTCAACACCCAAAGCCCCCAATCGGTGTGGCCCTTTCGGGCCATATTTTTTACAATGGCCATAAGCTTTGAATTCCGTTTCTACCCTTTTTTTGCTTTCTTTCTTGTTGTATACGCTTTCGCAAAAAGGGGCATATTCTTAATGGTTGGAAGGGTGCAAAGTCTAAAAATTATATATATTCTTGATCAATCGATTAATGTAAACAAATGTGTCTATCACGTTGAATCAACGCCAACAAAATTTGAAAGTTTTCAGAATCTTTCCGATTAGATGACTATATTATATAGCTTCCGTAGAAATTATTAGCAAAATGATTCTGCTAAATTTACACAATTTGTGTTACTATATGTAGGGTATATAATCTTCGTCATGTCTGACCTTCTAGTTTTCACTTTTTTGTTTTTGTTTTGCGATTCGCACATTTAGTTTAGACTGGACATTGAGCAGGGGGAGAATTGGGGAGATAAGTTTTTGTGTGTGATGAAGGGGATTCAATATTTTTTTTATTCTTTTTTGGTGCAGCTGCAGCAACAAAAGTCCATTATCCTTTTTGGCGTTATCGGTAATCAATTTCAGTGGACCGTTGCCGCTTCTGTTGAAGTGTGGGAGAAAGAGAGCGAGAATGGTCGAACCCGAAAAAAAAAATATAAAAGTTTTTTAGCCCTTCAGCTTCCTAGCATATAAAAGCAACGCCAACAGCATCAACGGCTGTGACAACAACGGCAACAACAGCAGCAACAACAGCAACAACAACAACAACAATTATTGTTAGTTTTGAAATATGCACGACCCTACTACATGAGACCAAAACCCACCTGCCCACCCCATAGAGCCGCACCCAAGCCAACTATTGAAGCCCCATATCCTTACATCTCTTGCCCTCACCCCCGCCATTCCCGCCGCACGCATGGCACAACAAAAGCTTTTCAAGTGTTGTTCCGAATGTTTGTTGCTGCTGTTGCCGTTGCTTTTTGATGCGAGTTTTGTGTGCACATTCTACAGTGCAATTTCAGTCGCCCAACGAATAATTCAATTTCAATGTAGAGCAATTTTCTTTTTTACTCTGTTACGGTACACATCATGGACGTAGCTGGCCAGAGATGCCCATTTATCCTTTTTTGGGAAGGGGGGGGGGGGGGGTGTTGGAAGATTTGAACTTGCTCATATGGAAAACCAATTTCCAAACAATAAAGAAAAGGATTCAACTCAATTGTGTATATAATTTGTATTCATTATGAATGTTTTAGAGATTTTCTATGCAAATATTGTCAGAATTTGCACTGAATATATTTGCACTATTTTTTTTTAAATGAAACCAGATAAATTTATATGTGTATATTAATTTAATATGTTATTAATTACCTCAACATTATAAAGCTAACTTTTGTTAGTTTATTTTTTATAATAAAATTAAAGAGAGAGAGAGAGAGAGAGAAGACAGAAAAGTGTTTAGGTTATAGATTATCCTATATATATTCAGACTATATAGCAGTTGTACATATGAAACAGGTATTGAATTGATTCTTACTTTATTGTGTTTTGTTTAACTTATTGTTTATAGAAAGGGATATATATATCCTGTTATAAAGTTATCTACAATTACACATTTTCTTATGCATTCTCTATCTGTTATATAGCGAAATATTCATATAAATCTCAACCATATATATATATATATATATTTGAAATAATTTAACCAACTTTGAATTGAGCTACACCCATGATGAAATTCTTGCCACTCACTTACGTAGTTGTCGAGTAGTTGAAAAGTTTTTGCCGTTGCATTCGCAATTGGCTTCAAATTGGCTTGTCGAATTAACTGCATAGAAGGCCAAAATGATGGTGGGGAGGGGAGAGGGGGAGGGGGAGTGAGAGAAGTGGCAGCCTTGCGCTAGATTTAAGTTACAAGCCGCTTTTAATTGAATGCGCCCATTGGCAGTTCGTCATTGGTTGCCAGCCCTTTTTGGTTTTTTTTTTTTCTTGTTACTCTTGGCAATAGATGGACTTGTCCAAATATAATTACAGTTATCTAACTGTAAAGCTGAAAAGTATGCTACAAAAAAGAAGAAAAACAAACACAAAAATTGAGCCATGAGCCTCTTTTTTGCCTTTTGAATTATGCAGATGCCGCCTTTTGTATATATGTATATCTTGAAGTTGGCTGCTCATTTCAATGCAGTTATTCCCTCTCCCTCTCCCCGAATTCCCACTTTCCCGTTTTGTGAAAAAGTGAAACTGTAGTTTACTCTTGAGAGCTTTTCAATTTGGCGGCTTGGCTCAGCTTTCACTTTTCAATTAATTCTTGTGGCGGTCCGTTTGGTGGTGGGACTAGCCACTGTGAACCATTTTATATAAACTTTCCCTAGCTGCCACTTATATATACTCTATAAATTCTAAACATATTACATTTTGTTGGTAAACTTAATTTCCTTTAAGCGAAATTGCAGTATAAAATTTTCATAACTGAGACATTGCCCGAAGATAGTTAGCTAATACTTGGAAAGTTAAAGTGTATTAGCTAGTTTGCTTGTTTGTAATATTTTTGGTTTTCTGCCTTGCCATTAGTTTTTACTGTGGCTTTGGCTTTTCTATGTAGGTCAGTGCAGTTTTTGGCTTTCGTTCACATAGAGAGAAAGAGAGAGGGAGAGAAAGGGAGAGAGGGAGAGGTAGAGAGAAATGAAGAAGTATGGCAAACCACGTGACTATTTGGAACAATTGGAAGCTCTCCCAGCTTATGCCTGCCACTGCCATAACAACAATGTAGGCGTCGTGGGTGTGTGTCGATTAGCAAAATTGAAACTGACAGAAGAAAAAAAAAAAAAACAACAAGATGGAAAAAAATAGGAAGGCAGCCGTCAGGCAGTCAGCTATTGTTCAACTAGAGCAGTCCTTTGGTCTGCGCTATAGCTTATTATGCCAAAGATGAGGTACTATTACTGGTGTGTGGCATGGAGTGGATGGGTCCAGCTGTAACTGGCAACTGGGTCAACTGCTTAGCGAATTCCTTTAGCTATATGCTGCTGCTGAGCCAATCATAGTAAATTGTTGGTCTTCCTGTTATATTATTGCTAAATCTCCATTCTGTTGGACCTGCTTTTCGTATTCGCATTCGCATTGGTATTGGTATTGGTACTGGTCCACTTGACGTATGAGTAATTTTTCGCTAAGCGGTTTATGCTTTGGCTGCCATCGGTAGGAAGCAATGCAAAATCCGATATGCGATTTATTTTGGTTAACTGCACATCCAATAAACTACAGAGCGGGCTTGTGGATGGAGAGAGAGAGAGAGAGAGAGAGAGGAGATTGGAATGAGAGTTGCGTTTGTGTAAATATTGACTTGTGAAAATCGAAATCATCAAAATGTTCATAAAAGTCCAATGGAAAACGTTCAGCGTAGCAAATATTTGAAGCAGCCAACAGACACACAAGTGTTATGTGTATATGTGTGTGTGTCAGTGTGTGTATGTATATATATATGTTGTATACGAACAACGTTGTCCAGCGGATATGCCATGACCATAGCAAGTTTTACCATCAACAGCTGCCAACGCTCTCCGCTACCATTTCCATGATTTTGGCTGGTGCCTTTGCTGAAAATCACAGCGTATAAATAATGAAAAGCGATTTAATTTTTAACAGCTGCAGTTTGTATGTATGATGTGGTTGTGGACCAAGCAATAGACACAGGGGTGAGTGGGGTCAAATGGCAGGTATTGGATATATGTACATATATATGTATATAGCAGCATATCGAATAGTGGAAAGCTATGGAGTTTTGCGGATAGTGTTTAGTGGTTGGCATGGCTTGCGTGCGCTTGGCTTTAGCTTTTGGCTTGCCTTCCGTTTGAAGTGTGGCTAACTATTGCATGTTGACCGTCTAAGTGACTGACCGATTCAACCGAAACTGAGCAACTTAAATAAGTGGTCAAATTTCACACTTCATTTGGACTTAACAAGTTAGTTGAGGGCTCGATTTGTGTGTTATTTGATTAACAAAATATATATAAAAAATGACCAAATAATAGCAACAGTTGCTACGGCTAACTGCAACAGTTGCTACGGTGAACTTTCAGCTACAATTGCTACTGCTAACAGCTAATGACACCAGCAACACAATTGCTACTGCAACAAAGTACTGACAATAGCAACAGTAACTAAACTAACCAAAAGATGCTCCTGCAACAACATCGACAACATCAGCAGAACGAAAGCAACAACATTAGCAACAGTAACAACAACAACAGCAAAAAATTGCTGCTACTACGAAGTTATTCAACTATCATAAAATGTGAGCAGAACTTTAAATTATATATTTCATAGTAAAATATTTTTATGTTGTTAGTTGATTGAATAGGATGAATAATATATATATATATATCTCGTATATATGAGTTTACCTGGAGGACAGCTAAAACGTTTTATTTCTACTCTCTATAATTGGCCATAAAACTTGCCCATAAAGTTGTAACCGATTAATTTTTCAGTTAAACTTTTGCTCGTTTTATTGCCCTGTTTTCCCTATATACTTTCATTCTATGCTATATATATCTTCGTATATATATATAAATATATATATATATAGTTTAAAAGAAATAAGCTTCAAACACTTACACCAAAGTTGACATTCATTAGACTAAAAAGTTGTAGGAACAACAAGAGTTGAGAAGTGAAAAGACAAAAGCGGAAGCTGCTTGGCTTGCCATTTTCTTTCATTTCCTTCATCATTATCATCATCTGACAATAGCAACAGGCGCTGAATTAGCAGGAACATGACGGGAAGCCAAGAGTGAGTGTCCTTCTATTGCTGGCTCCTTGATGGCGGCTACTGCAGCTGCCCATCAAAGTTGCTGCTGTTGCTTTCGTGTCCAAAGGGCTTGTCCGTTTGTTGGTTCGTTCACTCGTTGGCTGGTTGCCTCATCAAAAACTCTTTGAAATGAGTTTTTATTAGTTTTTAGTTTCTTTTTTCTTTTTTGCTTTTGCTGTCCGCTACTGTTTTTTCTCACTCCCTCTCTTTCTCTCTCTCTCTCTCTTTATAATTTTTATACCCTAGAAGAGGGTATAATGCAAATGGTAAGATATTAATAGCTTAGACGATCTCTGTCTGTTTTTATGCATTGTTTAGATAGTAATTTTGTAGCTATGTCAATGAATCTTGATATTATAGTTATTTAGGTAAATAGGTAAAAGAAGTTCTGGAATTGGTCCGATCGAAACAATATATGATATAGATTCAATAGAAATAATCTGGAGAAATTAGAGACTTTGTTATACGACTTCAACTTTAACTCAATGCTTATATAAGTTTTATTTGAATACAAGTCGAAACGGGAACGAGATCGGGATCTTTTGGCTTAGATATAGATGAGCCTTGAGGTGTTGCGGGTTTGAACCCTAAGGTGCTTCTTTTAGTACGGAGAAAGTAAGATAATAGTCAAGTAAACTGCAAAGGGTATATAAACTGTGTCACAGATGTAGTTAGGTTCTTTGATATTTTGTGTTTTTGTTGTTGCCTTTTTTTTTTTTTTTTTTTTTTTTTTTGCTGTCACTTTCTATTTGGTATCTTTCTCTCCATCAGCATCTGTGTGTATCTCAATTTTTGCCTCTCCATTCGCTGTTTGGCTTTGTTTGTCATTGTATGCGTGTTAATTAAATTTCAAATGCACAAAAGAACTAACGACACGTTGAGACAGCAACGGGATATGCAATTGGGTGACTGGGAGGGGGAGTAGTGGGAGAGGGGGTATACGGTCAATGCTGTATGTTGCTGTATACACAAAGCCATTCTTGCTTTAATTGCATCCATGTGTGTAAATGAAAATGTTTGCAATGTTTTCTCTATATACATTTCTCTCATTTCCCTTTCCTTTTCTATATATGTATATATTTTCCTTATACCCATGTCCTACCTACCCCTTCTTCTGTTGCTACTACTGCTGCTGCATTGTTTTGGTATTTTTGCATTAAACTACAAGTACAACAATAAGGGAAAGGCAAATCGTACAACAACAAGGACAAGTCCGAGGCAAGTGGCGAGTTTAGCGCCAAGATTTTGTCGGACCAACGCCAAGTTTCGAACCATAAACTTTATGCCGGAGATGCAGAGTAAAATGTTTTATTTTTTGGCATTTGTTTTGTTATGGTTTTAATTAAGTTTTAACTGGCTCTGGACCAAAATTGCACCGCACTCACACACATACAAACATTATACGTTAAATATTACATACAAACGGGTTATAATTTACATGGTCTACACAAAACCTTTCCCATGAGGCGGCTTTCGGTTTCGCTTGGCTTGGCTAGGATGTTGTTATTGTTGTTACTGTTGTTGCTGCTGTTGCTGCTGTTGCTGCTGCTGCTGCTGCTGCTGCTGTTACTGTTGCTGACAGGCGCCAGAGAAATTGATTAATGTGACTTGTAAATGGCGCCAGATGGGGGCTTGCGGGTTGACGAAGTAACTGTATACACACATACATACATATACAAATACACATATACATAGACATAGTTTGAGGCTAGAGAGGAAAAGGGAAAACGGCCTAGAAATGTTGCTGTATGGTAAATGCAGCAATTTGTGCCAGAAATTGTTGCGCCAAAGTGTCAAGTGCAGTTGCCTACCAAAACTAAACTCTTAGTGAACGCATGTTTTGTACTTCCTTTATCTATTCTCTATCTATCTCTCTTTCTCTCTCTCTCTTTCACTCCATTTATCTCTGTCTGTGTTGCTTCCACTCATTTTAACCATTAGCCTTGAAGTCCTTCAGCAGTTTAGTTAATAGGCTACAAAATAATTAACAGTTTCCCAGCAACGAAAACAATTTTCAATGTGTTTGCAAAATGAAAAATGATTTCTTTGGCCATTGTGGCGTATTTTTCGTGGCAAAACATCATAAATTTTTGTCAAAAAGAAGAAATTTCATTATGCAAAAGTGAGTTGAGTCAAGTTAATATTTTCATGGCATTGTTTGAGCCAAGTTGCTGTTAGATAGAAGACCAAGATAAAGGCACATTATTGGCAAATTATGCCCAGGGGAAACATAAAAGTGACAGTAAAGTAACAGAAAGTAAATGGATAATATATATTCTAAAGTAAAATGTATATTGAGATATACATATATAAAATTTGAAACATTTGCAATAGAATAATGTTTATGATAGATTAACTTTGGATGAAAGGCATTCCATTCATTTGAATGTCAAAGGTATTTATATGTATATATAATATATGTAACAGGTAGACATTTCTCATTATTTTGGCTATTTTCTTTTGTATGCCAGTTAACCATAATTCATGTCAAATGTTGGCCATTTTTGGTTTAACCACAAACAGTTATAAACAAATGACAGACAAAGGCCAATGTCGAATTTAACATCGCATTATATGGATTATAAATATCTAAAGATATTTAAATATTTCAAATTCAATTTAGTGACAAAGATAAGATCAAAGTTACGTTTTCTTTGTAATACTATATCCCTTTAAAGGATATCTCTTAATGCTTTTTTAATTATATATCCTTTATCTGTCTCATTCATTTTAATTACTCACATCAACGCTTTTCAATCGTTATTTCTTTTGCCACTCTTTGTCTTAATTCAATGAAATTTGATAATCAAATAAAAATTGAATATAAAAAAAAAAAAAAACCAACATTAAAGCAAATGAAAAATGTTCTGAAATTTTAAGCTATAAGAATATATCTATATGACTTTTGTATACTCTTTGGGAATATTTTAATTTCTTGCCATATTTTCTACAAGAACAGTTTAAGAATTCTTCAAATAAATAACCCAATTCAATTACAAAATTTAAATATTGTATTTATATTTTATCTCTTTTTTTACCCGTTAATGAAAGTGCATCAAATTTTTTGTTTTTCGATTGGATTTACTATTAAAAAAGTCAATAGAGAAAAATATTCGGCACATATACAAATAAACAAATATACACATACATACGTATATACATACATATGTATGTATGATGCAGGTATATATAATTTTTATTGCCAATAACCGTAAGCTGACTATGTACACCAAAATTCGCATTATGCCACCAATATTGACTGGTTCTATAGGTTACAAAGTGAATGCAACAATTTCCTTTTTTTCCTTTTATTCTTTTTTTTTTTTTTTGTGCGCGGCAGCAATATGAAAATTTTGCAATTTGTAGCTTAAGTCAACAGACGAGGAGAAGCAAACAGAAGAGAGAGAGGCTAGAGTGAGGGTGAGAAAGTTGTAGGGAGGTAAAAGCGGGGCTCAAACATTTGCCGCGTTGCCTGCGTGACATTTGTTTGGTTTTCATTTCGATGTTGCAGGCTCAAAGGTTGCCATGGTAATGCCAGAGGATGGAGAGCTGTAGTGCTGGAATCCTGGAGTCCTGTCAGTTGGCACCCCATCCCCTTAGCATTATGCAGCCGAAAAGCAAAGAGAAATGTAGGCAATGGCAATACTCCAGCTATAGACAAAATGGGCGAATGCAAAATTGAAATATTGCATGAATTGCAGGAATGCAGTAAGCCATGAAGCATCTACACCCCCCACCCTTTAGTTCTGTCACACACACACACACCCATCCTCTCTCGACATTCAAAGTAGGAGGAAATCGCCAACACACGACGTGCAACTATTTAATAAACATTAGCTCAGTTGCTAGAATGAGAATGTTTGGGATTGAGTTTGGGGGAGCATTGGGGGGGGGAGGAGGAGCAGCCCTTATTTTGGCTGCGGTTGGAGAAGCTTTTGATGTCTCGCTCGAGTGCATTTAATAAGCTCCATTGCAAGTTGACGACGGCAAAGAACAAGACGACAGCGATGATGATAATGATGATGATGATGGGGGAAAATTGAAATACGAAAAGTGTGGGTACATTTATTTGACTTGCAGTCAATGAGACTGACTTTGGGTATTCACTTTATGTAAACATTTTGGTCATTAAACTGCATACCAAAACTGAAAAAGGTTGATAAAATTTAATATTTGAATACACATGACCATCATTTTGGTTATTAATATCTCCATAATCTGTTAAGTTGGAAGATCAGGATAAGCAATTGTCTGATTCTGTTTTCGAATGTTGAAGCTTACACAAATCTCTATATCTCTGTTCAATCTAGAGAATCTAGATCTTTGTACATCTTTCATGACTTTGATTATAATTTAAACACAGTTCTAGTTGATTGGATAGGATCCATTTAACAGGATTCAATTGGATCTTTTTAACAAACTTTGCCTTACTTGATTAGAAAGTATTTCATAAAACAAAACTGAGACGAAGGAAATGCAATTATATATGAATAATATCTCATTCAATTTCCTATTCCCCATTCCCCTCACTCCGCACAATCGAATATTGCAAGTACCAAAATTGAAAAATAGGAAAAAAGAAAACAAAAGGGATAAAGGAAAACAAGTTTGAACCACTTTATTGGTCTCCTCATGTATTCCCATAAATTTCCATACATCTTAACATAATTTATGCGACTGGGTATAGGATTCGTTCGTTCCAATTTGTTATTCACTCGCCAAGACATGTGAGCAAAAATACAATGGCAAATAAAAGAGAAAAAAACCGAGAAGAAAAAAAAAAAGTTACTTGTAAATGTTGGTAAACAAAAAACACAGCCAACTGCCACACTCTATACTGCTGCTTACTTTCCACCCATCCCTTGCCTGTGTATTGTTCTGACTGGTTGATGATCTGGCTCGTTGCCAGATGCTTGTTTAGTTCAAGAGAGAGGGGAGGGTTGGGGGTTGAAAGGGGAATTTACAATGATTCAGAGACAGAGAGAAATGCGGAGTAAAGATGCCATTGGAGAAACCAAAAACTATTTGCACTCAACATCGATTTCGTTTTTGCCTTGTGCTACTTACTAACAGTAGCCAATGCTTATTGTTGTTGTTGTTGTTTTTATTATTATTATTGTTTTTGTTGTTGTTGTTATTGTTACTTG
Source organism: Drosophila austrosaltans (assembly GCA_035045865.1). Lineage (NCBI taxonomy): Eukaryota > Metazoa > Arthropoda > Insecta > Diptera > Drosophilidae > Drosophila > Drosophila austrosaltans. The sequence goes on from JAWNOQ010000211.1 coordinate 6,055,964, forward strand.
GCAAATATGAAGGCGTCTTGTGATGTGTTTACAAGTTTTTCTTTATATTTTTTTTTTATTTGTAGTTTGTTGTCATTTGCCGTCATCTGTTTGGGATTGAAAATGAATGTTGCTCAATCTTTTCACCAGCTATTCAATTCACTTTTCATTACCAATAGCAAAGAGTGTTGTCACTCCCTTTTTGGCCCTGTTATGTATCGTTAACATACCCTCCGCAGACTGCCTGCCGCACAGCCTGCTGCCTGCTGCCTGCCTGGGCAAACATCAATCAAGCTGCATTATGCAAATATTCGCTTGAATGTTGCAACAAAAGCGCATCGAGTAACGGAGAATGAAGAGCAGCCTGTCAGTTGTCAGAAAGCAATTCACATTCCCTTACTTTGGCACCCCACCACCCTCTCTATCCCTCCATCAGGCATCACCCTTCAACCACCTCACTTGTACTGCTGTCACTTGCATTTGTGGAACAACAAGAAAGAAAGCAAAAAAAAAAGGAAAAGAACAACTGGGGGCAGCTGCCAATACAAGGATTCTTTGCAACTACTTCTTCTTCTACTGCTTGGTTTTGTTTTCTCCTCCTTTTTATTCTTTTCATTGCTTTTTCTGTTTTTGCCTGAATTAAACGATAACGAGTTTTGGCTTTCAACTGCTATACATTTTGATGCTAAAAGCAACTGAAGGGTTATTGCCTGCCAGCAGCATTACGACTAGGACAAAGAAATGTGCGACGAAGGGAATAAAGGAAAGAGTGTACAGCTTATCCAGCCAACTCGTATTTATGCGTAAAGTTTCGTGTGCTGGAAGCCAAAAGGATTGCTGCAAAATTAAAATGTCTTTGGTGAATCGAATGCCAAATGCTTTAAAGGCCAGTCAGTCAAACTGACTTTCAACTCTGACTCTCTGAAGAGTCCAGCTACAGCTCTTGCTTTCTATTACAAATATACGAGTATATCCATCCACAAATCCATATTCCAAAAATTCAATTTCTTTTCTTTTCGTTACGGCTTAACAAAGTTTTCGTTGTATTTTTCCCCAATTTCTCTTCTCCTTTTTCTCTGTGTGTGTGGAAATTTAACTTTTTCCCGCTTTGCCAATGGAGTTCCAACTTTGTTGTTTTTTTTTCTTTTATTCTTTTTCTGCTGACAATAAACAAAACCTTTCAAAAATGAGAAAAAAAAAGGGGAGAAACTTGTGCAAGTTTTGTAGAAGAAGGTAAGGCTGACTGTGTGTGTGCGTACGTGTGTGTGTGTGTGTGGGTGGGTGTGGGTGTAGGCGGAATGGCGTCGAAGACTTCAAACTTGGCTTTGCTTATAGTTTGTTTAGCTGGCAACACTTTTGTACTGGGTAGAACTTTGCATAAAGTTTATGGGCATGGGTTTTATTTTCTGTTTCCTTGTTCATTCATTTTTCTTTTTTTTTCTTTTAGTGAAATGAAACAGAGAATATCCAAAATAAAAAGAAGTTGAAAATAAATTGTAGTGAAACTTGCAAATTACTTTTGCGATTTTGTTAAGAGAAACTGTAATTTGACTGCCGTGTTCTGTGTGCGCTGTCGTTAATTGCAAACAATTTGCAATGTATTAAGAGTTAATGGAAAATTAAGAAGGTCTGGCAAAAGTTTTTTATGCTATTCATATCATTTTGGTGTTTTGTCATGGTTTCTTCCTCCCTGTCTCTGTCTCAAGTCATCATTGCTTATACTTGGTTGGCTAAGTTATTTTGTATGGAAATAAACAATTTAATTAGTTGGTCGGCATTTTGGTTGTGGGAGGCAAAATCAAATATGCGTAAACATTGGTTAAAACATTGCTTCGCACTCCCCACAAATACACATACACACAGATATATGTATATATTTATACATATATTCGCGCTCATGCCGAAACAGAAGCAGAGGCAACGCACATCTAAACTTACTTAGGACATGCAAACAAGACGCAAGCATGCGTAATTAAATTTACATGAATTTGATATTGAGTACACACAAGCAATGTATATATATATACACCAACACATTCCCACACACACACACACACACACACAGAGACACACACTCACAGATTCATCGTTGGCGCGTCTTGCAATTAGCATTGCCTAAATGTCTGGCAGTGAAATTTTCTATTGCCTACTTTTGTGAGTTAGCAAAGCAGAAAGACATGAGTAGGCAACATCAGAGACAGAGAGACACACACACGATGTATATATGGAAAAATGAACTGTTGCCAAAGTTCATACTGTAGCAGAAAGTTTTTGCTATTGTAATGTCCTCCCACCATCATACTTTCGTCCCCCTCACGCGCTCTTTGCTGCCGCCTAATTGCTGCCTGCTGCTGCCTTTGGCTGCTGCATCCAATGAATCTCTAATTTTGCGCATTTTCGAGTTCATAATAATTAAAATTACGCGCAATGTCTGCAATGTTATTTGTCCTTGTTGTTTTTCTTGTTCTATATATGTATTATTTAAGGTTACAAAACTTGGTCCTCATGACTTTTGTGCTTTGACTTTGACTTGGATGCAAAAGTTTCCTTGGTTTTGCTTTTTCTGTGGCATTCATCAAGTTTTCAAGTAAATGTCTTTATTCAGTTTGCTGTAATGAATGGAGACATTTTGTGTTCTATATATATAGATTTGATCGGCTTATAACACACACACACACACACACACACAGATATGTATATATATGAAATTTAAATGAAAATAATTATTTAAAATTGTGAATTCAAAAAGAAGAAGGGAGGGAGTGAATGGCTGCATTTATGTTTTGTTGTAACTGACTGACAGACAGACTGATTGTTGATTAAAAAACTTAAATGATGCCACATGAGTGCAAAACTTTTTTCCCTCTTTTTTCGCTTTTTTTTTTTTGTTGTATGTTGTTTAACAAGTATACAACATCAATGGCAATGCCAACAAATTTTCTTCTTTTTTCTTTTCGTTGTTGTTATTGTTCAGCTCTTGACAATGTCAACACTTTTGCGCTTTTATCTGTTTGCACAAAAGACTCGCTTTATTTCTCTCTCACTCTCGTTTGGATGTGCTGTCTTCTTTACTCTTTCACTTGTGTGTGTGTGTGTGTGCCTGTGTGTTTAACATAATGCGATTAATTGCTTTTCATTAAGCCTTGCTCCTACCCATTCGCATGCCTTTTGCTCAAATTTCGCCTGTTGCCATTTTGCCAGGCAGAGAACATTTATTTAACTTTTCATTTAAATTTCGTAGAAGGAAAATTTCAAATGTGTTTACCTTGTCGAAATGCCGGCAGGCTAATGTAACTGTCTTAACCACAGCCCAAGCCCGAAAACTATGAATACTTAAGAAGGTGTCCTTTGCTCTGAGAAACTCTCAACGTTTTGTTTGGTTTGCAAACTCTTCAGCAAAGCCACTATAAATGTATATATACCTACATATATATAACTATATATACATGCATATATATCTTCCAAGAAGAAGACTTTTAAATGTTTCTCGGGACTAATTTGAAGAGCTTGTCGTTTAGTTTACTTAAATTAATTTTAATCAACAAATTAAAATGTTCTCACATTTATTCTCTCATACTTTTTTTTTGTTTTTACCTTCTCTTGGCAAAATTACTTTAGATTATATTCAAATTCTGGGGGGATTATGAAAAAACGACCTCGGTCATAAAAAAATATATATGTATATTCTTAAGCCAAATAAATGGCCCTTCATTTGGCACATAATAATCGGTTTGTCTGCCTAGGTGGCCAAGACAACGCCCAGTTTACAGTTCAAAGGTGGCAAGAGGTCAAGGCCAAGTCAGTTGAGTTTATGAGGCGAGACAACCGAAACCAGATGGCAAATGTAATTGGCGTGGGCCTAAGCAACATTGTATTTTTAGCCCTGTCTGCCTTTGGCCAGACAAAACTCAAATTCATCGATATATCATTTTATTTTTTAGCCGTACTTTTTCTTCTTTGCCTTTCTCGTATTTATTTATTGCATGTTTTTTCTTTATTTTTTTATAGCTTTTGCTAGAAATCCCATCAAAGGCAAAATGGAAAGAAACTTTAGAACAAACTTGCAGACAAAACTTTTGGGTCAAACTGACCAACACAAGAGACAAGGATTTTGAACTCTATTGACTTTCAGTGAGTGTATCAGAGTGTGTGTGTGTGTGCAAGGATCTGTTTGCATACACACATATAAATATTCAGACTCAATGGCCCAAGGCTTCTTGTCCCCAAGAAATTGTTTGCAAGTGAACTTGCAATTGCATTGAAATTGAGTATTGAGAATTGAGCTAAGCAGCACAGTAAACTCTTAGTTTGAAAAGTTTCCGAAAAGCATTTCCTTGTCCATCTATTGAACTAACTATTTTTGTGTGTTTATCATCATGTTTTGTTAGGGGGGGGGGGGGGGCGGAAGGGGGGGTGCATTTGGACAAGCCTTAGCCTTGGCCCCAGCCATTAACAGTGCTTCTGTTAAATTGTGAATTGTGGCACACATACAAGCAAAACACACACACACACACTCACACATAAGCATACATATATACAAATGTATGTTTAGGCCTTCTGTTGGAGCCACGTGCTTTAGCAAGTCAAGGAGACTGCGCAGTATTCCGCATTCCGTATGCCTTTTCATATCTGTTCAACACACACACACACAAAAGAAAAATTCAACTGTTCCCAGTATCTAAGTTGCACACAGTGCGTATGATTGATAAAACCAAAATAAATATTTGCCAGCCTCCTCAATGCATAAACGTTTTCGAAAGCGCCAAGTAAAAGAAAAACGAAGTAAAACAAAAAAAAAAATAAATAAAAAATAATACAACAACAACAAAAAAATAAAAGAAAAAGAGAGAAAAAGGATGAAAAATAAAGGAAGGAAACAAAAGAAATTCAAACTGCTGGCAGCTGAGATGAAGACTCCCTGAAGAAGTCGAGATGTAGTAGAGGAGGAGGCACAGAATTTAGGCGTTGGTCGCACGCAATGCGTGGGCTGTAGGTGAGAGTGGGCGGCAATGGGGGGCGGGTTTCACACTCAAACATCTGTGTTATGATGGAGATACACACAAGCACACACACACATACGAAGATAAGCTTAGTAACACAGATACAAATGAAGGCAATGCCACACTGACAGCAGTGACCTTGAACAGGCTTTTGCATGACTGTGATAGAAGAGAGCAAAACTGTATAAATATATATGTATGTGTATATATCAGTGTATGTGTGTGCGCATCACGTGTAAAGTGTTTTCTTTTTTTATTTGGATTTGTGTTAGTGTAAATTTTTGTTAGTCTCCTTGGCATTATAAAAACTAATGGAAATCTCATTTTCTCTCTCTCTATCTCTCTCTCTCTGCATGGACATTGGCAAAAGGTAAAAGTCTTTTGGCCTTTTTTTCTTCCCTTAATTGTAATCACGATTATTATTATTATTATTATTATTATGACTATTAGCCTGTTCCTCTGTTGCTTGCTTCTGATAAATGCAAAAAATTATTACGCATTAGTTTTCTTCTTTTTCTCCATTTTTTTTGGATCAACTTGAGAACGGATTTCAATTAAATTCCTAAATGAAATGGGCGAGCATTTGTGTTCTGGCATAGTTGCAGTGATAGTAGCAATTGGATTCAATTACAATTTAATTGCTGAACAGCATCTGGCTTGTCGCTCACACACACCCACACCCACACCCACACACACACATACACATGGTGCAATGTCCTGCCCACAGCATGTCAAGCATTGTTTCGTGTTGGATTTGCAAACTGTCAAAGTGACAAACATTGGCAATGCCTGCTCCAGTTCCTGCTCATACTCCAGTGTCTACTCCATCTATACTCTTACACTTATTTATGCCAGTTGAGCATTTGTTGTGCACTAAGTAAATGCCTTACCTCCGTTGGATGGGTTCAACTTTAGTTCTATCCTAACATTTCATTGTCATGTGCAGGATTCTCATAGCCACACATAAATTGCTTTTGACATGCTCCGTTGACTTTTATGAGCAGGCAATGGGAATGGAAGAATGCTCCATGGGGAATGTTGCATGTGTCTGTCTGTGTCTGTCTGTGGGTGAGAATTAGAATGAGAATTGTCTTGGTTTGACATTCAACACATTTTAGTTTGCCCTTTGACCATAATTAGAGTGACAAGAGGTGGCCATCATTTCATGTTCTCTTCAGATGATAAAATGCATTCACAGACCAAAAACAGAAATCAGAATTTTAGTTGAAAAACCAGCAGCACCAAGATATAAAGAGAGAGAGAGAGAGAGAGAGAGAGAGAGGGAGGGAGAAAGGGATGGAGCTAGCAGAGAACTTTTTAAATAGAAATGTTACGAAAATATTTTCAAGGAGATTTTTCTTTTGGCTCTTCATGCCAGCGGCCATGGTTAGAATGGAGAGAGGAAGGCAGGCGAGGGGGAAAAAAACACAAACAACTTTTTGTTTCGTTCAGGTTAAATGCGCGCGAATTGTTTTTTTTTTTCTGTTGTTTTGGCCAGGAAAAAAACTTTGTGATTTAACTTTTGAATAACAACCAGAAGGGGGTAGCCTTTCCGCTCTCTCCATTTTCTCTTTCTCTCAGTGGAGAGAGAAATGTGAGGCGACTGCCAAATATTTAAGCGATTTTTTTGTATTTCCCCCACCCCAAATTTTTTGCTCTGTGTTTTCCATTTGGCTGAGTCAGCAGGCAAACGTTTGCAGTTCCTTGCTGAAAATTTGTCTACCCTTTTGAACATTTGCTCAGTCACAGGACATTTGTTAGCAACGTACATATATCCTGTCAACTAGTTTGCACTTAACAAGCAAATGTAAGCCCATCTTCAAACTTGAGAAAAAAAAAAACACAGCAGAAGAGAGCAAAAAAAAAAGAAGAAAATTAGCAACATTTTATGCTTTTAACCTTTTTATGCAAATTATAATGTCCTTTCCAGTCGTCTCTGGCCATACGCTTGCGTTCTACACATTTGTGGTTAAATGAGCAAACATGGAAAATGTTTTGTAAATTCCCTTGAATCCTGGTCCAGGTCCTTGTCCTAGTCCTAGTCCTAGTCTTTCCTTCTTTTCCATCTGGACAAAGTCTTTCTTTTACATATATGTATATATATATTTTTTTTTGGTTTTCCCCATTTTGGTCTAGTTTCCTAATCAACCTGTTTGTTTAGGCCCTGACGGCACAAGCTGGGAGAATTTTTTTTTTTTTTTTTTTTTAATTAATGCGCAACTGCAAGGATTGGATTGGGAGATGGGAAGGGCGGGGGTATGCGTAATCTAATTTGAGTTAACATAGCAAAACGAAATGGTAATTTAAATGAATTTATTTATTTTTTAATTTATTTAAAGCCAAAGTGAAACTTTAAAGGTATTTAGTAATACGTTGGAATACGTTGTATAATCAGATTGGATGACTACAACAGAAAATGGTATCATTTCACTTAGCCAGAACGTTATCCTGCCATAGCAAACTCCATTTTGGCACTTTGGCATGCAAATTTCATCATCTTTATCTCCATTTCGCACATCTCGCCATATCGTCTGCAGCTGAGCCTGTTTCCGGGCTCCTGCTTCTGCTTCTGCTCCTGCTTCTGGTACTAACATTTCACGCATTTCATGGCCATTAGATTTGCACATAAATTCCTTTTTGGCCATTTCAGTTTATTTGCATTTTGTTGCTGCGGCTATGACTGCGGCTCTTTCTAAGCCTCTATCTTCTTCTCTTACTTCACACTTTGCACTCCTCAACTCCCAACTCAGGCAGAGTAAACTCTGTTTTTCATAGAAAGTTATGGAAAATATAAATTTGAAAACTCAAAATGGAGCAGCGGTCAAGACGGGTGAGAAAGAGAGAGCGAGAGAGTGCCAGCCTTGGTTGACCGACAATTTATTACAATTACGTCAAAATTCATTTGAATGGCCACCATGGCAGCCGCATTTGCTGGCCATAAATTAGAAACTGCAATGCAACTGATAATGCCAGGCCAGCCAGGAAGGCAAGTGGGGGTCAAAAAAGGAGTCCATTGGAGTCCGTGAAGTCGACAGAGTCCAGCCTGCCTAGTAAAAAGTTGCTCAATTGAATTGGCCGCACATTTTTGGCCAACTCTCTCACACGCCTACAATGTGGCAAAGAAAGAAATGAACAGGATTTCAGTTTTTTTTTTTTTTTTTTTTTTTTTTGCCCTTCAATTCTGGGTCAAATGCAAATGGGTCAGACAAGAAGGCGGCTTGCTTTTAAATTTATACATAAATCACAGTGAAAGTTGACCAAAAAAATGAAAAGTGAAAATTTGCTACTCAAAAAGAAAAACAAGGTAAAAATTCATCTAGAAAGGATCTCTAAAAAAAAGTATGCAAAATCAAAGACTTCGAATATAATTGTTAATTACTTAAACAAATCCTAAATTTTAAAGATAATAAGTACCAAAATTGAATACTAGATTTGGTTAACTAATTCTTCCCATATTTCGATATATATATGCATATATCTGCTTTTGGTATGAAAAGAAAACCTTCAATAAAGCTTCACAAATTGACTTGTTTATGCGATAATTTTCGCTAGCAAAGAAAGACTGCCAATTCGATTATTTAGGTGATTTCCAAGGATTTATCAACAAAAAGCGGGCAGTTAAGTGGGCGTGGCACAGCTACACACATAAGCACAGATGTTTGCATTTTCACCAGGCTCGGAAAAATAAAACAAGATTTATTTAGTTGCCCCGGCATTAACTGTTGCCCTTTTGTTGTAGTGTTGTCCTTTCATACAGGATACGAACGACTTTGTAAGAGTGTGTGTGTGCGTGTATGCTATATCCATGTATGGGTGTTGAGCCATTTTGCAACAAACGAAGAAGCAACCGAGCAACAACACATAAAACTCAGATGGGTTTTCTTTTCATTAAAAGCGGATTTACGCACACACACAAAATGAAGGGAAGTGGAAAGCAAAAGGGCGACAAGAGAGAGGGAGAGGAGAAAAAAAAGCAAAAGAAGTAGAAGTAGATGTGGCAATATAGGTGAAGATTGTGTGGTAAAGGAGAAGGAGAAGGAAGAGCAGAAGGAGGAGGAGGAGGTGAGAGCAGCTTATTGGACAATAAACGCGCACACAAACACACAAATTATGCCAAAAGAGAAACTCTCTCGTGTGTGTGTGTGTGCTGAGTCAGCCCAAAAGAAATTTCCTTTCTCTGGCGCTAACGAGTCTTCAACCCCACATCCTTTCCCCCAGTCTCTCTCTCTCTCTCTCTCTCCTTGACCGTGTGTGTGTATGTGTATAAGTCGACAACTGGTCAATGTTGTCACAGACGAATGTCAACAAAAGATAAGCCATTCATTTTATTCATTCATTCAAAGTCTTGTCCTTGCCAGGCGGCATTTTGGCCAAGTTAACTATTCCGTAATTTAAGTCTTGTTTGCTGTCACTCGAGACGAAAATAATCGACTTTGTCACGCTGTTTGCCACCCTACTTTGCCCCATCCACGATAGCTATCAAAAACGCGTCTAGTCTCCAATTTCATTGGCCTGACAAGAAAAAAAAAATAAAAAGAGGAAAAACTAAATGGAAAAACTCGTGCGTGTATATGTGAAATGATAGAATTCAAGGATGTGAAGGAAGTCAAACAATATTCCCTTTGCTAATTATGCCGCAGACATTTCTTGTTGATTTTTCTGCTTGGCCAAAATAATTTATGGTTTAGTTGCTTTAAACGTCCAAGTTACGGTTTTTGCTTGACCATTTGTGATTTTTATACCCTTCCGCGGAGGTAGAGTATAATAAAATTGATCAGATTAATATATATTTAACTAAGTCCATCCTGTCTGTCTGTTTTCTTGCATTATTTAAATAGAATTTCTTGAGATATGTGGGTAAAACTTTATATATAAGCTTTTGGTGCTTGTAGGTAAGCTAAGTTTTTGCATTGATCCGATCCGACCTTTATAAGATATAGCTTCCATAGGAATGATAAGGAAACAATTAAGTTTTTGTTCCAAAAACTCTTTGACACTCATATTTTCAATATCTTTTAATTTTCCATTTAAATTTGGCACACTTTCGCGCAATATTGTTCAGATAGGAAGTTTTGTTAAACTTCAAGGGTATACAAAATTCGGCAACCTCTTGTATATACTTTTTTCTCTACTATTTATTCTACCGTTTTGCTCAACAAAAACAAAACAAATGTTGCTGCTGTTGTGTAACATTCAGCATCTGGATCTGCCCCACACATGTTACATTTATTCTGCTCCTTTTTTTTTTTTCTTCCCTTTGGTCGCCTCACCAAATGCATTTTTCAAGGAGTGACCAGCAACATGAGTGGAGAATGTTGCACGTTGAGAAATAGCAGAGCAACGGCACAAGCAAGTGCCCCAATGCCCATATGCCTAACACTAACCCACCATTCCCATTCCCATCTCCAACCCATTCCCTGAGTCCTTGCAGATGAGACTGGACCACTTTTGAGTGCTGTTTGACTTGCGTATAAATGTAATTTACAGTTACAGTCAACAACGCCTCATGAATTTTAAGGAGTTTGCCCAGCAGCTTCAACTAAAAGTAGGCGTGTTCAGTGGGCGTGTTGCAAAAGGAATTATTTTGTGCAGATCTTAATTGTGTGAAGTCATTTTAGGAGAAAGGAGCAGGATAAATGGATGTGTATTTGTGTGTGTAAAGCAAAACTGTTGCCTTGCTGTTAGTAAATTTAGTCTGCCTCTCTCTCTCTCTCTCTCTATCATTATCCTTCTCTCTCTCTCTCTCACTGTGCGTTGGCAATTGCAGAAAGTTAAAGGAAATCTATTTTTTATCTTTCTCTTTTTTTTTTTGGCAACAAACAATAATTTTGGCATTTTTTTATTCGGTTTGCTCGTTGAAAATACGCCTACATATTTACAGTTTATTGGCAGATCGCGCCCCCTCCTACCCCTCCATTCCCATTCCTCCTTTCCTTCGATGTCTCTGTTTGCTGTCCCTGTCCTCTGTTTTCTGTCTCTATCTATAGATAGAGAATCTCACTGCCGTTACGAGTTGAGTATTTATTTATTGGCCATGTTTTTATTGAATTCTTCGACAGACAAGGGGATTCGATATAAATATTTATGCCCGGACGTAGAATATTGCCAACATTGTTTGGTGGAAGGACTTTGTATACTATACGACTGTAGAGCATTTCCACTTCCTGCGGCTTCTTAACGTTTCTTTTTTTTTTTTTTTTGTACTTTTAAATTGATTTCTCTTATCCATTGTGCAGCAGCCACCATTGCCACAAAAGCAGGCAACTGACCCTTTTTTGGCCAGACATTTATCTAGCGACCTTTTTGGGCCAACAAACTGAAATAAGAAGAAGATGAAGAAGAGGAAGAGGAAGAAGGGGAAAAAATTGGCTTGTCCGCACTTAAATAATAATCAATTCTATTAAATTATTAAGTAAGCTTCTTTTCAGCTAATTGTGGGCGGCCAAGACCAAGATCCGCCAACCACCCACAGCATCCACGAGGCAGCCAGTCATGGCCAGGGCCATGACAATACAAGTTATTATGGGCCAAGGCGGAGGAAAAGTTTCCTCATTTTAGTCGCATGTTTTCCCTCTTTGGACAATTTTTCGCTTGTCATCATGTCTGGATAAAAGTTTTCTTTCTAACTTTATTTTCGCATTTTCTTATGAGATTTGTCATTCAAGTTGTTGGAACTTGGAATTCCTTCTTTTTTTTTGCTCTCCCCCTATAGATATTTGGACTGTTATCCTAGCGTATTATTGTGATTATTGTCATCATTAAATTGGTAAAGGAATTGGATTGGTTTTAGGTTAAAGCAAAAGAAAAAAAATGAAGCAAGCAAGTCGTCCCTGCCGACATTGAGTATACCCTGTACCAACTAGTTATATTAAATAAAATAAAATATCCTCGAAATCGTCATCAATTTCATGCAAAATTCTCTTTAACAACAGCAACAGCGAACGCATGCTGTCTCGCTCACTCTTCCCAGCCAATGTCGCCTTGGCAATGCAGTGCAAAACTCATATAGCTATATCTTCGATTTTTATTGTCCGATTTGGACAAAATTTGGTGAGCTGGTCCAGTTTGGGTATATAATTAGGTGTGCCAAGTAAGAATACGATATCTTTAATACAGCTCTAGTAATACGTTTTCGCGATTTGCGGGGGCGGAAGTGGGCGTGGCAAAAATTTGAAACAAACTTGACCTGTGTATGCATTAGACACATGTTCACACCAAATTTGGTGGCTCTAGCTCTTATAGTCTCCGAGATCTAGGTGTTCATACGGACGGACGGACAGACGGACGGACAGACAGACATGTCTCAATCAACTCGGCTGGTGATGCTGATCAAGAATATATATACTTTATGGGGTCGCAAATGCTTCCTTCTGCCTGTTACATACATTTTAGCGACTTTAATATACCCTTTTACCCTATGGGTACAGGGTATAAAAAGTAGAAAATTGGTTGCCAATGGCAGAGGCAGAACGGCTAAGCTGCAATGACACTAACATGTGGCAGTTGTCTACAAACTGTCATTGAAATTTGTCCTCGTTCTCATATATACATATATATATGTATATATGGTTTTCATTCCTTTTTTGCAATGGAATATATTAAATTATGCGTCAGATATAAATCAACAAAAGTGGTATAAATTATAATTTACAAAGGGGAAAAAATGATTTTGCAAAAATGATAAAAGAAATAAATAAAAATGCAAATTGTATGGCATAACATGCATTTGCGTATGTTTCCATTTTAATAATTTAAATCTTCTTCTGTTTTTTTTGTGCAAAGAATTTTCACTTTGCCTGTTGTTGTTGCAACGAAAAATCTTTTTTTTTTCAAACTAAAAGAATTGAAAACTGAAGAATTGGATTGGAATAATTAGTATATAGCTTGCAACAAAAAAAGGTATCAAAGGATTTTTTATAAAACCTTATTTTAGCTTACAAAATATATGTAAATTAAACGAATTGTGGTTTGGTTCATTGAAAATATATTAATCATTTAGTAAAACTAAAACGACTAAAAAAAGCATTTAACCAAAGGCATATCAAACAGCGTTTTTTTTTAATTTTCTTTCTCAACATTTTTATCTACATCCGTGTCGATAAGAAAGCATTGCATACTTTTTGGCTTCTCTTTGAAAAGTGGCATCCTAAGAATTATTAGGGGGTTAATAAGTAAACAACACTTTTTTTTATTTTTATGTAAAAATTTATTTCCAATCTAAATAATGTCAAGATGTTTCTATTGTCTTTTATAGCTAATCAAAATTTTGAAAAATATTCTTTTTCTTAGAAAATAGTTCTCAAACAGTTTTAAACCGTTTAACTTTATATCCTCAAAATTTGTTTATCAAGTTGTTAACCTTTGCTTGAACCCAAAATTGTTATGTCAAGTATTGTTTTGAACAATTTCTTTTTCGTCAATTTAAACTACAAAATTTCCCTTCCCTTGAATTGGATTATTTTAACGAACAATATTTTTTGAAAATACTTTTGTTTTTGCACATTAACTACGATTTAATTATTTTAGATGAAACTCGAGCGACTGCAAATTGTTGTTGTTTATACAGTTATGTTTTAAATGTTGCCCAGACAAAGTTTTAATGAGCTGCGAGAGCAAAAAATATTGTTAAATAGAAATGAAAACTGGCAATGGAAATGTTTTGTACTTTTATATACATTTATTTTCGTGGTTTTGACTTTTACACCAAATTTAATTTGCACTTGTAGCTAAACTCATTTACCAAGGCCCCATGATGCTGTAAATCTGAAATAGAGAGAAGGAGAGAGAGAGAGAGAGAGAGAGAGAGAAGAGGAGAGGGAGGATGGCGGGGGACTACTGCGAAAATGATTTTGTAATATTGCCAAAGTGAAGCGCTCAGCTGGAAATGTGCATAAATAAACATGCCCATGGGATAGAAGTGGAATTTAATGCACTTGTTTCTCTATATGTAAGAGTGTGAGTGTGTATGTGTGTGTGTGTATTATCCTTTCCATTAACCAGAGGGTGTCTACGGATAGGAATTAGGGGCTGTAGCCATGCAGGTAATAATCGGATATAACTAATTGAATAAAGCGTATTTTAGCCAGGATAATGCACACACACACACACACATACACAGCCAGACACACATAGACACCCAGGACGTTGCACTCGTCGCACACATTAACTAAATACTGAGAGCATACCATAGAAGAGAAAGGGGTGTGGGGTGGGGGGGTTGGCCTAACAAAAAGTAATTTTTCAATAGCCCCCTCAAATATATTATTGGCCTTTGATTTGTAAACAATTTTGCCCATTTAATTTAGATTTGCTAAAACACGTAAAAACATGTCTAACTACACCCATGAAATGGCTAGTATTTCGCGCATTAGCCAAAATCCTCAGAGGGACAGAGAGAAAAAGAGAGAGAGAGCAAGAATGGTGTCCCATTCGAATCATGCGAGCCATGTGGCAGTCCCATCAGTAGCTTCTATTGCTGGCTCATGCAAGCGGAAGTTGTACTATACTAGCTACTGAATGTCACTGCTGTGTGTCCTTTATATCCTCCCACAGGATATTGCTTAATGGCCAAACTATTTAAATTTTAATACGTTTTGCGTTTGCGCGCAAAAGTTCATTAGTCTCAACTTTAAGCCCTTCTCTCGTTTATTTTCATTATGAAAATGAACACCGCACAACAATTTCTCTCCCCACCCTGATTCCTTTTTTTTTCACTCTTAGTATTTTATTTCCGTTTGCTTGTGGTCGACGACTGTCGTGTAATGAGCTCAGTGGCTAATCCTATATACATTTAGCAAATCACGTAGGCGACACTCACACACACACACACATAGACATTGACTTACCTGCCATGTAATTGCAATTTCTTAGTGAGTCAGTCAGCATCAGTTTCAAATAGAAGACAATGTCACGGGGGTATGTCAGGGGTTGCCCTTCTTCTTCAGTCTTCCTTTAGATGATGATTAATGAAAACGTATCCATTTCAATACGAATACGTGTGACAAAGGTGGCTCAGTCATGTTGTTACGGTTATTATTGTTTAAGTCAAACATAATACCCTTAAGACCCCAAACATGACCAATGCACACATGAAATTTGTTACCTTTTGATTGATTTGCTGAAGGTCTTAAATCTACATTTACCTTAATTGGTAAATTCAATGATTGGTGAAAAAAAATAAAAGAAAAAAAATCATTCTAAGGCGATCTATGCAATGACAATCTATATATATATATATAAACGGAAGTTCAGAAGAAAAATCTATTTTTAGCTCTGTAATGATTACTTTTTCGACTTCCATTTGAGCTCACAATTTTCCTAGCCAAACTTTCAACCACAACAATTTGATTTGACTTGAAAATCCAATCAAGTTAAATTCATGTAAAATGTTTAAAACGTTCAACGTTTTACGGCTCAATAAGCCGGCTAATTATTTTGGCCAATGGCCAGACATACATACATACAAACATACATACACAGAGGAGAAACAGGAACAGGACATGTTCAGTCACTACTATGCAAAGTCCATTTACCATCATAGTCTGACGCCTACATAGAACATAGATTAACTAGCCATGTTGTTGGCTCTACTTTGAAACTCCAACCACTCACCCAGCCACCCCTTACCCATAAATCCTAAAACAGGGAGAGAGAAAAAAAGGCATCTAAAGTAGATTACCAAATTTAACACATCATTGAGTTTTCACAGCCAGAACATGGCAGAAATCATGGAGCAGACAAAGCTTCAGTTTTGGCCGCATTGACCTTTGCCTTTTACTGGGATTTTTTGTTCTTTTCTTTTTTTCTTTGCCATATTTAAATATTCAATTCGTAGCCCTTACTTCACCTACTCCCCATCCTTGATGCCTTTTCGGGCTTTATGTCGTTCATCAATGCATATTTCATATTTTATTTTTGCCATTTTTAATCAAATTCACACTCATCGTTTGCTTGACTCCATGAAATTTTCAAGTTTCGCCTGTCAACCAGATGCTGTGGGCTGGACCCCAAATACACACATACACACATACATACACATTCAAACATTTATAAAAAAGGAAAAGAAATGTATCAGCCCACTGTCAACTGTCTACTGCCAACTGCCAAAAGCCAGAAGGCTTCAAGCGGCATTCTCATCTCCTTCCTTTTCTTTCCGTTTTTTTTTTCCTGGCATTTTTATCGCTCTTAACATATTGTTTTTTGTCAGTTTCAGTTTTCATTTTGGGGTTTCCCTTCTTTTTTCCTTTTTTTTTCTTTTTTTTTTGGTTTTCGTTTTTTTTTTTTTTTTTTTTGTTCGTTGACAATTTTTTAATGAAGTTTCTTTCGTTTTTGCCGGCAAAAGTGTCAAATTAAAATAATCAGAACATGACAGCTACCGGTGTGCCCCCCTCCCCATCTTTCCCCATTCCCGGTGTGCCATCTCCATCTCATAAAAAAAAAACCCACGCCGTAAACCTCAACAAAATCATAAAAAAAAAAAAAAAACGAAAATTGTATTTGTTTCTTTAGTTGAAATATGTTTCATTAGCGCGAATTTCGGGGCATTTTTTTGCGCTTCATTAAAGCGACAAATCCGATTAGCTATTAGCCCAAAAAGGAAAAGAAAACAACCGAAGATACCGACATTTCATTTTCCTTTGGCGAAACTTTTTTCTTTTTCTTTTTTATTTTTTGTGACTACTAAAATAAATTGAAAATGAAATCGAACGTGAACCGCAACATGAACATTAGGCGGCCAGCGACTAAGCATTCAATGTCGACTTTACTTTGAAAAAAGAAAAAAAAAAACCAAATAAATAAATAAACTTGTTTGAGATGCCAAAACCAAGAAATAAGATGAGAAAAGGGACTTAACAGACAGCGAAAGCGAGAGAGAGAGAGAGAGAGAGAGAGAGAGAGAGGGAAAGATAAGGCTGAGAACAAGGGAGAACCGAATCCTGCCAAATAGACAGATCAGCGAGCTCTCCTTACCCTACTCAAGGTTTGTTTGTTTGCCCCAAGAAAAGAGTTTCGCATCAGCTGGAAATTTGAGATTTATTAATTCTTAGAATGACTTCGACTATAAATTTCAATTTTTTTTTTTTTCTTTTTGTTTTTTTTTTAATTTTTGTCATTTCATGTTTTATTTTTTGACCATTAAATAAAAAAGGCATATAATAAAAAATAACAAGAAATGAATGAGACTACTGGAATAAGACAACAGGAATAGGATTACAGGAATAAGAGTTCAGAATTAGGACCAAAGGAATAGAACTGCGGGAATAGGAGTACAGGAAAAGGACTACAGGAACAGGAGTACAGGATTAGAACCAAAGGAATAAAACTACATTATTTGGAGTACAGGAATAGGACTACTGGAATAGGAGTACAGGAACAGGAATATGAGGTCAGGAATAGGAGTACTGGACAGGAATAGGGCTACACTGTCAATGTTTTAAAAACCTCATCTTAATAGGAGGAACAGGACTACAGGAATAGGACTACAGGAATAGGACTACTGGAATAGGATTACAGGAACAGCAGAACAGGAATATGACGTCAGGAATAGGAGTGCTGGACAGGAATAGGACTACACTGTTAATGTTTTAAAAACCTCATCTTAATATAGTTTTCTGCTTCATCTATACATAGTATAAAGCAAAGTCGCTTCCTGCGTCTGTCTGTATGTACAACACAATTCCCCTTAAGTTGAGGGGTCAATGTTGGACCTTGGTCAAGTTTCCGAGCAATGTTAGCAACAGAAGTCTTGAACACTTGTACTTTATTGGCAAGTTGATGTTGGGAAAAACTTTTTAGTTCCAACAAAGCTTTAATTTCGCATTATTTTTAAAAAAAAAAGGACTTTGGGGTCTACCCATGGCTCAAAATATAAAAACTTCGGGTTTTGTGGAAAAGATCGCCGAAAAAAAATATATATTAATTTATTATATCAATAAAAATATATAAATTAGCTTCCATTTGAACCAATGTATCAAAATAAATTACTTAAATAATTTTATTTACACAAAAATATAAGAAAACCAATACTTTATATAACCCTCAATACAACGTGTTTAACGCTCCTTCCCCTGTTAAAACAAACAATTGGCTACAATTAAGTAGCAGAAGTGCCAATCTTAAACCAATGCTAATTAAATGAT
Source organism: Drosophila austrosaltans (assembly GCA_035045865.1). NCBI lineage: Eukaryota > Metazoa > Arthropoda > Insecta > Diptera > Drosophilidae > Drosophila > Drosophila austrosaltans. The sequence goes on from JAWNOQ010000211.1 coordinate 6,074,082, forward strand.
AGCAGAATGTTGCCACTATAATAAAATATCGCTTAAAACAAGTTAGTGTTTCAAATTATTTCAATATTCGACATCAAAGTCAAGAATCTGCCAAAATATTGAGTGGTCACATTAATATGGCCAGGGACTGTATGTATGTATGCTTAGATCTTTAAAACTACACAACGGATTTGGATGCGGTTTTTTTAATAGATAGAGTGATTCAAGAGGAAGGTTTTTGTGTACAATAACATGCTTAATAATTTAGAGAACCATTGATAATTTCAAGATTTCTAATGCGAAGTCGTAAATAAACACATTTTTTAAATATTTTGAGAACCGTAGTATTTAAGGTATTTAAGTTCAAAAAAGTATTTTTGATTGTTGAGTTTATTATTTTGGTTTTGTACAGAAATAATAAAATCATGTCTAGAAGACGTCGTCGTTCGAACATAGGTCGTAGTACAGTGAATGCCAGAAGAACACGTTCAGCAAGAGATGACGAAACGTCAGCGGAACGTGATGCTCGCATCAGTTAGCTTCGGGATAGAAATAGAGCTAAGAGAGAGAGAGAATCTTCAGTAGAACGTGAGGTCCGACTCAGCCAGCATCGGGCTAGAAATAGAGCTGGGAGAGAAAGAGAATCCTCCGTAGAGCGTGAGGCTCGCCGTAGCCAGGATCGAGATAGACATATAGTTCAGAGAGCCAGAGACTTGTCTTTAGAGCGTGAGGCTCGCCTCATCCAGGATCTGCGACAGAGAGTGTTCCAGCAAGTGCTCCCGACTTTAATGTCGTAATCAATGCAAATAAAGTTCCTGTCGGAGAACACAGAGGATATCGTCCTCCACGCCTTCCACGAGTGAAGTAGCAGTGCGTGCGAAGCCGCGGGCAAAAGCTAGTTACACAATATTTCAATAATAGCTAGTTGCATTGACTGTCCCAAATCTTGTTTCATTAAGGTATAAAATTGCTAGAAATATAAGATTTCAATCAGTTTTAAAGATTATCTAACATTCCATTTCAATTGCAACTATATTTTACACTGTACTAATGATAATTCATTACAATGTAATTAAATTTAAAATCCTGCCATTGCATTCGATCAATCAAATTTAAATAACAAGCAAACATCAATTAACATATAATTCCTATAATACATTTGAAATTTTGGTCTGAAGAAGAAATAAATTAAGATTGCTTACAACTAAGTGTGTAAATGGGTTTCCTCCATTGTCAATTACTTAAATGTTTTATGTATTTATAATAGGTATTCCGCTTAACAATATAATAAACTATTTCAGCAACAACAAAATGCCTGAAGCCTTAATTGTTCAATGCAACTCACACAAATATCGCATTTAAGCACGATATTGGTGTTATTTATGTTGTTGTTGCTGTGGTTGTTGGTTTGCTTATTGCCACCATCAATAGTCCCCCCTCCCCAGCTGATCACCACAAACCAACAGCAGCAGCAACAAAGAGGAAAAAAATATAAAACAAAACAAAACTCCCATGCATCATGTTTGGTTGTTTAATAAATTTTTCATTTTTTCCCAAACCGACGACGGCAAACAGTCAGGCAATCGTTGGGGGTGTACATGTGTGTGTGTGTGTGTGTGTGTGTGTGTGTGTGTGTGTGAGGACTAAAGAAAAACACCTGGCAATAAGTAAAACCGAGCAACAGTTGCTTCCCACCGCACACTTCTAGGAGTGTGGCCCTACAAATTGCTTCTTCATTGGCCACAGCAATTAAAAGTAATGAAAAGTTGTGTAAAGCAACAAAAAATCCAAGAGGCTAGACCTACTTCAAACGCACCGAAGTTTGTATACCCTTTCAAATTATCCCAGTTCACAATTAAGAGAATCAAACGATTCTGATATGAGATATATACGAAATTGGTAAAACTTTGTTATTGATGTCTTGACCGATCATTTTTATGGGAACTATGGGTTATAGGATTTTGATCCGATCTTTTTCGACATATATGTATATAAACAGCCTGCACCAGCAGAACGTGTTTCTGAAAATGTTTTATCTCGACAAACGAACATGACTATATCATGTCAGCTTGTTCTGATCAAGAAAATATATCGAAAATCCTTTCTCCAAAGCTTTGCAAAAGCTTATGTACTCCATTTTTTTTTAGGATATAAAATAAAAGGTTGCCTTTCCTCAACATTTGCCACAGCCATAGAGCTTCATCGACTGCCTCTGTGTGTGTGTGTGTGTGTGTGTTTTGCCATCTCTTTCTAGCTTTTTGCTATCATCGTGGTCTTTGTTGGATCCATTGGATGCGGCGTTGCATTAAAGTCAAACAACGGTAATTATGCAAATTGCAAAATGGAGCGACTGCAGCACTCCTCAACGGCTGTCAGGCAATGGCAATGGTATAGAGCTTAGCTGACTGGCCACACATCCATATCCACATCCACATCCACATCCATATCCCCACATTGGACTTTAGAGCACTTTCATAGCATTTCCTTCTCCTTCTCCATCTGCTTGCCGCCGCACTTGAGGCAGAACCGCAAGTGTTGCCAGTAGGAAATCAAATTAGCGCGCCACACTGGACAGGCAGCTGGGCTGTCCACTTGCCTGTAGTTGCCTAGTTTGCCCAGTTGCTGGGCTAGATTCAGACCGCAGATATGCCAAGTTTCTGCAGTTGCATTTGGAGTTGCGGTGGGCATTGAGGCACGCATGCCAACTACTACTATTACTACTACTACTATTACTACTCTGCATATACACTATAATCGTATGTACATATGTAGTTGAGGCATGCAACAAAACGATGACAAAGGATCATTATTTTTGTTTAAAGAAACGGAAGCTTACAGTTTGAGCTAGAAGAGGAAAAACAGAACTAGTAATGGTGAAATTTAATTAGTTTTCTTCTTCTACCCCTCGCCCCATTCGAATAGAAGAACAAATTTTTTTTTTTTTTGTTTTTATTCTTTTCTCTTTTTCTGTTTTAGATAATCGACAGTGACGACTTTTAGACCTCTATAGAAGTTGGCTCTGAATCTGCATGCATTCCACTTTGGACTGCCTTACTCACTCCCAACTCTCTATCTTTGTCTCTATCTCTATCTCTCTCCCTCTCTCTGTCTGTCGGTCGGTCTTCTGTACTGACATCTTATGGCCATAAACTTGAACTCGTTTCGCTGCGTTAGTTGCTGTCGGTGGTAATAAACTGATGTAGCCACTGAGACGGCAGCTAGCAGCAAGTTTTTTAATGCCCAGTGCCAACCTCTTGGAATGGGTATGAAAATAGCGGAAATGGGTTTTTGCCTTTAAGTGAAAAGGCTCTGACATTAGAAATACTCTTTGGAAGGTGTTGAAAATGGACAATGTGGTAGGTGTCCTTCTCTTTTATTTCTCTTTTGCTGCATACAAAAGCGTGACAGTTGCGCTAATTGCAAAATGCCATAAAAATGCACAACCTATTTGGCATAGGATTCTTTTGAAAGTCTAAGCTGAAATCAAGTTTAGCAAATCCATTTTGCCTGACACCAATTTCCCACTTGGCATACACAAAACGTTGAGGCAATGTCCATAAGCAAATCTCAATTTCTGCCATTCTTGGCCAGATGCATGTAACGTGCCTCGTTGACTATGTGACAGATTTAGCCAGAAATGTCCACCCAAATTGGGTTATTGTACGCCTCCACACATATTGTTAGTTGCTTGCTTAGATGGGGGGGAGCACTTGATAGCCACCCAGATACAATGACTGAGAGATGTTGGATGCTGGATGATGGAAATGCTGCAGTTGTGGCTCAGTTCTGATTGTCTCTCCCTCTCTCTGTCTATCTCTATCTCTCTTGTGTGTCTCTTTTTTCGCTTAATTGGCATCAAATTGCTTGAATATTTCAAAGCAGCAGCAGCAACAACAACAATGCTGCAGCTCATCAATACAATTTGCAATCCATAGCTACATCTTCTCCCTTTTTCGGTTGCCTTACCCGCACACATCCCCTGAAAGCATTTTTCAAAGTCCAAAGCGCGTTAACAAAAATCCTTTTGAACATGTCTGTGCTCCTAATCAAAATTCCAAAAGTCATCAGCTCTTGTTTGTCTGCTTCCACTTTGGTTAGCTCTTTCCCAATCTCCCCTGGCTCTCCCCCTCTCTCTACTTCAAATCATTCCACACCGCTCCTCTGTTTGCCCTCTCATCCTTTCTCTTGCTGCTTGCAGCTTAATGACTACCGCCTGGAATTCTTAAGCTGACTTTTGGTCCACTCAGTTGGCATAAAGGAACAAAAAAAAAAGCATCAACAACAACAACTGAGGCAACAAAAAATGGATTTCTTTAATTTATAATTTATTGATGTTACCGATCCCCGCCAAAGCTTGGCCAACTGTCGTCTGTATCTGTGTCTGTGTCGTTGTCGGTGTCTGTTGCCTACAATTGCTCATTAGTTCCTGGACATTAATCATTGAGGAGTGACCCGAAGACCAAGACAAGGTCGTTTCCTTTGGTAGTCAAAAGGAAAAAAGTGAGAGAGTAAACAATTTAGCGCCTTGGCATACATACACACGCACAAAAACTTGCTAATTATCAACACATTTTGATAAGAAGGATATAAGGATAGGATGAGATGAGATGAGTTAAGATGAGATCAGATGAGTGGCTGATGAGATGGGGTTGGTAGAATGAAAGTAGATTGTGTAAGGCCATGCGTATATCCCACTCCACTTGCCGACAGCCCAGAAATCCAATTTCGTTTCACATCAATGTGTGCAACGCCTCTTCCAACGCCCCAATGGAACTACCGGAGCATCTGTTCATCTTCTCCTTCACCTGTATAGCTGTAAAATGCATTGGCAGCAACAACAACACGAAGAGAAAAAAAAATGATTAATTTTTGATATTGTTTAAAAGATTGCCTACTAGGGGATATCCCACTCTCTGGTCTCTGGTCTCTGTGTCTGGTCTGTCTTGCAGGTGCCAGGAACGGGTTAGAGGCCGACAAAACCAAACGAAAGCAAACCGAAAGGAAAAAAAATAATATCAACGAAGGTTAACTTTAGCCAAGTCGAACATTGTATACCCTTGTAGTGAGAACATTATTAAATAAAGAGATCTTTCAATTATGATGAAATGCTATGGTTAGTGGAAAGATGCAAACTTTAAAAAACTTAGTGACACCAAGAAACAAAATCGTTTTTCAACCAATGTCTTAACTTTTCACCGATAGTTTCTATGGGAGCTATATATTATAGTGGTCCGATCTGGCTTATTTTGGAACTTAGCTTACCTACATGCCTAAAAGGATAATATACCAATTTTAATAGACATAACTTAAAAACTACTTACTAAACAATGCATAGAAACAGACCGAGGAACGGACGTTCAGATGCACATAGATGGATTAATACAGATATTGATGCTGAACAAGAATATATAAACTTTATGTACTTGGCTTCCAAATACCTGACCATTTATATTATACCCTTTCTAAAGGGTAAAGTAAAACAGGATACACACACACACAGACACACACACGTACACACACTCATATACACTTAAACCTTGGTATGGCCTCAGGTCGGTCTCGGGCAAGTCTCGTTTGAGATTCTGTTTGCTCGTTGCTCGAACGTTGGTTCGCTCTGAATCTTTGGCTTGCTTCTCTGTCTGCCAGCTATCAATCAGCTTTTGACATTTTTAACTGGAATTTCATGAAAATTTATTCGATTTTAAATTAACAGAAAAAAACGCACAAAACGTAGACAATGAAAGAAAACAAAATGTTCAAATGGGAAAGAATAACAACAACAAAACTAAAAAGAAACGAACCGAACCGAAATCCTTGATCCTTTATTAGCTGAGATCTAAGGTAGAGGCGCCTAAAACTTTAACAAAATGATGCCAAAAAGATATACAATTTCTGGAATTTACATAAAAATTCTGCATTATAAATGTTTAACGAGGATTGAAGTGTGTTTTTTTTTGGATTTTAGATTTTGGGTAGGCGTGTGTTTATTAGGTGCTCCCCCACATCCACCTAAAGCAAAACGAAACCAGAAAAAAATAAATAAATAACAAGATGAAGAAAAAAAAGAAATAAAGAATTTAAATGGCAATTTAATGAACTCAAAATCCATGAAATGAACGTCCAAGTATTGGCCATCAAAATTCATTTGCACTCCAGCTGTCAGAGAGGGGACAGAAGCAGACAGAGACAGAAGAGACATAGAGTAAGAGGGAAGAGTGAGAGATCCCCAAATGCGATGCTCTGGGCCTGGCACTCTTGTCCAGTTTAAGCTGCTTAAAACATCAGATGATTGTGGCTGATTAATCAGAGGCAAGCATTTAAGCCGGCCAAAAGACACAGCCTTGTCCAGATGTTGGTGAAGTAGTCATAGCGGTGGTGTGGTGATGGTGGTGGGGGGTGGAAGGGAATTTAAGGGGAAAATGTGAGCTAGCAAGATAGGGGGAAAGAGAGCGCCCATAAAAGTGTCATTTATCAATTTCGAAGCAAGTAACATAAAAATCTCTTTTGGGTCTGACTGCCACACACACAGGAAACTCAGTTTGATTCCTCCTCACCCTCCTCACCGTTCTCTGTTAACCTTTTTGGTTTTACCATAGCCTTTTACGCTTACTGTATAAACTCTCACTCTCTATGGTTGGTGTCGTCTTTCTTCTATTTGATAGATTTGGCTTAATTGGCTGCCTCTTTAATGTTGCGACATCAATCAACAGATACTCAATTCTCATTTTACCTAAAAATAGCAATTTCAATTTGATTTTTATGTTCAAGTCGCGCATTTTCAATTTGTGTTTATGGGCTGATCTGTTGGTTTTCTTTTCATAGGTTCTCTCTCAATTGATTGACCCTGTGAGATTTTTCAAAAAAAAAAAAAAAGTGAGAGAGGGGGAAAAACCCAAACAGACACTGGCCAAATGTGATAGCATTTCTTTTGTCAACTTTTATTTCTAATTGGAATTTCGTTGTTTTTTCTTTTTGTTTTTGTTCACAGACAAAGAAAAAGAGAGTGGCATAGATATCCAAGAGCAGTTACAATTTAACTAACTAACCACAATGCCATTAGTGACGGGAAATGGGTTACCTGTGTCTATGTCTAACCATTTTTGCTTGCCCTTTCTCATTGCCTGCTGGCAAACACACATACATCTACACGCACACAAACAAACAAACAAAATCAAATAGGAGGACATATACAAGGCCTAGTCCTGGCATCGAATTCATGTCAATATTTGCATTAATTCTCAACGCTTCACTCACGCCCCAGGCATTTTGCCCAAGGTGCCTGGAACAACAGCTGCCCATTTTGGTAATGGACACACGCTGAATCCTTCTGTATTGTAGTTAGAGAGGGTTACATGGTACCATAACAACACCTTCGTATCCATACCCTCTTTGCCTGCGGTAACCAAATGACTTTTATTAGTAAAACTGTTGGAAAAGTTTTAGAGAGAGAGAGACCCATTTTCAGTTACCATTTTGTGCCAGCAACTTTTCCTATGGAACTTTTTACCTTGTTGTGGTCACTCAACCCCTTTTGTTCAGTGCCCTTTCAACTAACTTTTATACCACTCTTTTCCATTTTTTAGCCTTTTTTTGTTTTTTGCTCTCCTCTATTTCAAAGTATTTTGTATTTCTATAAAATTACTCTCCAAACAATGTCGGCTATATTCATTTTTGAATAAAGTTTTCAATATCTTTGTTACAAGAAAACAATGCTTTATTTAGGCAACTATATTTCTCTTTATATATCTCACTTTTCTGATCTATAAAGCTAAAGACAATTTTTAAAAAATACATGAAAAAAACTACTATTTTAACTATATACTTACTTTGCATTATATAAACTAATTAATGAAAAATTGTTTTTTTTATTTATAGAAAACTTTTTATTTATAGAAAACACTCCTCTAAAACTTGTGTACAATTGCAATCATTTTGACTGTCTACAAATTACTTTTAGAAAGCAAAAATTAATTCTTATTTGTTCCAAAAATTGTTTCCTGCCATCTAAATTATTATAATTCATGTAAAATATTCTTGTTTTTCATATTTTTTATAATTTTTTGTATATACATAACACCATATGTATGTATATACATATGTATGTAGATTAGTATGTATATATGAATCCTAAGGAATGAAATTTTAAGTTTATATTATTTTGGATTAATTTATTTAATAATTTACATTGGCAAATATAAAAAATTAATAACGATCAAAATAATTTTGAAATGCATTAAAATTGTAGAGTATAGACGACCATTTAACTGTTGTTCTTTCATTTAAAATTTTTGCTATGTTAATTTATTTCAATTAGTACAAAAATGTACCACAAATTGTTGTTGTCGGTAATGAACAGCAGCAGCAGCAACAACAACAGACGGCAATATCAAGGCAGCACGACAGACACATGTCATGTTGCAGTAACAACCTTACTTCTCCCTCACCCCCCTCCCCTATCCTTCACCACCCCTCTTATATCTTGACCCTCCTTTTTATGCATCCGCTTCATTCTCTACCCACATTAAGCATACGCCACATTGTCCAGGCAACAATAAAAAAAAGAGAAAAAAAGAAAAACTGTATGTATAAACTTTGCTTTCGCTTTTTTTTTTCGTTTTTTTTTTTCTTCTTTCCGTTGCTGTTGATTTTATGGCGCGTGACAATTGTGTTAAGCCCCGTTTACCCCGAATCCGAAAAAAAACCCGCTGCTGCTTATACATTTTATTGTACTGCAATTGCATTTAAATTTGCCAGCGAATTTTTATTTTTCCTTCTTTTTTTTTTTTTAATTAAGAACAAATGGACTTGTGCTGGGCCTGTGCCCCATGTTGCCATTCATTTGTTGCTTTATTTGTCATTGAATGCGTCTGTCTGTCTATCTATTGGCTTGTATGTGTAAGTCCATTGGAGCATAAAGGCAATGAGACACGCCCAGATCTAAAATTGAGATAAAACATGTACATAGATGAGAAAGTGCTGAAGTTGACTCGATACTTTCATGACACCGCCTACCTCCCTACCTTCCTCTCCCTCCCTCACTACATACTACCTTTTTGTTAACTAACTATTCAAAATCCCCACAAAAAAAAAAAACGGGAAAATTGGCATAATTCACTATCAAGTTTTTACCCATTATACATAAAGCTGACCAAAGCACATTTCCTTCCACTTCAGCCTCCTCCCTTTCTCTCCATCTCTCTCACACTCTTTGTGTGTGTGTATTTCTCTCCTAGTTGAAAACTCTCAAATTCTCATGACTCGTTAAACTTTGGTCAACATTTTTGCCAGTAACGTAATCGAAATATTGTGGCTGGCCTGAATGTTTTTGCCTAGTTTCAATTTTGCTAACAGCAAGTTTTCATGCATAGTTGCATAAAATATTTGAAAACCCCACCAACCCCCTCTACCCCTCTACTCTTCTCTTTGCACAACTATAGCTTTCGAATAGTAAAGGTAAACATGTTTCGTTCTAAGTACTTACATAGAAGAATGTTCATTGGAAAGTTTTCCATAGATAAAAGTGTCCTAGAAGTGTGGCAATTTTATTAAGGCTCACGCCCAAAAATGCAAACCAGGTCATTTCCATTACATTGAAGAAGAATAGAATGATTCAATGTTTCATTGTCGTCTGTCCAAATATTGGTATCTCTTCTCGTTCTCGTTCTCTGTTTCTGTTTCTGTGTGGTAGCGGTTAGATCAAATGAAAGGAATTGCAAAAATTTACGACTAAACAAACACATGGCCGACACAAGATGAGCGAGCTGGCAATACAAAAGAAATTCAAGAAGTTCTTCAATGAAAATGAAATGAAATAAAATGAAATATTTTATGCTCATAATAATGACACCAACTTCAGGGGCAAACGAATGCCAAATATGTTATAAAATGGAGCGGGCCGACTAGAAAGACAAACTGACTGACAGACAGGCAGACACACAGACAGAGACAAACGGCAGACAGAGCGACAGAGCGACAGACAAACTGTCTAAACTGTGTGAAGTTTATGAACTACCCAAGAGGCATTATAAACAAGCAAATAAGAAACAATCCATCTGGAGTCCAAAAACAAGAAATTATTATTGTTTTCAAGTGTCCGCCTCATAAAAAAGACATCAATTTTGGTGTTGCTTGTTGGAAATGTGCTTAAACGATACATATACATACATATGTACATATGTTTGTTTATATGTATGTATGTGTATTGCTTAGATTAAAGAACTATGCGAAAAGACAGACACAACTCATTAACAAATTGATATAACAAAACATTGTAATTATCGGAGCCAAGGCATAAAAGAAGATGAACCCCAAAAAAGAACTGAAAACCAGACCAAAAGCAGAAGCAAAAATCACAAAGAACCAAATCGTGTAGAGGCACAAGAGAGGGAAGGGTAAGCGGTTGGTATTCTCTATATAGCTTGAAGCTATTTTCAGCAGCATTTCGCAATTAAACACTCCAAATGGAGTTGGAACTGGATGGTAGGCTGGATGCTAAAGTGGAGGTTCATGAGGATCCTTGTTGGTTGGCTTAATTTTTTTCTTTCGTTTTGTTTTTAGCACACTGTTTGCACTATGCTTTATAATTATAGGCGCTGCCGTTGCGTGTGTGTGTATATGTAAGTATGTGTGTGTGTGTGAAGTTATGGCTTCCGAAGTGGGCGTGTGCCACAGCCTCTGCCTTGAACTTGAGTAGTGTTCGTTCCTGTGTTGTGTGTTTATTAAAATGAGTTGGCAATAAAACAATGCCAACGCCCACTCCAAAAACAAAAAGTGAACATCAACTGGTCAAAATGAGATGAAAACTAAAAGATAGTCTACGGCTACTACATACACTCTTTCGTTTTGGTTCGCTTTGTTCCGTTGTTGTTGTTGTTGTTGTTGTTGTTATTGTTGTTTTTAAGTACCTTAACCCGTAGTTGGATTTTCATGTTTTTTGTTCACAAACAACTGTTTACTTTTGTTGTCCCTTGTGATTTCCAGTGAAACATGAAAACGGCAAATGAATTACGAATGACAGCGAAAGAGTCTAACTAAACAGCAGGGCTCTTAAGATGGGGCAAAAGCCGCTGATAAGAACATAAAAGGTACACACATGGAGAAAGAGACGAAGAGGCAAAAACTGACACACGTACACTTGAGGCGCTTTTTGTAGAACAGTCTTATTCGTATGCACACACATACATACATACATACATACATACATACATACATAAGAACCGTACAACTTTTTCCTTCGTCTTCTTCCTTCTCCTACATGAACATCTTTTTCTGTTTCCTTCTCTTGCTTATGCCGCTCGTACTCGTAAGTCATGTAAATTTTGAAAGAGAGCAAACAATAACAATTGAAAATGTTGAAAAAAGACAAAAAAAAACCTGGCGCTGAAAGGTATTTGCTTGATATACATATATAATTCTGTGTGTGTGAGAGAGAGAGAGGGAGCTTGCGAGCGAAGAGAGAGTGTGGGGGCTTTGTGTTTCAAGTGCGTGCCAGCAAAAGACAACAACTGAAGAGGCAACGCCTGATTAATTTCAACTGATAAGCCCATCATTTGTTTTTGTTGCTGTTCTTCGCTTTTTGATGTGTCTGCGTGTGTGTGTGTGTGTGTAGGTTGAAACGTTGCGCAGGCGCAAACATTTTCCAGGTCAAACGCCCCAACAAAATCAACACACACACACAACGTACATTCGTCTTATCTTTATCAAATTTTGAGTGAAAACATGAGCAATGCCGTTCATATTATTGTTGTTGTTTACCTCCAACCACGTTCAAAAACAATTACCCCACAAAAAACGAAGACACACACACAAACATGGAGAGTGGCGAGTGGGGGGAGGAGAGAGAGAGAGAGAGAGAGACCACTCCATTTGCGATAAGCATCGAGCAAAAGGTTTCTTAACGCATCATCAAAAACGCCACCAGCCCAGCGGCAACTTTGACAACTTCTTGGACCAACTTGACGAACATTTCTACTTAGAGCTGCCCACCAAAAAGATGCTTGTCTTGCAAATTCAGCGTAAATTTGTTAAAGCCAACGTACATAAGATCGAAAAAAAAAAAACAAAAAGAGAAAAAAATAAAGGGACGCCTTGTTTCTCCCTTGCCCAACTTGTATATACCCTGTACCTAGATAAGATTAATCATAAGACCCACAAAATCTTAAAAATTTTAAGATAAAATTCTTTAATAAGTTCACCAAAATCTCGATACTCAAACGAAGGGACAACCAAAAAGACTAACGTATGTATATACATATATCCGATTGATTCACCTATTGATGCTGATCACTTTACATTTATATTGCGGTACTAACTAATATACCCTTTTACAGGGTATAGAAGAAAAAGAGAGCAGTCAGCAGCAGTGGCACAACAAAATGATTCCCCACCCTAATAAAGTTGTATGGCAGAGTCAAGCGAATTTCTTCCCTGTGGTAGTAGTGGTAGTAGTTGACCGTTAAGTATCTTTTTGCCAAACGCTAATAGCTTGCAGCTGCGCATTGTAGAGATTTTAGTTGCAACTACAGCAACTATCTACATCTCAGATCGAAAAAAGATACTTTTCTGCCCATCCCAATGTGCGCCCCCCTATCGCTATCGCTCTGGCTCTGGCTCTGGCTCTCGCTCTTTCTCTCTGTCTTAAACAGCTTCACATAATTTAGCTGAGTTGGGCCATAAACTGCAACGGCAGCCTTAAGTTATGAGCGAGTTGGTAACAGAATAAACTGCAGCTGAGTTCATTTTGCTGCCTCACATTTGCAATTATAGACAGGAGAGCAAAAATTTCATAATCTGATAACATTGATGTGCCACAAGTATACCCAAGAATAAGAGGATATTCATCATATCATATTTTCGAAATTGTTGCCAAATGTTTAAATGTCACATAAATGTTAAAACATAAAAGAACTTCATTAGATTAGACCGACTTACTAAAGTTTAAAATTGATCTCTTAGTAGTCTTACTCTTAAACGGATAACAATTAGTAACAATATTTTTGTACAAAATATAGATTAAATTTTAGCACTAATAATAATCTATACAATTATGCTACCATAACATTTTCATAAGAAATTACAGGGTATTGCAGTTTATACTTTGCCTGGCAGTTGATCTAGTCTAGTGGTCGTTACACCTGTTGTCGGATAATGGAATGGGATGTTATAGTTGTTGTGCTAGTAGCCTAGGCAACTTCAATCCAATTCCATATCCACGCCCCGATCGCTTGGCTGCACAACATAAATTCTGAGTCTGGCACACTTGGGTGTTGGGTTGCCTCTGCATCCAAAGAACTCCTGCTGATATTGCTGGCTGCTGGACTAATTTATAGTTTGCTGACTAGCTGAGTGACTGACAGGCAGCCTGGCAGCCTGGCAGGCAGGCAGACTGACACGCAGACGGACAGAAAGCAGAGGGCCCTGTCAGACGGACGGACAAATTATTTGCTTGCTCGCGATATTTCGCCACATCCTTTTTCGGTTGCTTCTGATTCTGCATTGGGGCACTGGCATTTTGTTCTCAACCAAAATTGAATGCAAAAAAAAAAGAAAATGTAAAGACCCATACAGATTGAAGATGAGACGTATGAGGCGCTCTATAAGAATTGGCCTGAAAGGTTGGCACAGGCGAACTAAACGATAAGCATCTTACAGATACTTTGGGCACGCATTGACGAAAAAGTGAGAGAGAGAGAGAGAGAGAGAGAGCGAGCGAGAGAGCGGTACATGCCATATAGGCTGAGCACATCTACAAGATACTTTGCGTTCTTTATCGCCCGATCAGCTTGTTTTGGGCATTTTCTTGTGTAATTTGCGCCTCGCTGAATGCTCTGCATACAAATGAACCAACAAAAGACTAAAACTGTTCAAGAAACACACACAAACACACACACACACACACAGACAAACTGTGTTATGGCTTGTTAGGCTACTGTTAGAAACTTTTCTTGCATCCGTATCCGTATCTTTGATTGCTTTGCCAGCTTGGCTTTAATCCTTTAGTTAAACACACAAAACTGGCTGCCATCTACAGTGAGTCGAGCAGCCTCAATTCCCAAATTCAATTAAAATTATGATTTTGCATAAATTGAGCAAGAGTTGCGGGTGTATACCATCCCATCCCATCCCATCCCACCTCTCTCTCTCTCTCTCCCTCTTTCCCTCTTTACAATTTGTATCTAATGAATCGTTTTACTGTAGCTAACCACAAATTAAATGAATTTCAATCAAACCATTCGTTGTTAATTTCATTTTTCGTGGGCGGCGCCAAGAAGTGAAACATTTATTTGAGATGATGCCTTTTGTTATTGCCACTGAATGTTCGTTATGACTTTATCTTTTGGTTTTCAGTTTCTTTTTATGATTATGGGCCAGTTACCGTTCCAGTTCTCATACCCCAAAAAAAACCCTCTACCTGCCACCGACTTTGTGGTTAGAAGTGATGAATGAAAAACAAGAAAATGCGTGTGCCACAGGAAAAAAAATGTAAGAAATGTAAGAGAGTGAGAGAAAGAAAGACAGAAGCAACGTATAAAAGAGAGATAAGAGTGAGATTAAGAGTAAGAAAGAAAACAAACTTGAGCAAAGTTAAATCTTGGAGTTTGGAAGTTCATTAAATTCTGAAATCCGTAAAATATGCAAAGGCGTGCCCAAGTCAAGCAGATTATCAGAGGGCCAACTGCAACAAAACTGACTTTTAATATATGATAATTAATTCATTATCGATGCTGTGACTGCAGACAGGAAGACAGGCAGACCGACAGACAGGCAGACACATAGACAGACATGCAGGCAGACACAGCTGACAAGGATTTCACTTGCAATTAAAACGAACAAGACACAAAAATTGCAAGCTAAAATAAAAATAAAAGAAACAAAAAAAAAACCCCAAACCGGCCGACCTGTGAGATCTGCCTGGAACGTTACTGGTAGTGGTAGTGGTTGGTTGGCTAAAGCTATCCCTGGTTAGCCTGGCAGCTTTCATTCATTAATGCGCACCCCAAACTGAGCAACGACATCGGCCAAGAAACTGATTATCTACATATAAGCAACTAAAAACTGGATACCACAGAGGCTTAAAAAAAAATAATTGCCCAGAACTGTTTAACATATCAGAAGGCGATGGAGAGGCAAATGCTTGGTATCGGTATCGGTGGTGTTGCTGTTCCTGCTGCTGCTGCTGCTGCTGCAAGGGAAACCTTGTTGATTTGGATAAACGGCAGTCGAGTGAGTCTTTTATAAAAATTCACAACATGTCATTGGCAACATCGGCATCGTGAGGCAAACTCCTGAGGCACCCTCAATCGTTGACTGCGCAGGACATGGACATGGACATGGACATCGACGTGGACATGTCAATGTCTGTCTATCCCCCTCGCCATTTGGCCATCTGATCCATATCGTTAAAAGTTAACGCTTTAGCGGCTTAAACATGGCTTTTAGCGTTAATTAACAACGAATTTTCGAAATGCAAAAAACACAACAGAAAAACAACAACAACAAAAAAAAGAAAGAACAACAAGTAGACAGAATTTTAAGTGACACAGAAGCGATAAGCCTCTACAGCAGCAACTGTTGCTGGTAGCACAAAAACACAGCACAGCAGCAACAGCAATCAAATAATATTGAATCCGTAGAATTATAATTCATTTTTGTTTATATTTTAGTATATATATTTTTTTATTTTATTTTCACATTTATTGAAGCCAACTAAAAATTAACAAACATTTCTTAAACACAAAAAAAAAATTTATTAAAAATAATTTATACAGCAAAAAAAAAAAAAAGATAAGAGAAGAGAAGATAGAATGCCTAAACTAACAACAATAACTAACTAGGAAACTGTTATTAATATTAGATATTATTATTATTATTATTTAGTAGACGACTAAGTAGTCACTTCTCAATGGAAACTAATATTAACTTAAGCATAGACTAGACAATTAATTTAAATAAGAACTACACTTTGAATGGAAGCATAATCTTGTACGGGGGTCGGGTCAGGAGGAAGCACTTGGAAGTTGTGGTAATTGCAACACCTAAATTGGTTTAAACTAATTATTGATATATATATATACTTATATTATATATATGTCTGTTTGGAAGATTCAAATCGTTTATATAGGAAGCACAACTGTTGAGTTGACAATGTAAAAAAAAAAAAAAAGCAAACTAAATTTTATATACAAAAAATATATATATATATATATTTATATGAAGAACCATTATTTATTGGCCTAAATATTGTTATTATTATTATTATTTTTTCTTGTTGTTGTTGTTATTGTTCGTATACACGTACTTAAATTATAAATCACAGTGGCGAGATTTGTTTTTGTTGACGTTTGCCAGAAGCGGTTCAAAACCGCATTCAAAACGGCAAGCGCACGCCTACAACAGCTTCTCTAAGCCTATATCTAAAGATATATAGATAGAGAGAGAGATAGAAATAAAGTGAAAGAGAAAGAGAGAGAGAAAGAGAGAGAGGGAGAGATCAACGACCCAATTCTCATCTGGGCGGACAAAAGCTAAAGTAGGGAAATAGCTGACAATGCAATGAATAGAAACGCTTCGGATCTGTCTTTAAATCAAAACCATCCACTTTGATAACATTCCATTGATTCTTCATGTGGGCATAGCTAAAGGATACTTGATCATGAAATGTTTCCGAACGTATAAATTCCATTGGTTCCAAATGCGAATGGAAATTATCGACCACTGTTAAGGGCACTTTAAGTAGATGTTCTGCAAGTGTATCAAGATAAACCGTTAGTTTTTTGCACTCACTGTAAAATGTTGTGGTGGTGGAGAGGGGGGGGGGGGGGGATACTTACCAATAATGAAACCCATTGTGACATCATCCGGAAAGCGTATCTTGTCGCCAATACTTATAAATTTACCGCCACCTGCTATGGGTAACATCTTCAATGTCAAAGCCCGGCTCAGACAGAAGCCAGCGCCGCCAGTGGCAAACCAGAAGGTTATCTTCTTATTGGTAGTGGTATTCTTCTGCAAAAAAAAAACAGAAAGGGCAAAAGACAAGAGAGAAGATTAACGGAAGAACTGGCTTATGAATGAATGTTGAGTCGATGATGATGATGATGAGGATGAGCCGAGCAAAGTATAAACAGGAATAAAATTTCATTTTTTTTTTCTTCCTTTGCTTTTGCCAATGGACCAGAGAAAATTGCTTAAAAATTAAGAAACTTGGCCCAGCACATGATTAATTGACCATGTAAATGGACATGTGCGAGGTGGAAACTTAATACATAAAAAAAAGAAACGTAAGAAAGTCGAGCCCCAAAAAACTTTGCCAGGATCTTTTTTATGACCTTTTTTTGTTTTTTCATGTTTGGTTTTTGGTTGTACTCTTCGGTCAGTAAATGAAGCGTAAAGTTTTTTGAGGTTTTTTTTTTTTTTTAATCATGCATGGCTGTTGAGGTCAAGAGATGAAGACGGAGAGACAGAGAGATATTTGGGTTAGTTAATTACTCAAATCCCTGTCCATCCATATAACAGATTGAATGTGTGGCAAGAAATCGCCTCAAGTCCAACGGTTTAAGCCGACAAAACTGTGGCATGCACATTCATTACGGGATCAGTTGGCAATATTTCAAATGCCTTTTCCAACAGGAGGGGGAAAGAACTGGCTCAAATTCAGTTTTGAAATTCAAATTCAGGCTCTCTTTGGTGCTGCTGCTTTTGCTTTTGCTTTTGCTGTTGCTGTTGAGCCAGATCATATCGGTTATTAATGATAGCTTGCTCTGGCAGCTGGAAGCCAAATGGCGGCATAGACAAATGGCCAAAGCGGCCACATAAATAACGGCCAATGCTTCCCCCCTTGTCCCGCTTTTCCTGCTTTTAGCGAAAAGGAGAAAGGCGATCGGACAGACAAACTTGTAATTATATATACATATATAAGATTATATGCAAAATAGAAGAAAAGATGATTATGAAGAAAAAATAACAGAGATTTGCACTTACGCTGTCCAAATGGATCTCCAGCGGCGATGAGATGCTCGGCTTGCCCAAATACCAATCCACACTGGGACTATATTCATCGAGTAGTTTTACCAGCCTCGGTACATTGACATAATTGTCATCGTCAAAGTGACAGAACCATCTGAAAAATTATCACACACAAAACAAAACAAAAAAAAAATAAGAAACATTAAAAAAATTACAATCACAGAGGATTACACTTAAAAATTCTATATATAAACATATTATAAACAAAATAATATAGATATAGATTTCTTTTTCTTTTCTTTTTAAAAAAAGATGCCAGTAAATGTGGAACTAACACTGGAGCAAATGGTTAGGATTGCTCTCGGTGTACCCGAGCTAACCCATGTCAATGTGGCCGTGCTTCAGAGTCTATTGAATGTGTTGCTTAAGAAGCTCAATTGTCAAAATGATTTGGTCACCATTCGAGGATTTGAGGGTAAATGTATGGAAAAGATATTGGAGAAATCAAAAATATCACCATTGCCATTCGATATGGAGAATATTGTACCAATATCGGAGCAATTGTGTAAAGTGGAACAGCTCGAGACGCGTATTACCCAACTGGAGAAGAAATTGGAGGGACACTTTCAACAGATACGCATATGCAACAAAGTGAATGATAAAAAATTTCAAACCCATTCATGGGAGCAATATGCATCACCCTGTGAGGATTTATGTACTACATGCGATGAGGATAATAAAATTGCCTGCAGTCTATTGCATAATATCGATTTTATGAAGAAACTAATGCGACGCATTGCCTCACCGATAGTTGATCAAATGGATGAGGTTAGTCGAAAGTTGGAGAAATTCTATGAGACACTTAAGGAATTTCTGCGACAAACCGAAGCACTTTTCCAGCGACTCGAACTGGTCAAACAGTGTGTGGTGGAGATTGAAAATTTACGCAATTTGGTACAGGAATACAATTTGACCTTTATCGGTACAATGGAGGAGCTGCAAGATATGCTGGATAGTAAATTGGATAAGGTACATATGCCGGCTCTTAAGAAATATATACGAGATCGTTTCGATGACATTGAACAGCGATTGCATCAAATTGAAGATAAAGAGTCTTGCCCACGAGCCGCTGGCTTCATCAACACAGATGTACGTTGCATTTCCTGTGGCAATACTCGAATTGGTGTGGAAGTTAACTCCCAATCCGTGAGCCTAATGCCCGATGCTCCAAGGAAAAAGATACCAATGGCCATGAATACATCACCGCTTAATTGTCAAAAGAATTTGGTATGTCGATCACTGGAAAAGGAGCCAACACTTATGGTGCGAGTTAACAATTTGGATTTAAGTGTTTTGGCCCAAAGATTGAATCGTCCCAGTACTGGAAAAGTATGCAAATTGCCTGAAGCCAATGATCCCATCTATGGTGTGCGTAATTCCTGTTTTTCTGGTTAATACAATACAAACTATACATCCATCCCCACATTCATTAACCAATTCCCCCCTTACCCAATCCCGTAAAAGTCTTAACAACATTTTTGCCCGTTAGTCACAATCCAAATCGTTTCGTTTAAGCAATAAAGCATCAGACTTGATTGACTCTCAAGGCTATTTCCGTTGACCAGTGCATAAGAAGTGCACTAATTTAGATTGCAATTACTCCAAAAGGAGGGGGGGGGGGACAGAGAGGAGAAAGAGCTATAGGTGGCACTGCAAATTCTCTTTCTTTTCCTCCTCCTCCTTCTCCTCCTCCTCCTATATTTTTTTGTTTTGCTTATTTATGCAGCTGTATGTTTTTATAGTGACAAACGATCAACCATATCCGGTAGCCAGAGGTGGACTAATGATGGCATTAAGCGTACCAGCTTAGCATTTACCACTCAAAAGGGGGCATTTTTTTCCTTTTTTTGCTTGTATACATCGTTTTGTATACCCTTTAAAAAAAAAGTGCCAGATTATTTATTTTTAAGCACTGACAAAAACTTTTGTTAACAGCAAAATAAATCAATATTTTGCAAAATTCCAAAGAGAAAAGAAAAAAAAAATAGAATTTGAAATTCAAATTTTGAAGCTGTACCAACTTTAAAATCTTTAAATTTAAAAACTTCTATCACTTTTAAAACTTCAAACTTTAAAACTTATTTAAATTTAGAAACTTTAAAAAAAAAAAAAACAAAACTTAATTTTCCTTTTTTCCGTTACTAAAAATTTAAACCTTTTTTTAGGAATTCATTTTGAATTTCCATGTAAATAAAACATAATTAAGTAAAAAAAAAAACTGATAACTAATATTTTAGCCAAAACTTTGATAGTCTCAAACTAAATAAATAAAATAATTTAGAAATTATAATTAAAAATGATTTATCTTGAAGTTTTAGTTGCTTTGTTTCTCAGGTTTTCTCATTGTTATTCAGAATAAATTCTGTCTAACAATTCAATAAAAATAATTAATAAATAAAAAATGATAAAAATAATTAAGTTAGAGATTATTTTAATAAGAGGTTTTCCACTGCATTTTTTCTAAAATCCTCAGTCAAAATTTCTTATTTTAAGTTTGTTTTTTTTAAATTTATATATTTCAATAAATTTCTATAAAAACCTTTTCCATTTCTTTTATTTCACAAAATACTCAGTTCTAAATATTCTTTTGAGTTAAGACTTTTCGCAGAATTATTATTTCAAATTCTTTATATTTAAGCAATATATTTATAAAAATTTCTCATTGTATTCAAATATTTTCTAACTATATAAACAGCTCAGAAAAAAATGACTTGAAACGGATATTTCAGTGTATTAATAACTTCGTCTTTTTTAAGATAAAGTTTTTGCTTTGCAACTTTCGTTGAGACCATAAGTATTCAATAAAATCGAATCGAATCATTTGGCTTGGCATCTGTGTTGGGTAATTTAATATAATTTTTATTGCATAAGCCGCAACTAGCCAAGGAGAAAGACAGACAAATAAACAGAGAGAGAGAGAGATGGGGGGGGAGAGGAAGAGGCAGATGGAGGGAGTTGTAGATGGCTAAGCAGCTAAGCCGCTTCACGTTGTGGCACTCATAAATTGCTCGAATAGATATTGTTGTTGTTGTTGTTGCTGTCGTTGCTGTTGCTGCCACATGCGATACCTGTGCGAAACAGCAGCCAGCCATCTAAATGTGTTGTTGTTGTTGTTGCTGTTGCTCTTGCCTCTTGCCGCATCGTGACGCATAAAAATGCTCATTTAATTTGCTTAATTATGCACAAAAGCATAAAGCAAATGAAACTCTAACTTTAACTCGGAACACTCTTTTCCTTGTTGCCTGTTATTGCTGTTGCTGCTGCTGCTCCTGCTGCTATTTCCTCTATTATGTAGTATTCTCCTTTACTTTATTGTGTCTTCTACCTTTTTGCATATATGTTTTCCAAATTGAAATCTAGCTGCTTTTTTATGTTTGCTGTCGTTTAATTAACGCTTGCTCATTGCCATTTATGAAAATGTTTTCATTTTTAAAGGTCTTCTGGCCAATGATTGCTGCCGGCATTTTTAGTAGGTAAACGACTGAGGATCGTCCTGTTTGCCATTGATTTCATCTATTTGTTTTACTTATTTTTTAGGTTTCTTTTTTGACTCTGTTTATCTTTTGAATCGGTAGAAATCGTTGCTGTTCTTGTTATTGTGTGTGTGTGTGGCCAAAGGAAAGAAAAACCAAAAAACAAAAAAAGAATAAAAATGAAATACGAAACGAATGCAAACTTTAGTTTATTTCCATAGCGAGTTTTTCCAATTATTCTCGCTGCTGCTGCTGCTGCTGCTGCTGTTGCTGTTGCTGCTGATGTGGGCAAATTTCGACCAGCTGCCTTCTGAAATGGACTCAAAACTTGCTCCCGGGGGCGTTGGCGGCAACATCGGTTGCGTCGTCATTCCACATTGCAGGCGAAATGAGTTTATGTCTGGGGCCATAATAAAAAATGATTGACGGGGCACTTCAACTCGAGCCAGAGTCGAGCAAATGGGAAGGGTAGATGCTATAAAGGAAAGAGGTGGGAGGTGATGGCGAAAGGAGACAGCGAGATAGAGAGAAAAACAGAGAGGGGGAGGGGGTAAAAGGGTAAGACAGTCTTAATAGATTTCGCATTAAGAGCTGGGGCAACTTAGTTGCCTGGTGAAACAGCCAGCGCTAAAAGTATTTTGACAGGCAGTCGAGCAAACCAGTAAGAGAAAGATAAGCGATCGCCAAAAACTGAGAGAAAGAGGCAAAGAGAGAAAAGGAGAGAGAGAGAGAGAGAGAGAGAGGAAGCATGACGAACTGATTTCATTCCATTTTCCCTTAAGCCCGTCGTCTGTTGTGAGTCTTGCAATTAGCAATAAGTCAGCTGTCATCCAAAAAGAACAACAACAACAACAACAAAATATACCAAAAGGTGAGTCGCAAATAAGTTGAAATATTTTAAAGATTCGTATTTGCGGATTGATACAAATCAATGTGTCATGATGTCAGAGAGGCAGGCAACAAGATATTTACATTAAGCGCAAGACGAGGCACTTAAATCAGACCAACAACTATAACAGAGAGGGAGAGATAGAGAGAGGGAGAGCGAAATAAAAATGTTGAGCTCATTAACAACAGCAACAATGACAGCAGCAACAAGATCCACAACGGCAACATCGACAGTAATAACGACCACACGAGCTAAAAGGGAAATTAATCTTCTCGTTTTGAATGCAGTTTTGAATTCTTCTTTTTGTCATTTTCCTTTTCTTCTTTTTTTTTTTTTTTTTGCCATTAAGTGCATGCGGCATGAGTCAGTGGAAGATTTAAGAGGCATGCCACAGAGCCTAACCGCTGCCGTATTTTTTTCTCTTTTTTTTATCTGGTAGATATAAAAAGCATTTCACTTTTTTTTTTTTATTTCTTGCTTTGACGCGCTCAGTGAACAATTGAAACGCATTTGTCAGTGTTTGACCACACCGCAAGTTGGTTGCCACTTTTCCCACTGACAAAGCAAATCATTAATTCTGAGACAACAACAACAGCAGCAACAACAATAGTAGCAAACGAAACGAAACCAAACCAAAGCGTGAATATGTATCTTGTAGATATGTATGTACATGCTTGCAAATTGATGCCAATTGTTGACAATTGCGTTGAGCTCGTGCAACACAATGTGGGCGACAAAAAAGTCGTATTTAAACTAGCTCATTCTCTCCACATACATATGTATGTACATATATGTATATATTGCACTCCAATTCGATTACTTCCCGGATGTGTACAACTTTATTAGAGTATTCTAATAGATGAAGTTGCATTTTACTGTTCGCAAATGCATTGGAATTGCTAGCTTCCGTTGCAACAAAAAAGAAAAACAAAAATAAAATTTCTACAGTGAAACACAGCAATGACAATGTCAACATTCATTTATTGCAAAACAGCGGCCTTTCTCCATATACCTTCACCCTTTACAGTTATTCCCTTGCATTGGTTCAATTGAATAATTGAGGTGGTTGTGGTTGTTGTTGCTGCTGGTGGTGGTGGTGGTGCCACAAGTGGCATATAAATGTAATGGATGCGTTTCTAAAATGCTTGTGGAAGTGTCGCATTGAATGCTATGTAACCCCAACTAAAAGAGAAGTTTCAACTCGCTTCACACGCATCTCTATAAACAGAAAAAAAAAAAAAAAACAAAAACGGAGAAAATTTTTCTCACACATGCAACATCTGGTTTTCCACATATGCCACGGAATGCTTATGAGTTTTTCTCCCCCTAGATATACACAACCGCACCCCCTCTTGCCACTTCACCTCCTCTTCTTATATAAAAGAAAATCCCATTGCATTTTTATATTGAGTGCATTACCAACAACCACAACTGACGCCAGCAACTGCCAGCAACAGCAACTGCCAGCAACAACAACAACAATTAAAATTGTCACAGACTTAGATGGTTATGATGTGGATTGACTGTGTGACGATTTTATGTATCTATATATATATATATATATAGTATCTCGCCCTCTCTATTATTATTATTATTTCATGGCTCAATATGGGATTAGCTTAGGGAAAAACAAGAAAGACAGGCAGCAACAAGTTGCAAAGAGGGCGCCTGGGAAATTTCATTGATGAGCAAACAACTACAAACACATTAAAAAAAAAAAAGGGAAAACAAAATAAAATCGAGAAATATTTAAAAGGGAAACATAAAAAGTTCCCACGCAAAAACTGCGCGGGGGAATTCCAGCAACAGACTTAAAGATTGCCAAAAAAAAAAAAAAACAAAAATCAGTTCATCATTAAATGGCATGTAACATCATCAACATCATTTTGATGGATGCGGAATGAGCTCTGACCCTCTACCCCCCTCCTACCCCTGTCTCCCTCCCTCTTTCTCTCTTTTATCCTTGCCCTTGTCTTGGCATTTTCCTTGCCTTTGTTGTTTGCTGCCCCCATTTACATTTTATGCTGTGAATATTACGCATAATACGTGTTGTAATTACAAAAGTCTCAGGCCCCAAAAGCCAGTTTATTTGCCGTTATTATGTCAAAAAAATACAACAACAAAAGAAAAAACAATTTGTGATTACGAAACGTGAAAAACGTTGAGCGTGCCATATGATGATGAAGATGCCAAAAAAAAAAAAAAAACAAGAAATTTATATGCCTTTTTTTCTCATTTTTTGGTATCCATGCAATGCGTCATTGAAGGTCTCCTTTCGACAAAAGTTGCGATTGCAATCAGATAAGTGTCTGTTTATACAATTGGCTGACAAGTTTTGCCAACCAACCAAACAGCCAACCGAGCAACTGTATCTGCTGGATACATTAGGTGTGGCCGCACGACAATATCCACACCCAACTCAGTGGAAAAATAAAAAAATAATAAGATAAATTAGAACTTGAAACAAATAAATCGAAAGAGATTAAGCAAAGCAACATTAAAAATTTTGAGAAAGGAATTTTCAGCTCAAGCAAGACAAAACCAAATTAAGAAAAAACACACACACACACACACAGACAAAAACTAATTAATAAATTTTATATATATATATTTCTTTTTTTTTTTTTCTTCTGTTGTTAAGCGAAATGTCGCGCACAGTGGGGCATAACCCTTTTCCGTAAACACCTTTGGCGCCTATGTGGAATTTCTTTATAAACTGTCCGAAACGATTTCGATTAAACGACAACAGCAACAACAACAACAACAAGACCGACAACACCAACTACGACGACGACGATGGCGGCTTTAAGTTTATAATTGATGATTGCTGTCGGTTCATTTTTATGGAATAGAGTTTTGGAGTGACGTGCCAGGTCATCGGCTAGTTGCTGTCTATCTATGACTTGCATTTACTTTTGCTTTTGCTTTTTTTGCCTTTTTGCTATTGTTGGATTGTTGCTGTTGTAATTATAATTAAATTGCACTAATTGTTCGGTATTATAATGGATATCCAACACCAGCGACAGCAGCAACAACACCAATAGCAACAGCAACAGCAGCTAGTGCAATTAGCCAGCCAAGGCAAGGCGAAAGGCGTTTCTTCTCTATAGCACAGTGGGGCAAATAATTCATTTTTTATGGTAAATAAATTTACATTACCAAACAGAAAATGCAATTAAAAAAGATTGCTGTTAGCAAGATTTGCATTTAATAGAACTACTTTTGCTTAAGATGGGGGAGTAGGGGAGTAGGAGGCACAGGGCGGGGTATGGGGTATCGGTACCCCACTGTTTGGCAAACCAATTTTATATAGCAGCAGTAGCAGCAACATGTTGTTGTTGCTGCTGTTGCTGCTGCTGCTGCTGGTGTACAACTTACATACGCACGGCAGCAACATGGCGTTGTAAAAAAAAAAGAACGCAACAGCTCCAAGAGCAACAACGGAGTGGAGAAGCGGGCACAGCAGCGTGCCATAATTGCCAGTTCGAATGCACGTTAATTAACCTCTTTTTCATGATTCGCCTGTGTTTTGTTTGGCCAGGGATTTCGATTTCAACGTTGTTGTTGTTGTTGTTGTTACTGGTCGGGTTGGCAGTTGAGCAAAATTTTTAAACGTCTCCAATCAGCCAAGCCCGGGAGGGAGAAGGATGCCCAAGCAGTTTCCTGTGCCACCTGATACCATTTCATATTTTTATTTTATACTTTCCAGTTGGACCCACCACCAGCAACAACGGCAGCAGCAGCAGCAACAACAACCGCAGCATTGGCAGCATCAGCAACGGCAGCGGCAGCAACAAGAGACTCCTCTTTGCCTCATAACTGCACATTTTCATTGCTTGCCATTTATTTTGTTTTATTTTTTTTTTTTTCTTTTTTTTTACTGCTACTCCCAAGCAGCAACAAAATGTTGCAGGCCACATATTGATGTTGTTGTTGATGTTGATGTTGCTGTAGTTGTTGCTGCTATTGATTGCATGCTCTGCGCTTTTATAATGACAGTTTCAAGTTCTAAGCCAAAACGGCCAGTCAACTTAAGATGAAAACAGCATCAACAACAACAACAACAGCAACAACATTAACAACAACTGCAGCGGCAGCAGCAATAGTTGCAACAAGGCAACAGCCCAAGCTCGTCATCCTCATCATCTATCTAAAGTCCAAGCATGTCCGAGTTGTTCTAGATTTCTAGTTTCAGCTCGCCATAATTACAAATAAGTAAACTAAGTGAAGTATAGAGGAAAAGTACGAGCCAACAACAACAGCAACCTAGCAACAAACAACAACAACAACAACCAAGATTGAAGAATTTCTAGGCTGCTCCTTTGGGCGCTAGTTGAAGTGTCTTTTCTGGTTCTTTGCGGTTTTGTTGTTGCGCCGGACAAGTTTTGAGTGGCTGAATGGAGACGATGTAGTGTTGCCGCTGTGCTGCAATGTTGCTTGCGTCTTAATTGCGCAAATTAGAACGCATGGCAGCTGCAACAGTGCACAGGGTGTTTACATTGCCCATGGATAGAATGATGGGCTTCTCTTGCGGTTGCTTATTAAAAGCATTAAAGTCTATTATTACAATACAAGAGCAACCACAACAACGACACCAGCAGTAGTAACAGCAACAGCAACAGCAGCAACAACATCTATAAAAAGTCATTGCTCTCGGCAATATTTTTTTCAAGTTGTTAAACACAAAAAGAAATAAATGCACCAAATGAACATTAAGCTGGCCAAATATGACAACATTAACTAGAAACTGCACACTTGGCCCACAAAACCCATCAGCAACATGACCCTCTGCAACCTAATGTAATAATTTTCCATGAAATTGAAACACGTATGTAAGACAATGGTAATATGTATATACATATGTATATATATACATACATATGTATATTGCAATATATATTCAATAAATGTAAGTTATCCAAGTTATATGTATGTACTCACTTCTTGCCGCTCTCCAGAAAGACATCCAATTCTGCCGACATTTTACAGCACAAGGCCTTGCGAAAATGGCCCTGTGAGCATTTTGTGTTTATGAGATGGCCCTCTGGAAACAGAAGAAAAAAGAAAAAACAAATGGTAAATGGAGAAAAAGGGCAAAAAATGGTTTGAGTAACATTTTGATAAAGATTGGTAAGTAATTAAGCAACCGAGAAACAAGAAAAACAGAAAAATGGCTCAAGCAGAAGGATGCAGACTGTGTCTGTCTGTGTGTGTGTGTGTGTGTGTATTCTATGTTAATTAACTAAAAGGCCAAGTTCATATCAAGAAAACACACTCACACACTTTTGCACACATTTAGAGAGACCAAAAAAACAGTAGCTTGTTAGTCGAGAATGCCGCTCATATCCAGCGGATACATTTTGTATCGTTTGACAGCCGCCGCCGCCGTCGTCGTCGTCGTCGTCGTCGTTGTCGACGCCGATAAAGATACAAGAGACTGCCAGGGAGAGGATGCCAAAGAACAGAGAGAGGGCAAGAGAAGAAAAAGGCGACAGCGGCAAAAAAAAAAAAAAATAAAGTATAAGCAAAAGCAGAGCAACGCACAAAAACTTTTGCGCCTTAATTGGATGAAAATTGTTGAAATATTTAAAACACACACACACACACAGACACACACAAGCCTGTTGAAGGGGACAAACTTCAGATTTACTCTACTCTTTACTCCTTATCCTTTGTCCAGACCAATGCCAAAGGCAAAGGCATGAACATGTACATGTACATGGACATGGTTAAGTGTATATACACATATACATATATAGCCCCCAAACACATAACTCAAAATCCCCAAGTGTGTTTAGCAAAATCCTTTTGGCCAGTTCTTTGCCTAATCAAAATACCGCAAAATCTGCAAGGAGTCTGTGCCTGTGTGTGAAACTTGAGATCACAACCACTTTGTCCTACAACTCCTCCATCTACTCCTACTCCTACTCCTTTGCCTACTCCTTTTCCCTCATCTCTCTCTGTGTGTGCGTCTGGGTCTTTGGTGTATGCAAAAATAAACCACAATTTTTTTAACGAAATTGAAATTTGAACTTTTTTTTTTTGTATTTTTCGTTGTTGTTTTTTTTAATTAAACTCTTCGAGTAGAGGTTCGTTTCGTGCAGCAGCAGCAGCAGCTTCAATCTTGAAACCGAAGCGCAGGCCAAGCTGCAATTCAATTAAAATGCGGGTGAGTGATGAAGATTTTGTTTTTTTTTTTTTTTTTTGTTTTTCTTCTTGCCGAGGTCGGTACACACTTTTTTTTTTTTTTTTGTATTCCCCCATAGAGATGATGATGGAATTTATAAACTTTAATCGGTTTTTTCGGTTTCGTTTGGTTTTTTTTTTTTCGCCCCGACTGGCAGACAGTGGCCAATATTAGGCGGTCCAGTGGGCGTGTCCCGTGGCTGATGTGAAACTAAATTGAGAACGGACGAAACCAAACCGAAAAAAAAATTGAAAACGGATCGAAAGGTAAGAGGTCGGGACTCACAGGCTCACAGCATCTTTTGTGATAAATTTTGCTGATTCTTTTCAAAGTAATAATAATTTTGGGCAACCAAAAAAAGAGAGAGAAAAAAAAAAAGAAATTGGAAAGGAAGAAGAAAAAGAAGAAGCAGAAGTGCGGGTGCCAGATTATATATATATATTTTTTTTTCCTTAAATTATGATTTCCTTTTACTCACTTGTCTTCTCCTGATAATAATGGTCATCGGTATCGGTAAAGAACCAAGTCTGAAAAAAGAAAACGAAGGCATAAATTAATATGAATAAACTTGATGAGATCGAAAGAGATTTGCATATATTGTAAGCTTTGAATACATCATCATGTAAATTACAAGTTACACACTCTCTCTCTCTCTCTTTCTCTCTCAGTCCCCCCCTCCCCTTACCTACTGTTTGGTTGGCTGATTGTGTGAGAAACTTCTATATAGACCTACTTTTTATTTAAACAAAAACCTTAATTATACGAAAACGCGCTTGGTCAATGTCTTACCAGAAAGAAACCACCACCTTAGTTTTGTTTTTTTATTTTCTTACAAGAAAGCGTCCGGCAATCAGATAAGAAAATTCCCACACACACACACTTATACACTTGAAACTTGGCAAAGAAATAACTCAAGCAAAAAAAAAAAAAGAAATATACTATATAAAACGTTGTGTGGAAATAAAGTCTAGAAATCAGTCAACTTTGGTGGTGGCATTTTTATATTTCTTTCTTTTTTGCTAGTTCTCATTTAACTTTATGCATCGCTGACTGCGGTAGGGAGAACTTTTCTTTCGATCATTAGTTGGATATCTGAAGGCGTTCACTTCTCCTTTTTCAAGCCTGTTGGCAAATGGGTTTTCTTTTTTTTTTTTTTTTGTTGTCTGTTGTCTAATAAATTTGTTGCTCTTCAACAACTCAATTGGTTAGACCAGGTGTCGTTTCCCTTAATAACCATTATTTGTTTTTTTGCCTTGGCTTTTTTTTGTTTCTGTTGTGTCAAATCGGGTGAAAATCGTTTTAAAGCTTTGACAACTACACGAAGTACCAACAAGTTGTTGTTGTTGTTGCTGTTGCTGTTGCTGTTGTACATGTTGCTATTGGGAGTTGTAGTAAGAGCAATGGCAATAGCAACAACTTGGGCAAACAATACGCCCGCTCTACAAGCATTTTTGAGAAACGACTCGTAACAGTTAGAAAGTCAGTGGTGCCTCAACTTGGAGTTCTTTATACACAACATCAGCAACAGCAACAGCAACAACATGCAGCAACACCAGCAAAAGTTTTCATCGTCGTCTGTTGAATTTTCATGGATTTTTACGAGATTTTTTTTTTTTATTTTTTCGTCTTTCCTTTCTTTATTCCTTCTTTCTTTCATTTTTCTTTTTGTAACTTTTTTTTTCCTCTGGTCTGCTGGTTGATGCCTCTTCTGCTTTTGCTTTGGGGCGAAAAATGTTAACACCATGTTGCCAGATTGTTGTTGTTGTTGCTGTTGTTGCTGCTGCTGTTGCTGACTGCAACTGCTGCCGCTGCAGTTGCCATTTTGCGGCACTTGACTAGCTTTTAATTTATGTGACTCTTAAAACTGTTGACAAACAGCATTACAACATGTTTTCGCAAATTTATGGCAAAACTTGCCCAGCCTGATGGAACTGTCACATAAATATAGCATTTAGTACATTGAGCTCCCATTGTTGTGGCTGCTCCAAGTTGGAGCAAGTTAATTGAAGTCCCTTAAATGGGTTAAACATCAATTGAATTCAATTGGAATCTGGCTAACAGATGCCAAAGCCATCTTAAACTTGAACTTGATATGTTCCAAAGGGAAAAGTGAACGAAAATGCTGTGTGTGTGTGTGTGTGTGTATGTGTGTGCATTTTAAGCCATTTTCATTTGAAAAGCGCTTTTGCCTTTTACAATTGGGTTCATAAATAATTTGCCAACACTCGCATTTTGGGTTATTTGGCTAGCATTTAAACCAAAGCAAATTTATCATTGGCCACAAGGAGAACTGTTGCTGTTGTTGCAGATGGAGTTGGAGTTTTTCCTGGCGTGGCATGCATTCAATTGGAACGAAGCGATTGCCACAACAATTCGTTATGTTTTCGGCGCTCGCAGAAAGGCAAAAAAAAAAGGAAAAAAAAACACTAAAAGAGTTGGCTGGGGCTAGGCCTGGGCCAACTTCACTTGGCTAACTGACTGTCCTCGTCCACTGGCAGCAGCAATAACAACAACTACGGCAACAATTCCAATGCATTTTCAATGGCGTTTGCTTCTCTCTAACTGCAGCTGCAGGCAAAAAGGCAACTGCGGCCAACCATTTGGATAAAACCATTGAAACATTTTGGCTTTTGCCGTTTTTTCTTCTCTTTTTTTTTCTAGCTGTTTTCGGCATTTGCTTTGTTTTTCTCGGTCGCGCTAAAATTTAATGCCCACCCCTGGTACCACGTACCACCCATCCCCTTGCTATTCCTAGGACCACCATACACAATCACCCTGGAAAAGCACGTGGGGTGCGGTTGCCTACCTCCAGGCTTGCGTACATTTCGTCTGCGGTTGCAGCTGGGCAGCCAATGTGGTGGTGGCCTTACATGTGGTCCAACTCCAACTCCAACTTTAACTCCATCTCCAGCTTCGACTTCGGCTCTAGCTGCAACATTAACTAGTTTCAGTTGTTCGACTTGGTTTTGTTTTGTGTTTTTTTTTTTTTTGTTTTGTACTGGCCTTTTGTCTGCATTTTTGTGCATTGGCCGGCCAAAACTGGCCAAAAAAAAAAAAAAACCCAACAACAACAACAAAAATTATAATCTATGGTTGGGCGTATGCAATGGGATATGCTTTCGAAAAATTTCCACTTGAGTCAAGTCAGCAAGTGAAAGTTGGCCAACTCTCGAGATATATATCTTAGAGCTTAGACCACAATAATAATCGTGCTAAGGCAAAAAAAATTGACCAAATGCCAAGAAATATGAATAACATTCACATTTTGAACAATTTGATTATATGTATGTATATAGAGAATTTGATGTTATAAGCTACAGTAGAATTTGCCTATAGTAAACATAGTTAAACATATTATACAAAATATATAATATTACTTAAAAAAAGTTAATTTGAAAGACTTTACTTTCTTCTTTTTTCATTAAATTTAAAGATTTAGTTCTATATAATGATATTTTTTCTGATCTCGTGCTTATGCATTATTGGCAAATTCAACTGTAAGTTGAAACAAGGTTGCTTTTGATCAAAATAGTATTTATATTTATTGATTTGAAAGGAGATTTTATTGATGAAAATTTGGTAATTTGTGTTATAGTTAATATACTCCTCAAGTAAGTGTATAAATTTGCATTGGCTTTGGGTTTCTCATTCGAAGCTCTCATCATATGTTAACAAATTTTGGCCACTAATTGAGATGAGAGAAACTTGGCTCCTAGATACATACATACATTAATCCTAGACACACCTCAGAAGCATCTGCTCACAACAAATTCATTAGGCAATACAAGAAGCAACCACAAAAAAAAGAAAAAACCCAAAAACCAACATATGAAAAAATCTACAAAATGAAGCAAAATGAAGAAAAGTGGGCGTGGATAATAACAAACACGTACACACACACACACGCACACACTCACACTTACATTTTGCGCAATCTTTCTGGGCCTGTCAGACCGAAAACCACAAAGGTTCAAAATTTTAATTATAGTCTCTTGGACTTGGTAAGTGAGTTCCTCTACACCTGTGTGTGAGTGTGTGTGTGTATGGCCTAAAGGCGCCGCTTTTTTAAGGCAAAGTGTTGAATGCTTCAAGATCTTTAACACTATTTCAACAAAAACAAAATGAATCAATTTATATATAATTTGTTTGATTTTGAGCTTTGGTTTGCCTAGAGGTCGTCTATCATTTAAGTCTGTTGAGTATTCAATTAATTAATTTGATGGCAAAGTGATTAAAAACCATATAAATGAAATTTAAATTGATCTTGAACAAATGGAAATTGTTGGCATATTTTAAGAGCAACAACAACAACAGAAGCCATACAAAAAGCATCTTTTGAGTAAATGAAATATGAAAATGATGCAAATAATGAAAAATGCCATTAAAAAGGAAGTTGCATGCGGGCAAAGAGCACGGGGCAATAATGAGATTGCATGGCAAACGGGTCGGGAGAGGGTAGTATTATATAGTTCAAAAGATCTGACGAAATTGTGTCGCCGCGCACCAACAATAATTGAAATTTCAATTCATTGCGAATTAAATTAAATTGAAGAGCATTGAAAAGAGAATTTACAATGAAATGAAATGAAAAAAAATGGAATGACTACGGTCTAGCGAAACGCAAAAGTTCAGGCACGGGTTGATACTATATATGTATACAAACATACAGATATATAGACAACAGATGTTATACTATATAGTAGATAATCCATGTTATTGTATATATACATAAGTCTATCTATGTATCTATGTGAATTTTGTGTTGGCGGCACACTTTTAATTGACTTTTAATTGACATTGCTCATACGCCACATGGTTCAAACCAAAATCAAGCAAATCAATGTCGAAAAAAGAAAACAAAACTAAATACTTAATAAAACTAACATTTCTCTTCATCTCTCTCTCTCTCTTGTTTTGTCTCCTCTTTGTTCTTGCTTTTGATATGGTCACTAGACTGCGACCAAGTCTGGTCTTGGTCTTGGGACTTGGGATTAGCTGTCAACTTGCCAAGTGATTCAGTGACTAGCAACGTGCTCAAACTTTGCTCAGTCACATTAAAGCGCAAAACTGCAAAACAACAAAAACTAACACTAACTCACCACACACACACACAGAGTAATGCCCATGTCCGTATATTTCTATATAGTATAGTAAAATGCGGCATAAATTGTGAACAAAAGGAAACTTAATGAGATTTAGGGAGAAAAAAAAATACATTTGAGTTGGACAGAGAAAGATATAGCTGAAAAAATAAGTGTATACGGGAAGTCAAAGCGAAAAAAATTTTATGACATTGTTTTTCAGTCATTGAGTTGAGGGTACACCAAAACACACACACACACACACACTCAGTTGTATGTGGGTCTAATAAAATGTAAAGAGCTTCAGACATCATCAACAGAAATCTCGTTTATATATTTCTAAGAAAATGTTTCTTACTCTAGGTAACTGCTTGTTTCTTAGTTTATGCAAAAAGGAAGAGCTTCAAATGGAAAGATGAATGAGAAATGAGTCAACTAACAACAGCAACAACAACAACAACAAATCAAAGAAAATCAATCAGACAATAAGTCAACAAACAAAAGCCATTGAGCTTCATTAAAAAATAAATACCAAATTGAGGTAATCCACCCACAGGAATCATCACTAGCACTTAAAAAGAGAAATAGACAAGAAAAAAAAAACAAGCAAAAACAAAAACAGGCTGATTGTCAGTGAGTACTAGAGTCCGTCAGTTAGTCAGTCAGTCAGGCAGTCCTGTATCCTCTGATTTATCTACAAATTCAATGCTGACATTTGACATGCGTTTGTTCGAGGAACTTTAAAGGCAAATGCAAGCATGCAACTGCAACAACAAATTTATACAGCTGTCTCATGCAAATTTTTGTTGAGGCAACAACCACATACATACAAACTACACATATATACATATACATATATATATACATATACAGTTTAAACGGTAGCCAAAATGCAAAACGCGATTTTCCACTCGTCGTCGGCATTCAATCAAAGTCGTTACCAGTTTAATGTCTGCTCATTTGTTAGCATGAAAAATTTGAATGCAACCATCTAACATTATTCAAATGGTCAAATACAAGACAAGTAAACATAAATTATTTAACCAACCGGCTTCAAGATGTCAAAATTTTGTTATGATTTAAGTAAATGCATATTAAAGAAATGGTAATATGATATTTTAAGAGGTTTTTTTTTCGAAAGTTAAACGCAGCAAAAAGAAATGAAAAGAAATATTTAATGACCGATCTCGATTTTCATTGTAATTTTCTTGCTTTCCCAAATAAGTTTAATAAACTATTTTTGATTTTTATTTATTAATCATTAAATTGAGATGATTTAGCAATTTTTTGTGTGATCTTAGCATTTGCCGTTTTTTTTTCAGGATTTATAAACTGAGAGCATACCGAAGTGTAGCTAGATGATCTTTCAATTAATTCACTCAATTCAAAAAGTGAAATTTGCCTAAATGTACTTATTCAAACTAAAAACTATTCAAATTATATTAAAACTGAGAAAATCTAAATACATAGCATTCCCTTTATAGCCACAAAATATACATTTAGGGGCAAAAGTCCTTTATGACTAGGCTAAGTTAAGCAATCACTAATAAGATGAAAAATTTATAGCCAATTTTTTATAATTCTCTTTTTGTTTAATAGAGAAATAATTCTACTTTTCAATATAATATTAACCTTGATATGAAATAAATAAAAAACCTAAAAGAAAAATGAAAAAATATACAAAAATTTAAATTCTTTCTCAATTTTCTCTCTCATTGATTGCAAAACTTCTTTCTTTTATGAAACATAACAAATGT
The DNA here is from genome assembly GCA_035045865.1 of Drosophila austrosaltans. Classification (NCBI taxonomy): domain Eukaryota; kingdom Metazoa; phylum Arthropoda; class Insecta; order Diptera; family Drosophilidae; genus Drosophila; species Drosophila austrosaltans. The sequence continues at coordinate 6,109,472 of JAWNOQ010000211.1, forward strand.
TTAACAATTTTCCCACTAAATAAAGTATTAAATACATTTCATAAATGTATATACATATATAAATATTATTGCAAATCCTTGTTGTTACTCCTTTGCTCTACATTGCTGAAATATCTTTTATGGTAGCAAATAGGAAAGCAAAAATCAAGTTACCAATCGATCTAATCCTTTTTGGGGTATAAACCTAAAGTTGTCTTATCCTTTTATGGCTATTATGGCTAAGAGATAAAAGGTAAATAGATACAACATAAAAACATTAATCAACAGTAGCAGCGAACAACAAAAACAAGCAATTACAACAAATTGTTTTCAAAATCCAAGACAGCCAATCAAATTGAACGCAATATTAGTTAGTTGCTTGTTGTTGTTGTTGTATTATTGCTTGTCGCTGCTCCACATTGTTGTTAACCACAAAGCAAATGACGTGCAACAGCAACAACAACAACAACAATAACAACAACTCAGTTTCGATCAAAATAATTGGCTTTTGTGAGGAGTGGAAAGAAAGAAATCCGTCCCAAAAAGAAAACACTAACAAAAGCCAATTGTTGCTAGCAACATGTTGCCAATACACATAAGTCTAGTCTTTGTATTAGTGTGTGTGTGTGTGTGTACGTATGTTTGTATGGGTATTTGTAATGCAGGCTGACAAGTGCCTGAGCCTGGCCAACTGCTGATGGCCAGTTAAGGCCAAATTGCCGTGAGGTGAATGGGAATGCTGTTGATGTTGCTGCTGCTGTTGCTGTTGCCATTGCTGCTCGTTTAGTGTGAAAATCATCACTAGATATGGAGTTTGATATCGATAACTACGATGCCATTTCCACTTGAAAGAAAAACTCAATTCACTCTGCTATATATTTTCTTCTTTTTCTTTTTTGTCCCAACTGCAGTTATGCAGTAAATAAATAAATAGAGAGAAGGCAAAAAAATAAAAAAAAATAAAAAAAGAAAACTTAGCCTCCAGTCTGGGCATTTGGCTGACTGAAAACGTGCTCGTCAGGCATTTTTATAATTTTCAAAAAGGTAATATAAACACGGACACACATACAAACACATACACATATGCCCTGCTATTGCTTCCTCTCCTCACATACCCCTTGACTATCAACTCTTTGGGCTTATTTATTTATGTTTTTTTCCTGTCGTTGTTGCTGCTGCTGCTGCTGCCGCTGCAGGCATCGTCAATGGACAAGTCGGACGAGTGCAGTTTTATGTAAACAATAACAAAACACATTTGTGACGCGTGATTTTGCATAAGTTGGCACAAAGTCAGGCAAAATAACATTTTGTAGCAGCAGCAGCAGCAACAATAACTACAACAGCAACAATTCCTCTTTCAATTTTAAACAAAATATCCTTTCACATGAAATCCCATTTGGACAAAAGAGCAAAATTGCCATTTGGCAAAATTGGTTTCTAAACCGACTATATATGTATGTATGTATATATACATATATGTATATGGAGTCATAAATGCTGATTATGATGCTGACAATGATACTGATGATGAACAGGGCTGGATTGCATCATGTGAAGAGACTACAGAATAGATAAATTGACTTACAAATGTCATTAAGAACTTAAATCTCAGGCATATATTCTCTACATAATATAGAAACAATACATATATATCGAGAAAAACAGATATATATTATAGGTAATGAAACTCACGGCTCTATGTAAGAGATACCTAAAGGCAAAAATAAACCTTAAATCGAAATTTAGTGGTTTCGGTTTGGGAAAAAGATCAAAAATAGTTCATTGACTGATCCGAAATTTCAGAAACAAAATGAAAGATGGAAAATGGTGAAACTTTTTTTCAAATACATTTCCATTAGCATGAAAATTGTTTTTTTTTTTAGATATTGTATAGTCGATGAGTGCTAAAAAAGGCATTCACTATCGCCTATATAGAAAGATTTATTACAATTTTGTTTCAGAATCAAAATTATTAAAATCGTCTTTTTTATGCATCTTTGATCCATGTAAAAAAACCTTTTCATATATATGTATACTATAGAATTTAGTCTAAAATCAAATAGTATTATAATTTTATTTTTCTCTCTCCCCCTCTTTTGTTTCTAAACCGCTCCTGAGACATTGTTCTCGTTGATATTGTGGTCATTATTTTTTATATTATTGCCAAAATATTCGAAAAAAACATATATTCACAAGTTTTTTTTTTTTTTGTTTTGGGACACAAATGAATGAAGACATTTTTATGACCAATTAAGCAGCCGCAACCAAAATCATAAATCGTTAAATGAGCCAAAAAGGAAAAAAATAGAATTCAAATATCTGTATATATTATGTCTACAGATATATAAAAATCAATTCCAAGCAGCTTAAAAACTCATTATGCAAATTCTCATTTTTTTGTTGGCCAAGTTGCCGTTGCCGTTGCCGTTGCCGTTCCCATTCCCCGCCCTCCTTGATCATACTGCTAAGTTCAGTTTCAGTTTTGGTATCATTTAATTTGAATCTCTGGCAACCTTTTCATTGGCCCCACTTTGCCAATTGTCGCCCACACACAGAAAACTCCTTACTTAGATCTCTTTTTGTTACTTTTGGAGGGTTCAAGCAAATTAGCTTTTTGGGGGCCTAATCTATTGAGATGATGACGATGATCTTTTTGGGTTTGAAACTCACCTGATCGCGAGCCAATTGAAACCAAGTCTTAATGATCAATGCCAATCGTGTGTCGTGATAGTTTTTCGTTGTCTTCACACTGATGAAAATGTCATCCAGTTCGGTAATGGGCGGCTGTGGTGTCGCTGTCACCGCTCTCTGTGATAGATCATGGAGTAGTTCACCATTCCGGCTACGCCGTGCCAATTCTGTTAGCAAGGTGGCCGTTGGCCTCTCACTGACCTCAATGTCACTGAAATTGAAGCTGCGTATATCCTTGCGTATGATCACTGTGGTGGGTGAGGCCGATGCTGCTGCTGCAGCCGGCTGTGTGGGTGTTGACGAATGGGCATAGTCCTGGAGCAGCTGATCACGTTGTGTGGCCGCGACAGGTTCATTGGCATCCACTTGGCTGTGCTGAGGCGGCAGCTGCTGCAAATAGACGACCAAACAAATGTAAATTTTTTTCTCTTGTGTAAATTGCAATAAAAAACGAAGGAAAGAAAAACAGAAAACAACAAGTTAAAGGCGAAGACGCCTCGGGTTTTACAAAAAAACAAATCCTCCGCCATCCAAGACACTTTTTTTTTGTTTTTTGGTGTGTTTTGGTTTTGTTTTTGTTCACCTGGCAATGGCAAACAAATAAGCGGCAGCAGGCAGAACAAACAACAACAATGCCATAAATGCTGAGTAAGAGCAAACAATCAACAAACAAACCAACAAACGGTATCGAAGACAACTAACTGAGAGAATGGCTCTGGCATGGGATGGGATCGGCTGGAACAGGGACCAGGGCGACAGGGGACTGTATGGAGCTTGAAGTTCTTTTCACTGCTCTGAGCCAACTGCTTGATTAATTTCCACTGATAACAGGTTCATTTGCTTTTGTTGAATGCTCGTCGGCGATTCTTCAATTGCTCTGTTCAGATTCTTTTTTATATTTTTTCCTTTATTTATTTCTTATTTTTTTTTTAATGGCTTTCCGAATGGGCATGTGGCTGGAGATTGAAGACCCCATAGCAATATAGCAGGGAGAGGGATTTTGATTGAAATGAACTGATAAGCCATATAAAATCCTATCGACACTCGAAAATTGTGCACACACACTTACACACAAACACACACATACACAATGGGGATAAAATTCATCAATTATTTAAATTAACAAAAAAAAAAATACAGTTTACAGTTTACCATAAATGCAAAGAATGAAATAAAATAAAAAACGAAATATTAAAATAAATACTTTTACATTTTGTTATGTGTTTAAATATAATTTTATATATTGTATATTCTTTTTGTTTTTTTATATTTTATTTTATTTAAATTTTTATATATATTTTATAGATATATTATTTATTATATTGTTTTACATTTTTTATTTACTGTTTTGTATATTAATTTAATTATTATTTTTTTTATTGTTTTATCTTTTATTTTGTATAATATTTCAAATATTGTTTTATATATTATTTAATATATTATTTTCAATATTGTTTTATATTTTATTTTATTTAACAAACTTTATATATATATTTTTTCTTTATTTTGTATTAATTATTTCAAATATATTTTTTCTTTCTTCTTTATTTCTTATATTTTTTTCAATATATTATTTTATATATTTTTTCATACATGTTTTTGTTTCATACATTATTTTCTATATTGTTTTGAGTCTTTTTATCAACTATTTCAACAATATTTTTTATATTGTTTTGAATTTTATTTTCTATGTTATTTAATATGTTTTTTGTATATATTATTTTTAATATTTTTTATATATTATTTTGTACATTGTTTATAATATTATTTTATATTTTCTTTTATATCTGTTTTGTATATTATATTTTATATTTTTTATACATTCTTTTATATATTATTTTGAATATTGTTTTTAATATTATTTCTTTATTATTTTATATATTCTTTTATGTATATTTTATATATTATTTGGAAAAAATTTTTTATCTATTATTTTAGGCTATTTTTTATACATACAATATAATATTTTTATTTTCTGTTTTTCATAAGTTTCTAATCCCATTTAAAAGATATTTTTCTTTTTCTAGTTGTTATGTCCGCTCACTTATAGCTATATACATATATACATATATGCAAATCAGTTTCTCAACTTCCGCTATAAACCTGATATTTTTCTTTTATTCATATTTTTGATTACTTTGAAAATGGAAACATTTTCTCTTCATTTCGCATAGCCAAAGAAGATCATCTGCCTCTTTGCCCATCTCCCTCTCTCTGTCTCTCTTTCCCTCGATATGTATACATATTCTTTCTCACACCCTCTCTCACTCCCCTGCTGGTTTATATTGCTTCACACGATATTGTCTCGTTGATAGTCAGCAGCGACAAGTTGGTCTCATACAATTTTATTGCGGCACGATCGACAAACGGTGTTCAATATAATAGCCCCATGCCATGATAGAGTCTCTAAAAGACTTGATGATGACGACGAAGATGATGACGATGATGTTGATGATGATGATGATGGCCACAACCAGAAGCAGGCTGCTTCCTAATGAGATCCACAGTTTTCTAGTCAAAAGTGATGACAGTAGTGGCAGGTGTAAACTGCTGAGAATTCAATGTGAATTTCAGAAAGTTGATTCCGCGAAGCAATTAAAAAGTTGAAATATTAATTTAACCGAAAAAAAAAAACAAAAACAAAAACAACAAAAAGAAGATTGCGAGTATGGGAAATTGAGTAAACTAGCTCGAACTTCAATGAAGATTTGCCAACCAAAGATAACATAGGGAAAATCCAGTAAAGTGAGCAAAGATGAGGAGTAGGGGTAGGACCTGAGAGTTTAAGTCGTGACTTGTGAGTGAAGCAGTGAAAGCAACTGTTTTGTACTTGCATCTTGTAGTACACTCGTATGTACATATATCGTATATATAGTATATACTCCATATATGTTGGTTGGAGAGTTATACCTGTAAACGCCTATTTCAATTCAAGGTTCAATGCATAGATTAGAATGTGAACCAGTTGCGGATCTAAAGTGATGCAAATATGCAAATTAAACAAACAAACACTTTTGTCACTTGTACGTAAATATATGAAAGTTGGATTATTCAAACGTGATTTAAATCGCAAATACAATACGATATTCTATATACGAGTAGATATCTGACCATATGCAGGCCAAACATAGCTGTCAAACACGCCTGCGCACAGCAAATCGAAAGGCAACCAAATAAGAGATACAAGATACAAAAAATCAAAATCTACCTACAAATGTTGTCTTGTAAAATTTAACACGCTTCAAGCCAATTTCAACTGCTGTGTCTGTGTATCTGTATGTGTGTGCCTGCCTGCCCCCTGCCCCGCCTTGTGCAATGACTAATGCTTCATTAGCTGTGTGATTAATATGTTTATAAACATTTTCATGTCAATTAATAATGAAAAAAAAAACCAGCAAACGAATTAGAAGACAGAAGAGGTGTGCGTTTATTTTCTGAGTGATATGAAAAGGGCGCCAAATCTTCTACCCCAAAAAAAGAAAGATTAATGAATATTTTTCATTATAACGGAAAACATAAATCTTAGCCAAAAAAACAGAAACAGAAACAGAGAGAAAACAATAAAGGAAAACAAACTGAAAAATGCAATCAAAATTCTCAACTCCAGCTGAGAGAGAGAGGGAGAGAGAGAGATCAAGCAACTATAACAACAACAACCAAATGAGAGAAATCGAGCAAGCGGAAAAATCTTCATTAAATGCTGTTTAACAATATTATCCATAAGATACAAATCTAAGATAAGATACACATTCATATAAGGCCTGGGCTCAATTAAGCGACCACCAACTTGGCTTACCCCGCATCACCACCAATCGTCTCTCCACTTATACCCTCCTCACCACACCTCTCATTTGCTACCAACAAAAGATACACTCAGTTAGTCAGAGCTGCAGATACATTCCGCCTTTTTATCAGGCGCCTACAAGCGCTTGCTGCAGCTTAATGTCGTCAACTTTTTCGGTTTCGGCTGCCGTCGCTGATTATGGTGCTGTTGTTGTTGCTGCCGTTGATGTTGCTGCTGTTGCTGTTGATGTTGCTGTTGGGTGAAGGTGAATGGAGGAGAACTGCTGCTTCTGCTGTTGGTGCATGGGAACTGCAGCAAGTTAAGTCAAGGCACCTGCTTGAAAACAGGAATAACATCATCAAAGTCTTTGTCTGCCAACCTCTCTCTCTCTCTCTGCTTCCTTCCCTATGGCATCTTTCTCCTTTTTTTTTTTTTTGCCTGTCAAGGCTCTGTCTCAGTCTGTGACTGAGGAGTAAGTTGCTTCCTCAAGCTGATTTGCATGCTCTTCAGGCCAAAGTCGTTTGTTGCTGTTGCTGCTGTTGTTGCTGTTGATGTTCCTGCTGTTGTCATTATATATTTACCATACTCGAATCAATCACAAACGTTTGTCCATTCTGCGCGCCACTTTAAACAAATTCATAAACAACAAATTCATTTGATGATTATTATTTTTGTCATATTTTTTGTTGCTCCTTATGATTTATGCGTCAGCAACACGCGACTTGGCGACGTGGACGTGCACACCTAAAGTCAACAATATATATATGTATATAGATATCTATAGATATATATCTATATTGCTTTATCAGCTAATGTAGCCAAACCCATAATAAGTTGAATGCCGTTGTCCAGTCACAAATTGTCAACTGCACAATTCGAGGAATCAAGTCCGGCAAATTCAACAATCAGCAAAATTTTGCGCAACATTTTGGAAAAATAAATAATCCAACGAAAAAAATAATAAAAAAAACAACCACATAGCAGGCGATTCATTGAACAAAAAAAAGAAGAAAATTGTACATTGCATGCAGTTTTGTGGTGCCAGTGAGTAGCACTAACAATAACAACAAGAACAGCAGCAACAACAACAACTACAATGGCAACAGCTACAAATTAACTGGGACAAGTCACAGACCTCGACGTAAGCATATGATGGAAGAACTTCAATTGAAAAACCAACAAAACGTCAACGGTTTTTTAGTCCGGTTCGGCATTTAGTAGTCATGTGTACCCCCTCTCTTCCACTCTTTGTGTGTGTGTGTGTGTAGCACATTAATTTCTGCCAAGTTTCCGGTTACCCCAACAACAGAAACAGGAACAACATTCATCACAACAGCAACAACTATGTAGTCTAAATTAAAACAACATAAAGTTTTAATTATACTAGGAGCAAAAACAACAACAAAACAGCAATATATATACATACATATACATATGTATATATATGTAGAAATGTAAATGTGTATATGTAGTATATAAAAACGTTTGCAAGCTGGCCAATTAAAGTTCAACAATTGAGTTGCAAATTGAGAAGATGTTGCCCGGGATACCAAATACAATGAAAACAACTTGAAAAAATATTGATTTTTAAATAGAAACTTAAATAGATTTAAACTGGATTTTTACTACTGTTGAATTGGGAATAAAAGTATATATATATATATATACTTCTGATTTGCCATACATATATTTACATACATATATACTTATACAATACATGATGCAACAATGTGTTGTATTTAAAAGTTGGCAATTTCGCAAAGGCAGCGAATTTTTCTTGTTTCTTTCTAAATTAGATCTCAAAATCTGTGGTGTCAGCTTCCGGTTTGAGGAAATTGAATACTTTGTATATAGAATGATATACAATGAATGACCTACAATAAGACCTAGCAAAAGAGAATCATAAGAAATCATTTACAATTTTTTCAAATCAATTTTTAATATGTAAACTTTGTTATTATTAGAGCAAATTTAATACATTTAAAAAAAAAGTATAGTAATAAATATATTAAAATTTAAGAGACTTAATTTTATAGACTTAAATCAAAAAAAAAATGGCATTAAAATATTTTAATAAACTTTCAAAATTTCTAATAAATTTGTAAATTAGAAATAATAATTCTTTCTTATTCTCTTAAAAATTATAGAAAATGGTTTAAATATCAGAACTATCTGGGATATCGCTTGGACTTTTTAAAACAATTTCAAAATTATTCTAATATTTTTGTATAATAATAATAAAATATTTTTAAAAGTCTCTTTAACGAAAATTAGATAAATTAAATATTTTTACTTTCAAGAATGATAAGAAATGGTTTATATAGCGAATTTAACTAGGATATCTCTCGGACTGTCACAAACTGAACATATTAAAATTTAAAAAAATATTTTTACAAAATATTTTTAAAAGACCAATGCGAATGTAAATTAGATCAATCATATATTCTATTTTCGAAAATAGTAGAAAATGATTCAGAGAACAAATTTAACTCCAAATATCCTTTGGACCATTTTCGATTTTAGTATTGACTGTCATATTCATCTAAACTATGACTAGACCTATTTAGAGGTAATTCTTTAGTTTTTAGACAAGATCAAGGTAATTGTAAGGTGAATCGCACCTATGTCCATTTTCACTATAAATTTTTTATCTCTCTTTCTCAGACATGTGTTCAGGGATCAGCAGAAATATGCAACTATTTTTATTTAACAATCTGGCATTTGCACCTTTCGCACTCGTAATATTAGCACACAATATTTTATTACACAGAAATTTATGCAAAACTAAAACAAAGGGAGAGAGAACAACAAAAAAAAACCATAAAGTGAGACAGGACAGGCTTCAGACATTGACAGGGTAAATGAGGACTGAATTGGTTATTGGGGGATTGGAGGATTGGAGGATTGGGATCGGGATCTGAAAGCTTTGGCGACGCTCTGCCGACGGCAATGAAGCGCAAAACAAAAAAAAATATAAGGCAGAGCGAGAGCAAAAACTGTTTTATATGCACAAGGCAGAGTACAAAAAAAAATATATATCCAAAGACTCTGAAAGCAAGGGCGTAAAAAGGTCTAAACGGCCATAGTCCGGACGCATGCGCAGCTGCAAGCGTCACCCGGCGTTGATTTATGAAAGTGCACGAAGCCGGCAAACAAATGGACACACCAACAGAGATTGAAGAGAACGAGAGAGAGAGAGAGAGAGGGAGGAAGGGAGTGAGGGAGGGAGAACAGGAATCATGCAAATTGGCAAATATGTAAGCCGGGCTTATGCAGATCACTGCGTATGACAATTTACGAGCATTTGCTGGCTCCAGGGCGCCCACGCAATGTCTAAAGTAGATGGCATTGGTCTAAGATGGAGTAGGAGGTGGACAAGATTAACTCACTTGTATGCCCGGATATCCGTAGGCGCTCTGATAGAGCAATAGCGTCATATAGACAACGGCAACGGCTAGAGTCATGGCTTGCAGGAGGCGTTTGAAACGTTGCGGCAGCGAGAGCACAGTCAGGCTCATCATATGTTGGGCCCCAGCCACACTTTACGCGAACATCGATCGCTGTCCCTGGAGCCTGACAGTTGTCAATCTGTTTATTGGTTTCAACGTAAATATCAATCACACTGCCACCAAAAAATCACACAAAAAAATTGTTTTTCTTAAGTAAATTTCACTGTATTTTTGCAGTTCTATTGTTGTGTTTATTGTTTTTCTCCTTGTAATTTTTTTCTGTTCAAATTTTCGTCAATTTCTCCGTCCTTTTATGAAAAGCGTTTCTTTTTTATCACGTCGCGCGCGCATACGTCTTGCTTGGGGCAAGTTTGCTGGGCAACTGAATCTGATCGGATTCCTCATTCGTGAGTCTGCTAACTAACAGAGTGTTCCAATGAAAATCGTAAACAAAACAAAAACCAGAAAGACCAGAAAATATAACAACGTGAGAGAGAGACTCGGCTCGGGCCGCTCTCTTTCTTTTTCTCCCTCTCTCTCTATCTCTATCATACGAAGACTGAGTGTGCTCCAATTGGAAGCGTAGGCCGATGAAGGCGTTGAATGGATCAAGAGAGTGAGAGAGAGAGAGAGGGACAGATTGCCGGGGGAGGGGTGGGAGTGCAAGCAAAGTCTAGTAATAACAATGCAACTGAAACTGCAGTTTTCCAACCAGAGCACTCTCTCTCTCGTTGTTCTCGCTCTCTCTCTCTCTCTCTCTCTCTCTCGCTGAGGTTGGACTCGCTTTCCCTCTGTCTCTTTCGCTCTTTTTATCTTGGTCTGTGGCCGCGACCTGCTGATCGTGTTCCGCCTCGGCATGTGCCACAGTAGCTGCCGAAGGCTATCTTCCTGGGTACCAACAATCGTGGGCGAGCTGACGTTGCGAGTGGCACTGTCATCTCGTTTCTCTTATCCTGGCCTGCCTTGCATGACATGTGTCCTATGTGTCCTTATATAATTTGCATCCATAAACAACAACAAGAAGAAGAGGAATTTACCAACTTGGCCCGACTCCAAATAGAGAGAGAACCTTCAAGCATACCTCCACCATACCATACTTTACCTGTCCCCATCTCCATCTCCGTCCCCGTCTCCTTAACCCCATCAACAAACGAACTGCAGCTTCATTTCCAGCTCCTTCCATATTTCTGCCGTCAGCCGACGACAATTCCATTAAAAGTTGTACGTTGTCACTTTGCGTTAACTTATCTGTGGAGCATGTTGTGCGATCGCATTTTTATTGTCGCCATTGTTTCTCTCCAGCTCCAGCTCCGACTTCAAGTCCTCTGCCCACATATATGTATATACACACACACACACATAGCCTACAATTCCATCTCACGTGCGTTCCTCTTCCCTTCCCTCCCCCGCCTTAGCTCCAATGGTTTTCTTCTTTTTTGTCGCTTGAATTTTCTGTAGCACTTGGTTTTCTTCTTCTTCACTTGACAATGGTTTGCATGCCTCCTGCTTGTGCAGCAATCTACCTTCCTCCTTGCGTACTCCCCCCTTTTCGTACCCACAGCCAGCCTTCTGCTTCGCTCCGCCTGTCATATTCCATGTTTGTGGCGGCGACAAAAGCTCTTGCGGCTCTGCTCGCACAATCAGCAACTCGGCATCTTGTTCGCTGTCCCTTTGTGCGGCTTTCGTCTGAATTGCATTAAAAAAAAAAAAAAAGGAAAAAGAAAAAAAAAAGAGGCAGCGCAGCGCAGTCGAGGCCCAAAACTCCATCCTCCAACTCCAAAAACTTAAAATGAAACCCAGAGCAACCTTGTTCTGCCACAGAAAAAGACATCGGGCATCGCTCGCGACTGTTCAACACCCTCCAACCCCCCTAATTCCCTATTCCTACCAACCATGCCCCCCTTTTATTGTTCCACCATCTCCCCATCATCATTTCTCATTCCTCATTTTAATGTGCAATTTTGTATGTGCAGCTCGTAGCAATAGAGTGTGTGTTGTACTCGTCTCTTTGTGTTTGCATAGCTGAGCTGGTTAGGCATGTGCCACAGCCACAGCCCCAGACTCAGCTTCAACTTCAACTTCAGATTTAGCCTCAACAACAGCAACAACAACAACAACAACTTGAGCTCAAGCTTCGTTTATCGGCTGGCCTAACCTTGTTAGGATTGTAAAATGTAAACCGAAGGCGTTGCTTCTCCTCCAACTCGGCCTTAGCCTAGCTCCACTCTAGTTTGCTACACTGGCACACGCTTGAGTTGCCTCTGTCGTCGTCGTCGTCGTCATCATCATGATCATCATCATCATCATCATTGTCGTCGTCGTCGTCGTTTGGTCGTTAATCGAAAACGGGCGCACAGTCGCCCTGCGGTTACGAATGTCGCCGGACCAACACGACCAAAACATAAAACAAGGGGAGTAGGTGGAGATGAAGGAGTAGGAGAAGGTGGAGTTGGAGGAAATAGAGGAGTAAAGAAGCTTGGGAGTTGGCTCAAGACAACAATTGTGCGCGTGCGCAGCCGCCAAACCGGCAATGTGTTCATTTCTGACTCCACTTTTGAGCCCATATTTTGTTGGCTTGCTAAAATTATGCCCGGTAGTCATGCCAGGCCACAAACCAAACCCAACCAAGACAGCCAGAGCAGAGCCGGCAATGTAAAATTAAGGCGAGCTTTTGACTGACAGACTAACAAACTGACGAACTGACTGACTAACTGACAAAATGACTGACTGACTATTTAAGCCAAGTTTCAATCCCAAGTGGAAGACTATCTGAGTGAACTGGCAAACACGCGGCTTGATTGCTCACCTTGTCCAAAGGAAATAGCTTGGCATTGCTGATGGAGATCGAGATGGAGGCAAATCAAAAAGACACCCAACCGCGTGGCAATGCTGGCCACATTCATCATGAATGTCTGCCCCATGCATAGACAACGACCATTTCCCGAACACACTCGCACACACACACACACACACACACCACAATTCGCAGTCAATTTTTGATGCGTATTGATGGCTGGCGGCTTGGCTCTGACATTAAGCAGATCAGAGATTAATGATGTCAAATTAGTCAGTGTCACTTATTGGAACGATGCGCTTTCATTTAAACCTGGCCCACAGTTATTGGTATTGTATACATATTAGGCATTTTTTTTCTCTCTTATTCATTCATTAGCTCACACAGAGTAAGAGAAGAAAAACATTCAAGTCAAAATAAAAGTCAATTACAAATCAATACAATGAGTTTGCTACAATTGAAGGTACAAGAGATCTTCGACGGCTGCTGCACAAAAAAAAAAAAAAAACAGAAAGTCAAATCGAAATTAATTTCAACATTGTGTTTACGATATCATCGATCAATAACTGTCAACACAGCGGTTGGCGCTTTTTTTTCTTCCTCCTTTATCGGGAATTGCCCTATATGGTAAGAAGGGCATATATTATATTGTCCTCAATTTGAAATCGGGCCAAGAACATGATAGAGAATGTTAAACAATCTACAACAAATTTTAACAAAATAAATTTCACTATTGTTAGAGTAATGGAAATTTGTTTTGATAGTTAAAACTGCCTTTCATATATATAAATTCTGAATTCAAATTGAAATCGGCTAATCTATATAGAATGTTATAAAATCTGTAAGAATTTTCAGAGATATGGAAATTTGATTTGATTTTTAGTCATTCCTTTATTATATTAGCCTTACTCGAAATCGGACCGAGAATATGATATAGAAAGGTATAAAATCTTGAACAATTTTCTCAAAATAAACGAAATTTCACTATATTATAAAAGTAATTGAAATTCGTTTTGACAGTTAAAACTTCCTTTACACATATATTACTTTGACCTCAATTGAAATCGGGCCAAGAACTGCTATATAAAATGGAATAAAACCTGTAGAAATTTTCACAAATTATATATATTTTCTTCTGAAAGTAAGAGTAATTGAAATTCGTTTTAATTGTTAGCCCTTCCCTTTTTCCTTATGTTTTTTTCTTTTTTGATGCTGCACCCAAAATGTAATACAAAAATGTTGTATTTCGTTTACAGACTTCTTTTTTTTTTACTTTTTGGGTATTTTTGTGTATTTTGTTATACTGATTTCCAATTCGATGAGTGGCAAAAGGAGTAAAGAGACCACCTGGCGTCTGCAGAGAACGCTAATTGCATTGAGGAAGAAAAAAGTTTACCAGGTGATGATATCAGCATGATCAAGCACTTAAATAAGTACAAATGATGGCCCAAAGTTGGGCTTTGGTCTTTCGGGTTTTGCTATTTTATAAAGAAAAAAAAAAAAGAAGTTAACGTTTACAATTTGTTGTTGATTCAACGCGGCATGAAATCGGTCTTAAACTTTTTCTTGAACTTTAATTAACCGATTTTCTAAAGAGAAATCACAAAATCATAGTTCAAGCAAAAAAAAAAAACAAATAGTTAAATTACATTTAAGCGGATTAAAGTTCAGTTTGTTCAGTTTTTTTTTTTTAAAGGGGCCATTCAATTCGATTTGTCTAGTTTGGCTTTTTAAGGCTAATGTCGGCGCAGACACACACAGACAGAGACTACCTGAAAAAGTTCATTAAAACTGACCAAGTTAATAAGTTGAGCAAACAGACATAAAACTCGAACCCGTTTCACCCGTTTTCGGCGCGGGCATACTTTTCTGATGATTTTTCCCAAAACCTAATTTTCAATTTACCAAAACAATTAACAACTAATTTTATTGGCTTTTAAGCCATGCAAACACTTGAGACGCACACACACACACACAGCTCGAAAACAGTAAGCGCATCGTAAAATTTTTGTTTTGTATCTTTAAGATACACACAAGCATGTGGATGTGTGTGTGTATATATGTACATACAGTATGCCGCTATTGATCAAGTGTTTGACGACTTTAAAGATTTGTTTACTCTGCCGAATCAGCTCTGGGCACTTGCAGCAACTGTGCGTTAATTCTCTAGAAATTCAATGAACGAACCTAAAGAAAATACTAAAAGGTCAAGAAAACTTTAACGAAGTTTGTATACTCTTGCAATTTTTCACTTAGCAAGAGTCCCTTTGGTATAAAAGAAAATCAAAATTCATTATCATCGAATTGCTTCCTGATCTTTATATAGTAGCTATATGATATAGTCAACCGATTTTGATCAAATTTAATGGATCTTTTAAAAAGTATATTAAACTTGCCTATACCAAATTTCATAATATTCTATTGAAAAACCACAAGGCTATTGATGACATACCCTATTTTCCACCGGTGATACCTATGGGAGCTATAAGATAAAGTCATCTGATACAGCCGGTCCCGGCATATATAAAGCGTGGAGCAGAAAGAAAAATGTTTGCAAAGTTTTCTTTACCATAGCTTTAAAACGGAGGGATTAGTTTGCGTAGATTCAGACAGACAAATACAAGGACATATAGACAAACATAGCTATAACAACTCTCAGTCTGAGCTGATTCTGTATATATGTATATATATACTTTAAATAGTTAAAGATATTTCCCTCCAAGAGTTGCATACTTCTAGCCATAATAAATACACCCTTTCTTCAAGGGTATAAAATAAATAAAACCTCTCGAACTTTATCCATTGCTTTCTATGTCGCCCTCTTTCCTTCTCCCTCTCCCTCTCGCTCTCTATTATGTATCTTTTAATTAACAAACCTCTATAAAACAAAGTAACACAAAGTAATTTCATTAAATTTATACACAGTTCGATATAATTTCATGATTCCGTTCGATTCCCATCCAAAAGACATAATCATTTATGCAATGCAAAGGCATTGAATCTGTATGTATGTATGTACATATGTTTGTATGTAAATCTTCTGGAGTGGGTAAAGTAGGTGCCAGTTTGCATGTTTTTTTAGCATGTTATCCAAAATCCTGCCGGCTTCACTCTCATCTCAGACATCTTGGTTGGCTTTGCTTGGTTTTGCCTTGTCTGGATGGGGTCGGAGTCGGAATTGGAGTTGGAGTTGGAGTTGGAGTTCGCCGCGTGAGTTGGCCGACTGTTTGCAATCTGCTATAAATTTATGACACTACTAAAAATAGTAGTAGTAGTAGTTGTTGTAGTAGTAGTAATAGTATTAGTAGTAGTGGTAAATGGTAGTCAGTTGTGGTACTAAGTAGATAATATCCGTGTGTGTGTGTGTGTGTGTGCGGAGGACTCTGCCGTTTCGTGTTGTATTCTTGCCTTTTGTTTCTACAGGCCACATTACACGAGAATGAGAATTATTATGCAAGTGAAAATGCCATTTAAAAGCAAATAAATAAACTTAATGCGAAGTCTCTCCACAGGGCAACGAATACGTATGTATGTATGTATGTATGAGAGAGAAAGCGAGAGCCGTGACACATGAAAAGCAACCCAAAGTGTCGTATTTATATAGTTTATGGTATAAAGATATGGCAGATACATATATATATACATACATATAAATGCTCCCTTATAGATATCCTGTGGTGCTTGCATAGATTTTCTTTAACTTTCTGAAATGTATCTAATTGCCTGCCAACGCATTCTTTCACTCACTCACCCATCTATTATTATTCATATTTCATTCAAACTGTTTCAAATGAAAAAAAAAAGACTGAAAAAGACATCGCTCCATTGGCCTAATTGGTTTGCGTGCTGTAAACTACGTCTGATTATTCATTCTTTGACGAACTATGCGATCCCCCAGCGATAAACGCAACGTTTGCATTGGCCAAAGGAAGCTATAAATAACAATTAATTGTATTATTAAACTAATTCGGCAAATGTAGCTAAAGTTCACATTCAGTTTTAAAAAAAAAAAGGCCGTCAGTCATGCGATATATATGTATATAAGTATATATAAAAAAAATCGTTTCTCTCTCTTTCTCTTTGTTTTATGTGGTGCTCTCCTATCTGCCGACTCTGACTGACAGTTGCTGCTAATTTACATTTTGATGTCGGAACACGGGCAAAAGTAAAAGTACGTCGTTTCGTTTCTAAAATTGTGCCCTAAGGGCCATAAGAAAGGAAAAAGGCTCAAACTCAGGCACAGGCCCAGGCGCAATCAATTATGGAATCAGTCAATGATCAGCAGCAGCAGCAGCAAGGAACTGCCGCTACCTTTGCCTGATGCTTGATGCATGGTGTCTGGGTGCAGCACGCAATCTGGTCGCCAGGAATATATGTATATACATATAGATATATAAAACAAAAAAAAATGGACGCGAAAGCTGTAGAAAGATGCAAATAATGACAACAATTAACGATGAGAATGTTGTCCATTTGCGTGTCGACCAGACAGAGTGTGAGTAACTTATTTAAATATGCCAAACACACAAAAAACGAAACAACATTTCAAGTATCAAGTATACATTTATCAATTATATATATATATATATATATATCTGGTTTTCTCATTCAAAATAAAATGATTATAAATTTAGCCTAATAAAGCTCTCATTGCCTTCTCAATGAAGGGCCTCACATAGTGAATATCCGTATAGACGCCAGGATATTTCTTGCTGGCACATCCAATGCCAAAGGATACAATGCCACATAATTGATCTTTATATACCAATGGACCACCAGAATCAAAAGTGCATGCATCCTTTTCACCAAGTACACCAGCACAGAACATGCTGTTCGTTAGAGTCACTTGAGATTGAGATAAGAATAGAATATTAAAATATATATACAAATAAATATATAAATGTATATGAAGAGAAGTTATAGCTCTCTCACCTGATTTCCTATAGACGCGTTTACACTGTTTCTTTCGTATAACAGGAACTTGCACTGTCCGCAATAGCGTTTGAGGATGTTGATGACTGGGATCTATTAATCCCCAACCGGATACGGTCAATAAGAGACCCTCTGTCATTTGAACATTGCATAAATTCAATCTGCCTATACCTGGTCCAACTAAGGGTCTCTTTAATAGCACCACTGCCACATCCATATTCATATCATGCTCCCGAAATGCTGCTGGTTTAATATAATCCGTCAATTCAGATGTGTATGGGCTCCCAGTGTCTAAATCTGATATGCCAGCCTCAACCGTCCATTTATTCTTATTCGGACGTCCCAGAAAACAGTGAGCCGCTGTTATAACAAAACGATCCGTAATCAGACTGCCACCACAAATGAAGTCACCATGATACCGTAATGTTACTAAATATCCGCCCAATCTTTCATTCGTTGTCACATCGCCGCCAATGACACGCCTTTGGAAAGCTGGTTGGAGGAAAATCTTTGCCAAATCATTTGAATTATAGGGCAAATTATTAAGTCCCTGGACATGTATATAATAATTGCTAAAATGCAGGAATAGAACCAACAACACTACAAATGGAAATTGTCTCATGGCAATTGTAGACTGAAGTTAATCGTCAAATACAAACTTTAATTATACAACAACCGACCCAGCAGCAGCGAATATTAGCGAAACCAAATTGTTTAACTGAAACGAATGTAAAAAAAAAAAGGTTAACAAATGGTCTCCTTTTTTTTTTCTTTCTCCCCCTATCCAAAATGCATAGTAGCCAAGTATGGCGAGGAGTTAAATACCAATTGAGTTTAATTTATGTTAATTGAAATGTTCATGCATTTGTGTTGTATGACAGAAATTGTCTTTGGTCTCTGGAGTGATCGAAATCAAACTATATACTATGAGTAACTTAACGGTCTCAGTTCGAACAACAATTTACGTATATAATAGATTAGTTTCGGATCACGATTTCTGCTATCCGTAGCATGGGGATACATCGAATTGATAACCTGATGCAAATCCGAATAGTTCTAAATGAATTGGGAAAGTAGTATTGATTGAAATATTTGAAATAAGGTTAATTTATAATGTATTACCCCAATATTTCTCCATGTCGATTGATACTGCAATTTGAAAACATCTAGATCATCGGAACATAATTCAGATATCTCAACAAATGTTGAATTATCTGGTGTTACTCGGACTGTTACCTCGGCACTATCACTAATATCCTTGGGATTACGCAGAGAGAGAATTATATTACGACGTGTGGCCAAACGATTCCAATCGGAACGGAAAAATTTCATCATTTTGCAGTGTATGGCAATGGCATCATAGACATGCAATTCCAATGCTAGCAATTTCATTGAATAATAACCATTTTCAATATAAAATTTAGCATCATGTTCAGCAAATATATTCAAATTTCTATCTTGAAATCGCTAAGGGAATGGAAAAAACTATTGAAATTTCATCATTTCAATTAGTTGGCTACACATACTTTACGAAAATCTGTGAAATCAAATATAGGCTCCTCAATTGATAGATGTTTAAACGGTTTGGCAACATATTCCTTAGTTAAATCGGTAACATAGCCGCGTATACCCTTATTGCTAATAAATAATACCACACGAACATAGAAGGTATCCAATGTGAAAACTATTTCATTAGGACTAAAGGCAAACAATATAGAAATCATAAAAGATAGTTAAATCTATATTACAACTTACTTCTCATCATTGGGCTCAATGCACCAATTGCGAAAGGGAAAGTGCCCATAACGTTTAAAGGCAAATCCAAATAGTCCAACTCGATCTGTTTTCACTGTTATGGTTCGATTCTCTAAATTAAGTGAAGTATCAAGTATATATTTTGTAGTCCAATGTATCACCTTTGGACGCTCCGTAATCGAACCTTCCCTTATCGAATATAGGTTATCATCGTCACCCTCATAGAGCATATATTCAGGTTTCTTCGATCTACGAAATAAATCAGTGGAAGCCTTAATACTTATTGTATCGGTATCTCGCAACTCCATTTCGTCTCGAAAAATACTCTCTGATCCTGTCTGTATCGATTCCGATACACTTTTCGATATCAAATGTAGCTTACTCCGTCGAACTGGTACACGAGATTTGGATCGACTGGTTGATGAGGCATCGTGAGTGGATGTCACAATGGTTGAGTCAGCAAATGACTTGTGTAGCTTTTTTACCGTAAATGCTGGCTGATCCATTATCTTTTTATAGTTTGTCTTGTACTGAACCTCTATATCCTCCAATTTCTTGAGAACACCATAGATTGAGGGTTCTCTAATTTGCAGAGTTCCATCTTCATCCTCTTCCTCAATATCATCTTCGTTATCACTATCATCATCATCATCGTCATCATATACGTTGGCATTGCCAAAAATGTGTACACGAAGAAATGGATTGCGATGATAGAGTATTTTTTCACGCATTTTCAACACTGGATAAACACGTTCGGGAGCCTCTTGATCCTCATAACTGAAAAAGAAATCTTCCCCTTTGGATTTCTCTTCAGCATCCTTATCGCTTGCCATTCTAGATATTAGCAATGGTCCCTGCCTTTTGGCACCCAACTCTTCGATCCGCTCCTCCTTAAACTCGGATGGCAATTTAAATGAGGATAAAATGCGTGGCACACAATGCCTTTGAATGTTTCGTATTTGCAAATGGTTTAACGGTTGTCCTGTCATTTCAAAATTCTCCAAATGTGCTCCCGGATACATCTCTTTATTAAGGGTACTGCGACGAAGCATTTCCAATACCGATGGACGATAGATATTACTTGGTTCTGCCCGTAACTTCATCATAACAGTGGGTTTTGGCCTATGATACTCTATCCGTTCATGTTGACTTTTGCCTTTTGGTAATGCTTTTTCGGGATCGTCCATTGTTTCCGTATTCCTAATACTAACGGCCTTATTCTTTTTTTTCTTATGCTTTCCCCTATCTGAGTCCAATGGTTGCGATTCCTCTTCAATCTCAATTATTTCTTCGTCCTCCTCGATATATTGGCATACAATGGGCTTACCCCATAGAAAAAGTGTATCGGGCAACTTGAATGTGATAATAAAATATGGTGCCTCATCATCATTTAGATGAAGCCTCAAATCAGGACTTCCTTCCACATTGGTCAATTGTATACGCGAAAGCTGTGTATCAAGTCGACTCCTACTCTGGGTCATTCTCCGTTTCGAGGCTCTCGATGATACAGATGAAAAGAGCCGTCCCATTTGTGGCTCTTCATCCTCAATTGTGATATGAACATCTTGCCGTATATAGATTATACGTCCATCCTCATGCAGTGTAATGTTAAATTTCTCAAAATCTGTATGCTTTGGCTTACGAACAAACACCACGGAATAGATACCACCCAATATGAGATATTGTCGCAAGTTTACCTAATAAAAATATACATATATATATAAATAGATAAACTAATGTCAATACATGCTCAAACCTCATCTTGACGCAAATCCAATTTTCTTGGATGAAAACTATCATTTATAAAATCAACAAATTGTTGCTCCTCTCGATCCAGAAAGAGACTATGTGGATCCGGAAGCATACCTTCTGGTAGACTTTGCGGTTGCTTTGGCGCCTTAATGGGTTTCGGCTGTTTCGATTCCTCTTTCCCCTTCTGTCCAGCATCCTTTGTCTGCATCAATCTGTATTGTATCTCGTATTGAAAATACATTTTAACATATGTACATATATGGCTTACTTACTCAAGAGCTTCTTCATATTGTTGCATTTTTACTTCCATTTTTCCAATCATTTCATCCTGAATTTCTACTTGTTTCAGCCACTCATTGATCAAACAATCCTCAATATCAACCATTCCTGAACTAATGTTACTTGTATCCGTTTCAATATCAATATAAAAACTTTTGGCCTTCTCCGAATAGGGATCAAAAAAAGTGTGTACACATTGAAGGGTCAAATTGTCGCAGAGTATGCTATATGGCATTTGTATGGTTATTCCAAGACAATCAAAATTTGCATACATTACAGGTATACTATATAACGATTCAGCTTAAAAAGGATTCAAACTAAAGGATTACCATAATACTCACTCGAGAAGAGGAAATCTGATGGGTACATCCTTGACACACCAAACTTGAAAATTATAATTGACACCTTTGTAGGCATAATTGGCCTCTGTGCAATCATTGTATCTGCAAAAACCAAAAGCCTAAGATTATATTTAACGACTAAGATTAGGCTAGATAATACTAACACCATATAAGCGCTAGGTGCACAAATAATGCGATAGGTCAATTTATCGAATAGCACATGGATCTCTTCGTTGAGCTCGTAACGCATCTGTAAGCAACAAAAACAAAAAGGATTCTTGTGAAATAGATAGAGGCAAGGACTTTCCCTTCAGTTATAACCTGCAACATTTCACCAGCACGCTCTTCCGATATATGAACCATTTCCAATTCATTTTGCAAGACACGATCGACTCGCTTTAACATTTCGAGAATTCGCTGTACACTAATATCATAAAGTTTACCAATATCTGGCCGTATATCCTGCAGCGTCTTCCACGTAAGATCCTCACGAAAGACATTCTGTGATAGTATACTACGTTCATTCACCGATAAAGTCCAATTGATGACATTTTGTTCATCCAATGCCTCCTCGTGACGCATTTGGGCCAAAAAGCGTCGTATTTCAGGTGGCCATTCGGGACGTGGTAAACCATCGCAATCTAAATAGTGGGTCCATCTCTCTTCCTGTCGATGTTTTTCCTGCAAGGCATTATGATCATCGTGGGCCTCTGCGAATAGTTAATGATAATTGATCTACAGATATAGATAGATATATATATATTCCCTACCGGTTATAAAATTCAAACTTATTTTAATATCCTGTAAACGTTGGAAATGTCGCAGCTCTCGGGCTATCCACTCTTCTTCAGTTATTAATTTTAATGCGCTTGTTTCTTCAATTGCTTTTGACTTTCTTTTCACCATTTCCTTTTATTTACAAAAAAAAAAAGCTAACTTTTTTTTGTTATTTTTATTATTATTTTTTGTGTGTGTTTGTGTGTTGTTGTCTGTGTGATTTGTGTTAAATTACAGAAATTTGTACAATTTATTTTTATTTTTTTTGACAATTTATTTTTTTTTTTAATTTTTTTTAGTGGAAAATATACATATATATATATAGAATGTGTACAATATATTAAATTTACTATGAAAAACTTAATATCCGAAGCTCACTCAACATTTTCTTAACCAAATAGAGTAACATTGAATCCCGATTACGCACCTCAGTGGCATGAGGATTCATGGAATTGATGATTTGATGTAGATCGGTAAATGTCTAAAAATCAAAATTCAATATAAATTAATAATAGTAATGGAAAACCCGATCGTATCTAATATTTACACCAATATTACGCCATGTGGGCTTATATTCCAATTTAATTACATTCAAATCATTTGAACAGGATTCGGTTACTTCCACAAATGTTGCATTATTTGGTGTTATGAGAATATTAACTTCTGAATATTCAGTTAAATCTTTTGCATTCTTCATCGATATTATAAGGTTGCGTCGTGTGGCCAAACGATTCCAACTGGATCGATAGAATTTCATTAATTTACAATGTAGGGCCATGGCATCATAGACATGATACTCTGTGGCCACATGTTTGATTGTAAAATAACCATTATCGATATAATAACTGGCATCGTGCTCGGCAAAAATATTAATATTCTTTTCCCAAAAACGCTGCAAAAGATTATACTTGCTATAAAGAAAACGAATCGAGTACTATTTAGTATTTTTTACCTGTCGAAATTCTTGAAAATCTGTAATTGGTTCTAAAATTTCTAAATATTTTTTTGGTTTAGTTGTGTAAACATTTGTCACATCGGTCACATAACCACGTATACCACGTCCCGATATATATAGTATAACACGTACATGAAATGTATCCACTCGCAGTATGATCTCTTCGGGACTAAAGGAAACAGAATTATATTGCAAGTAATGGATATGTGGGGACACTCACTTCTCTTCATTGGGTTGCATTGACCAATCCTGAAATGGAAAATGCTCATAACGCTTGAAAGCAAGTCCAAAAAATCCAAGACGATCGGTTTTAATTGTTAATACACAATCCTTACGATCAAAGTTACTATCAATTATATACTTTGTAGTCCAGTGTAGCACCTGTGCTCCAGTCTTATCCTTTTCAATATCACTTATCGATTCTTCCGGCACTAAACGCACACTGGCCGCACTATGGACACTGGTACGATCAATATCCACATAGGAACTCTGGGATTGGGTTATAGACTCTGTTGTTGTTGGTGCCGCCATAATTGATTTATTTATAATATTTGTTGATATAACCTTATTTTGTTTGGACTTCGTTGGCTTTTTCTTTAATGGTAATTTATCTTTCAATGGTAATTTCTCGACTACTCTTTCCTTGTCTTCAAATTTCTTTTTCAATATGGATTTCCTAAGTTCGAAATCTGTTTGACCGGAAATGTTACGATATTTATACATATATTTCAACTTGATACTATCGATGGTATTCAGAAGACCGTAGGCTGTATTCTTGGCCGTCAAATCGGAGGTACTAACATCTTCGGGAAAGATAACTGGTCCAACACCGGGAAATACCGGAAACATGCGCTCAGGACTTTGTTGTGGCTCAAATTTGAATCCAAGATCCTCCTGTTGTATATTTGAATCGGTCTGTGCATCGTGTAGACGAAGTAGACCCTTCTGTCCCTTTCCACGTAATTCCAATTGTTGTTCCTTCTCCTCTTTGAGATCAATCGGTAATTTAAA
Source organism: Drosophila austrosaltans (assembly GCA_035045865.1). NCBI lineage: Eukaryota > Metazoa > Arthropoda > Insecta > Diptera > Drosophilidae > Drosophila > Drosophila austrosaltans. Next base: position 6,133,971 of record JAWNOQ010000211.1, read on the forward strand.
AGACGAAATTATGCGGGGCAATAGGAATTGTTCCAATTTTCGCAATTTCAAACTATTCAATTGATCGGTTAAAACAAAATTCTCAAATGGAACAACATTTTCCACTGGCTGTAGTAATTTCGTATGCCTTAGAATTGACATGAGAGTGGGTCGAAATATATTAACTGGTTCGCTCTCCCTTCGCTGAATCATTGAATAACGTTCCGCAACAGGACCTCTTGAACTCATTCGCGAAGCCTCTGCTAAATGTTTATGTTTTTTCTTTGGCGGAGTTTCGACTTCCGATATAATGGATGGGCTGGATATACATGGAACTTGATTGGTAGCCATAAATTGGCATGGCACTGGTTCGCTCCAATAGCAGAGTTCTTGTGGTAGCTTTATCGAGACCATAAAATAGGGCAACTCATCTTCACCCAAATGAAATGTACTATATTCCTCATCAAGATTAACAGGCATTTGGGTATTCGACTGACGACGATCACCATATATTGTTGATCGCTTATTTCCCACCATGGAACCCATTTTCTTAGTACTCCTTCTGTGATCCTCAAATCGGACTGTTTCATTGGGAAATGTATACAAAATGCGTCCATCTTCGTGGAGAGTCACATTGAACTTCTCAAAATGCTTGTGCTGGGGTCGGCGAACAAACAAGATCGAATAGATACCACCTAGCATTATGTGTTGTCTCAGGTTTATCTAATAAAGTTTAGAATATTGTTTAACTAATTCAATATAATAAAACTTACCTCATCCAAACTTAAATTCATTTTCCTTGGATGATATGTTTCATCAAGAAAATCCAAATATTGACTCTCCTCCTTATCGAGAAATATAGAATATGGATCGGGCAGCATTCCTGGTAATAGCTGTGAAGGTTCCTTTGGTGGCTTTGGTATATAATGATGTTTAACCGGTTTATCACGTGCATTCCGTTGCTCCTTAGCAGCCTTTTCTGTTTTTTCGGCTATCAATTCCATTATCTCCTCATATTGCTCCCATTTTTTTTGTATTTTATCAATCAAATCCTGTTGTATATCCAACTGCATATACCATTCGTTAATAAGGCAATCCTCGATATCAACTAAACCAGCATTTAGATAACTAACAGGCTGTAAAGTAAGCCGATCATAACCTTTGGCATTTTGTGAAAGTTTATCAAATTTGGTGTGTATACAACGCAGTGTTAGGCGATCCTGAAGCACACTCAAGGGCATCTGAACATGTACAGCCGAGCTAGTTAAATCTGCCATCATAGCTGGTACTCTGAATTGGACAATTGAAAATTAAAATAACATGCTCAAAAATACTGACATAACTTACTCCAAAAGTTCAAAGCGTATGGAAACATCTCGCAAACTCCAAATGTCAATTTTAAAGAGATCACAACTATAGTTCCAGGTTGCCACTTTGGCGTCTGCAGATCTATAAAAAAAAAGTACCTATACAGTCTACCAATATATTGGAATAATCACTTACACCATATAGATGCCATCCATGCGTATTATTCGATAGGTTAAATAGTCAAATAAACTATCTATCTCATTCTCAATATCGGAGCGAGTCTTTAAACAAACAATATATCAAATTAAATTTTACACATAATTTGTGATTTTTGTTTCTTTTTAGTTTACCTCCATAATCTCCATTTGATGTTCAAATGTTAAGCGTGCCATTTCCGCCTGATTTCCCAACATATTTTCAATCTGAATCAATGTGTTTATATACAATTCCACATTCTTTTCGGTAATTTCGCCTATATTATCGTACATGGTTTCGGATAGAGTGCGTCTGGTATTATCCGTGCGAAAGATATTCTGTGTCAAAATACTACGCTCATCTACAGATAGTGTCCAGTCAATTGTATTATCGTCATTTATGTTTTGGAAATATCGCTGCCTATACAAAAATGTACGTATTTCAGGTGGTAAATATGGTCGAGGCAGTCCATCGCATCGCAAATGATGCTCCCAATGCTCACGTTTAGCCCGCTGCTTTTCCAACCAAGCAAACTCCTCAAGAGCAACTGCAATAGAATACAAATGAAATTTCTAACAAAATGAAAAGTCCAAATATTTGGCAAATTGCTTACTTTTCATGTAGTTACATGAGACGGAAACATCCTGAAGTCGTTGCATTTGCTTTTGTTCCCTCTCTTGCATTTCAGACTCGCTAATTAAACGAAAGTCTGGTAAATTTGCTATTGATACAACTTTGACTTTGGCTTTAGCTTTGCCTTTGACCATCCTGACATAATCTAATTGAAAATCTTGCTTGTGTGTCTACCTTATGTATCCCTATATATGTCAAATCATATTGACAAAAGAATCCTGGGCTAACTAAATTTTCATTTAATTAATTAAAAACCTTTTGTTTTGATAGGGTGGAGCACAAAGTGAAGTAAAATTATAGAAAACTAGAAGGATGGGCTAACTACGGCCGTGCCGAAGTCCGTATACCCTTGCAAACTGTTGTTTAACAATTACATATATACAATTATATTAGAAAGCATATAAAAGAAGTCAAATCTTCATTAAATGTTGGTGGCTGAAGAAAAAAACGTAATTCGAAAAAAAAAATTTTTTGATCTGATTGTTCCTATGGGAGCTATAGCATATAGTCGGCTGAAACATAGCACAACCATTTCTATATATACTAAACTTCCAAATACCAAATTTCGTAACAATCGTTTTAAAAACACCCAAGTTATTGCTCTAGAACAATATTCTTGACCGATCGTTCCTATGGGAGCTATAAGATATAGTCAACCGATACTAATGAAACTATGCTAGAAAGTATACCAAACTCATAAACCACAAATTTTGTAATATTTGATTGAAAAACAACAAAGTTATGGAGGTTTAACTCTATTCTTGACCGATCGTTCCTATGGGAGCTATATGATATAGTCATCCGATCGGGATGATTCCGAGATATACAATGCCTAGGTGCAAAATTTCAGCTCTGTAGCTTTAAGGGTTTCAGAGGAGAAGCTGTTGATCCAGACAGACAGACACATAGACAGACGGACAGACGGACAGACGGACATGGCTATATCAACTCAGCTCGTCGTGCTGATCAATAATATATATACTTTATATCGTCGGAGATGCTTCCTTCTATGCGTTGCAAACTTCTGACCAAAATTAATATACCCTTTTTGCAAGGGTATAAAAATAAGAATACAAATTTTACCAAAACTGTGGATAATCGTTGCACTATATAATATCTATACTGGAACCCCAAAGATCTAGACCCTGTTAAATGGAAAATCTCAATAATTCATTAAAAAACTTATTAATATAACAAAGTTTCCAATAATATATACAAACTTCTCTTCTCTAGAAGGAATCCTTACCATAAAATAATTATTATCCTAGTAGTGTATACAAATTGTTGGTCTGCTCATCTTCGTTTGGTTATTTTTTGCTATTGTTTCATTTGCTTCAAAGAAAAAAAAAAAAAAAAAACCTTTTTGATTTCTTTATGAGTTTTCAGGCATTTTCTATATGAAGAGGAATAGAGAAAGTGTAGATTTTCAACTAGGGATAAGGTTATATGGTCCATTCTCCATGCTACAAGCTGTAGCCACTGACAATGGCTCGTTTTCAATAAATTGATTAAATTGAATGTTGCATTGTGTGCAAGTATGTGTGTGTGCTCGCATGTATGTACATATGTATATGTGATGGCAGCTCCATTTACATACGAAGACCATGTTATGTGGCATGTCAAAGCTTTGCCATGTCTGATCGATTACATTGATGAATGAATTTCAACAAGCTATCGCTTTATTGGCGACGACGACCACGACGACAACGACAACAACAACATAAAAAAAGACGATGACTCCTACACAGGCTCGATATGTTGCTGCAAATCCAACATTCCTCCTATCTATATATGTATGTATATATTTATATGTGTATATGTAGCACTAGGCCCCCTGACTGGGCCTCTGGCGAAATTTATTTGTTGCAAGTTGTCTTTTAAATAAATTTCTTGTCAAATGTCCCCACATTCGCCAATGCTGTACGTTGTCTTGACTCTGGCCATTACATTCGTCAGTTGGTTAGGTTTAGAGTTGGAGACTTTACTTTGTCGGTAATAAGTCACCCGAGATCTTGACTTGACAAAGACAAAAAACATTTGAAATAATTTAATGAACTTGACAGACATTTCACCATTTGTTAGAATGCTTTACATTTGTATAGGAATGCGACCTGCATAGAAGGAGTTGCAAAAGTTAAAGATAACAGCAGCATTGGCAGCAGCACCGGCAGCAGCTGGTCGTTGGTCTATTCCCAATCCCATTCGCATTAAGAGCCAATAGTTTTGACACCTTCACAATGATCCAATCAATATCAATTGATCTGCCCCCCTTATAACAAGCAGCTGAGAAAATGACGAGCAAATCGTTTGCTAGCCATGCAATCATTCAATTTATAATTTGCAAGCAATGGACAAAAAGTGAGTAAGCGAGATAGAGAGAGAGAGTGTGACAGAGTGAGAGAGAGATATATATAGAGGCCGATCCGTCCATGTACATGTCCATGGCAAAAGCAATTTCCTAGCCTCCAATTGGATGACTTGCCAACAAGCAGTAACAACTAAGGCACGTAGTTGACTCTCTGGAATTGTGAGTTTGCTGAAACCTAACGAGTTCAGGCTGCAATTTTGTCTCAAAAAAGAAAGAAAAAAAAATAAATAAAGAAAACAGCAAATCCGCATATCAAATATGAGCAGGCACTGACTTGGGTTTACCCTGTATTAATGTTAAATTCAGAGAATAGGGAAAGGACCATAGTCCATGTACTTAACGCGAAAGTATTTAGCAGGAGTTCGACTGCGAGAACCAGCGCGAGAGCCGAACACAATCGGCTAAACGAAAAGCAAATAAAATATCGCCGTTAATTTAAGTCAGTTGCGCTCTTTGTTACACACAAAGAAAATTCATCCTTACTTTGCTTTCTCTTGCTTTCATGTGTTAGCGGTAAATGCAGCTCTTGGATTTAATTGCTGTAAGCTTTAGTCACTTTAAAATTTTTGCAGTGTAAAGCAAGTTAAATACAGTTTACAGTTAAATATCAAACAAAATGCTCTTGTTGTTTTTTTTCTCAATATGTCATTCTTTAGCGCTTTCAGTTTTGAAATAAGGATTGACTCGACTTATATGCCAGTCACCTGTAATTGAAACAACATTAGTATACCCTTGTTTCCAATTTTGTACTGGGTATTAAAAATCAAACCAAAAATTGCTAGCGCGCCACTAAATCGAAGCTGCATCAGTTTGCTGCTGCTGCGGCTGGCTTCAGGCGAAAATAATTGACATCTGTATAAGAGTTTGCTATTTGATTTGCGGCTATGGGATCCACACCAATATATTGGTTGGAGTTGCTTGGTTATGTTGGATAACAAGTGCCCGAATTGTCTTGTTGTTGTTGCTGTCCGCAAGTTTGTCGTTTATCTGCTTCTGCATTGACTCTGCTCTACTACTCTGGGCTGTCTGTCTATTTTTCACCTGCACTCCAATTGCATTTCAAAAACTAGAAAAATTACACCAAAGACGAAGCAATCGTTAACTATCGGTAACAAGATGGCAGGAGGAGACTGAAGGCGATTGCTGAGAAAGTGGCAGTTAATGATTTTTCTTCTTTTTTTTTCTATTGGTTGTTGCTGGTGTTTTATGTATTAGCCAACCCCTTATCTGGTCATGCGGCGCTTTCTAATCGCTAATACTGAATTGTGGCCGGCAACATGTTGGCATGTAAATGTTGACAGCAACATGTTTACCGTTCACCTTTGCCACCACTCCAAGTATCCATCTATGTATAAGCAGTGGCACTCTCAGCCTCTACCCATATTGTCCCTCCTATATAAGCCGCCCTACCCCTCCACCCCCCACAAACTCTCTTAAAAATGCCTTAACAATGTAGAAACTTTTGACATTTACATGAGAATTGTAAAACCAAACAAAACAGAGAGAAAAAAATCCATACACAATATGAACATAGAATTTGTCCAGCAAAAAAACAAAAAACAAAAAAAGACACGAAAAAAGATGCATTTGTTATTGTTGCTGCGGATGCTGTTGTTGTCGCTGGTTAAGCAACAAATTGAGTCTAATTAATTTTCAGCAAACTGCAAAGACTACATTTTATACACTAACAAAAGCTAAGGCATCTTAGCTAAACACTAGACATTTGAACTTCTTAAACAGAAATTGAAGTTTGGCAGAGTTTCTGGTTTATATCCAGTTCAAAATTATTGTGTTATTTAAAATCTACTTTAAATTAAAATATTTTTGGGTTTTTCGATCCGCCAATTCTAGCCTAGTTGTGCTTTTTCATTGATTTCGTTTAACTTTTGCCCCACAGAATGCTTGATATTACTTTGTTTAAAAAAATCCCATAGGATTACCTTGGCAAATTAATTAAATATGTTTATAATACAGTTTTAAGTAAAACTTTCATAAGTTGTCACCATTTCGCCTAGTTGTATGCTATGCATTTTTAAACATACCACAAGTATTAATTATGTACTTTACAACACTGTTTTATTTTGCAACGGTAAGGGTATTGAAATATGTATGCGCCTATTGAAATTCCGCCACACAGTGCATAGATTTTCTACAACATGTTTCCCTTAACGGTAGATAAATGTTTGAACAATGCACTGCTACTACTATTACTATTCCTACTACTACCACTACTACTATCACATTTTTGTATACATTGTCTACAATGACTACCTTCATCAGCATCATCATCATTGGCAGCAACAACAACAAATCTGTCTATGTATGTATAAATACTTGAGCTTCAGTTCTCAAAAATCTATGCAAAGCAACATCAAAAGACCAAAAAAAAAAAGAAGAGAAAAAAAAACGAGCATTCATTCAGTTAATGCCTTAGATATGCAAATGAGAAAATTCTTTAGCTTTAGCTCTTTTGCCCCATTCGTCCAGTTGTCAGTTGCTGGTTGCCAGTTGATTGGCTACCTTTATAAGCTCTCAACTTACTTTCGGGGCTCCTCTTTTGCTTAATTGTTGTCTCAAAATCTAAAAAAAAAATGCTGTTTGGGGGCGGGGGGTTAAAAATTAGCATAAAATGCGAGCATTGTTAAACATATTTAGCTACCGTCAAAGGAAAGTGAGCGTGGAAAACGTTTAAAATACTTAGTTATAACAAATGCATTTATGAGCTGGCCAAGAGAGTAGGCATTAATTTGTAGGTTTCTATGTCAACCAGTTATTGGCTAGCTGGGCCAATATCCACACTACTGACCTCCAACTTCGTTTTTTCTTCTTTCTTTTTTTTTTTTTTTTTTTTGTGGGAATGAAACCAAATTGATTTCTCGTGTTATAGTGGCATGCCACACCCATTTAGTTAACCGTGCTACTATCGCCTGACACTCAGGAATCCGGATAACCGACAAGCAACGCCGGTGGCAAAAAATTTAACGCGCCTTCACTTGGCTTATCAACTGACAAAGTCGGGAACAGTCGACAATTTGCATGGTACAGCAATGAGGATAAGCGGGAAGAGGGAAGAGAGGACAACCTCATTACGAATGCGACAGTAACTGAGTTGTCTAGTGGTGAGCAACAAGTTCTCTTAATCTCATACCTTGTCCTTTCTTTAATTGGCAAACTTTTAGCATAATCATATACGATATATGTATGTATATACATCTTTATCTATTAATGGAGCATATGAGTAGTTGCCGTGTCATCGTCATCAGACAATTGCAATCTTTGATTAAAGTTTGCATTCTTCTTTCTTTACACCCTCTCTCTTACACACACTCTCTTTAACTCTCTATCTCTTTGCATTAAATGAAATGCAAATATTTTCCATTGGTCTCATGCAGCTGGATTTGGAACTGGAACTACAAACTGGAACTGAAACTGAAACAAAAAAAAAACTGAACATGCATATGAAACTGAACTGGAGACCAATGACTAGGCTGGTTTCATTGTGCAGCATAAATATTATTATTTCGATAAGTTGGCGTGTTTTTATTTATTTTTTTTTTTTTTTTGCGGCTGTGCCCACAATTTAATTATGCCACAGAATGCCGGACAGCTAAAGGAAAAAACCAACAACAACAAATAAGAAGAAAAAAAATCCCAAAATCAATATCATTTCGTGTCGAGTTTTTAATGAACAATTGTCGCGGAGTTCACCAAGAATAAAAACCAAAAAAAAAAAAAACATAAAATTTGTATGTCTTTTTTTTTTGGCACATGGTAAATAAGCAATTGAATTGGTTAGCCCAATATCGAAATCGGAACCTGGGTTTGGTGTCCATACGAAGTCGGACAAAGTGAGTGGCACCAGATACGAATAACTGGGCAGAGAGCAGCAGGCGCGAGCCTTCCACTGGTTTGAGCTGCTCTATTAGGTTTCATTTTTACAGCCCGTTCGTTTTAATCAAATTCACATTAACAACGGCAGCAAAAGGCAACTGCAACTGCAACAATTTTCAATGCAGCTGCAACAACTGGCTAACTGGCAACAGGCAACAGAGTCGAATCGAGTCAAGTCGAGTCTCAAGCATTGCACATTGTATAAGTGAAGCTAAAATACAATAATAGTGGGTATATTCGTTTCTTTTAGTTATTATTATTAAACCAAAAAAAAAAACTATTCAACTATTGTAAATGAAACAATTGAAATGCTCCAAAAATGGTTAAAAACCAAACTAAAATTGAAAAGTTTTTCTTAAAAACTTCTCTTAAACTATTTATTTACAAGTTCTCATATTTTTTTTCTCTCTTTTTGGAACTTTATTTTAAGTTAATACTCTTACAGGGTGTCATTGGGCTTAATCACTTTTATCCTTCAATTATTCAGTTATGGTTTTTATAGCTTTCTGTGTCGGCGGTACACGCCCAAAAACAAAAAAAAAAAACCAACAGACAACCAGGCTTGCAATAACAACAAACTGCCTCTTGTTGGACAAGTTACCAAAAATAGACTGAAAACCGCCAAAACCAAACAAAAAAAAAATTGTCTCGCACACAAATTTATGAACTTTGGTTGGCCAGATCCGCCTAGAAAAAAAATAAAACTAAATAAAAAAAAAAAAGAAAAACTGCAAATAATTGCTTCGGTTATATTTACTACTAACTATGGCTAGTAATTCATATACAGAGCAAAAAACTAAAACCAAAAAGATAGAGGAAAAAAAAAGCACCAATGAAGCGTAATTCATGTTGGACTTTTATGGTTAACCAGACCAAAAGAAAAGAAAATTCAAAAACTTAATAATATATATATATATATACATATATACAAATGTATGTATGTGTGTATATAGATATCGAAATGCGTTGTGATAATTTGCATGCCCAAGGTTAACACAAATGATTGCCCGTCTACCGCCCCACTGTCGTTTGTCAGACGGAATTGGTGGTGCACCAGTTGACGCCTCTAATTGCAGACTTTGAGCATTTCGAAGTCATCAAATTGCGGGTTTATGCATTTTCTGTTTTTTTCTTTTCCTTTTTCCCCCCCATTTAGTTGAGCTGATCTGACAGTTATTATATAGAGAACGCCCAGTTCCATTAGTAAACCAGAATCCGTAACGAAAATCATTGCAAGGAGGTATAGAAGCATCCTAATGAACTTGTCTAGGTCCACAATGATAACGCAGTAATGCAATCTGTTTGGTTGGTTGGTTGGTTGGTTGGTTAGTTGGTCGATTGGTCGGTTAGCCAGCGTTCTGAATGCAATTTATGGGATCAACAGACCCGTTAGTGCCAAATTACAAATGGGCTCATAGCAAGCAGCAGCAGCAGCAACAACAGCAGCAAAGTGCAAAACAGACGTGGCAATAACCAACAAGACATTAACCCGGCGCATGCCTGGCCACAGCACAGCTGCATTTATGCTGCATATGCTCCACACTCTCCATCTCCTTCTCCAACGGACAGCCGTTGTCCAATAATTGCTTATGAGCTGCGCCAAACAGCTGCTGACTGCGAGGCGGGAAGCTGGAATCAGTGCCAGCGGCGATTGAACAAGATATGAGTGCAGTTGCAGTACCACCAGTATCAATACCAATACCAGTACCAGTCCCAAAACCCAATCCATGGCAACCCAACAACTAAACAGGCAACCAACCAACCAACCGACCAACCAACCAACCAACCGACCATCACTGGCCACAAAAACACAAAAACATAAAACAATAAAGTTAGGCGCTGCGCAAAAGAATAATCGCATAAATCATGCAGTCTTGGGGACCTGCGGCAGCGGCGTCTAACTAAGCTGCACTAACGGCAAACCAAAAAGCTTACAAACTTTGGCGACGCTTCACAGTGGTCGAAAAGCTAAGCGAATCAACTACGTTTAGTTAGGTACGAGAAATGCATGTGAAATGGTTAATTAACTGAACTTTTTATATTCAGAAAGCTTAAAATTTCATATAATTTTCCAATTATAATAATAATAAATATTAGTAATAAATAAATAATAATTCATAATTAGTAAATAATACAAATAATATTTAATATAAATAAGCTTGAAAAAAGGGCCTTTAAATATTTTTTATATTTTTTTGTATATTTTTTATGAAAATTTTAGAAAGTTAATTTATTATTTACAATATTTTTGTCTTTAAATTTAAAAAAAATTTTTATTTTTATTTTTTATATTTATAATCATATTTTATTGATTTGGAAAGGCAGAATTAATTATTTATAATCATTTCTTATTTATGAAATATATTAAAATTTGTATAAAATTTTTCTAATTTCTTCTTAATTCATTTTTTAACATTATAACAACATTTTCTAATATTTTTCTTGATTTTAACCTTTTTTTTTTTTTGGTTTTTAGTGTGTATATAAAAAAGGCAGAAACATTTTGATTTTAAGCTGCTTTTGCATACAGATATATGACACAGGAATATGTGAAATTGCTTTTGTATACAGATATACATATATAGTTCCAATGAACTACTCAAATCGCAAGGATATAAAAACGGGACCATAATTTTATAATCTGAACGTGTTTTTTTTTTGTTTGTTTGTTTATTAAGTGAGCTAAATGATCGTTAAAATCATTGTGTTATGATACATTATGATTGGCCCCACTGTGCCATAGACATTGGCAACACTTTTCTTGCCTTAAGCCAAATTTATAGCGATCTAAGTAGGTATAAAGCGTTCATTTTGTGGCAGCGACGACGACAGCGACGACGACAACGGCGACTTCGTTACGTTTTCAAGGAGTGCCCAACAGGAGTATGGGCTATGGCATTGCCTTTTGTTTTTATTTCTGTTTTCTTTTTTTTCGGTCGATTTTGGTCGTTTTTGGTACCGTTGGCAGTTAACTTGGCTCTCTTCTGCTAAGAACAATAGAAATGAAATGCATTGCCTGGCACAGGGAAAAATGGTCGACTACTTGGGCGAAAGGCAACGAAAAAAAAAAAACTCTGTGGACAGACTTGCGGCCAGCACAAACGTTGACATGGCACCAAGCGGGCGCGGTTGCATATGCAACTAACCCAAAAGAAAAAGGGGGGGGAAAGGCGAGAAGGGTAAGTAAACGGAGGAAGGGTAGGGGGTAATAAGAGTTTGGAAAATGGGGTGAGCTGACGGTTTGGATCTGTGCTCACTCGTGCGCGATTTAAACAACTTCTTGCTGGGCTTTCGTTTTGTATTTTGTGGCCAGGCTCAGGCCTTTGTTGTGGTTAACAGTGGAAGAAATGGTACAAAAACTTTTGCCCAAACAAACTGAAAACCAAGCACAAGCCCATACCGAAACATACACACACAAAGGAACATAAAGAAAAATCCGCTTATACCATGAGCTGTTCCAAAATATGGCCATACCGCCCCCACAATACCCCATACTGTCGAATCATAGACAAATGGCATTCTAATGCCTCCATTGGGGGATCAGACAAGAAAGAATCACCATTAATCACATATATGACAAAATGCAAGGCATAAGAAACGGATCGCAAATGTTCAACCTTTGTTTTTATAATCAATGTGCAAACAGAATGAGAGAGAGAGAGAGAGATAGAGGGGGGAGAGAACAGAGAGAGTCGATGGATAGCCTCCTTTGGTCAGGTCAAACTGGTTTTTACTGCCGGCCCATCGCCTTCTGTCTTCTACTCCGACACCCGATAGCTTCTTTTGCTCCTGCTCCTTCTTGCAATGCTGTCTCATTATTATGCGCGCATTGTGCGTGGCCCCGGCAACAGGAACTGGACATGGGCATAGGAATTTGTGTGAAGCCTGCCCAAGCCGAGCATGAAGCGTGCTCCGATTCTCAATTGCAAGCCTGCTGCGGTGCATGGTGCATATGCCTCTAGGGATAATTCATATATAGCTGTCCAAGGTAGAGAGAGAGAGAATCGTAAAAGGAAATCGTCCAGGCTGGTTGGCAGGCTGGCAGGCTGGCTGGCTGGTTGGCTGGCACGCAGGCAAACTGCAGTCAGTTCGCAATTAAACAAAGCCCAACAACAAACATTGTGGAGAGCAGACAAACATGGAACGAGTGCAGTTCCATCTCCAATTGAAACGGCAGACAATACGCCGACCAACTTGGTGGCAAATGTTGGTGTTTGGCTCTTGCCTCTCTCATACCAGGTTGTTAATCCACTAACCAGCCCAACTCTACTCTTACTCGAAGGACTCCCAAACGCATTTCCGCCATCAACGAACGATGCTTTGCATTTTATGCAAAAAAGACCTTCCCCAGCCTATCAGACGCATCCATCGCAATGGAAGGAACCCAGTTGGGCCCTCGTAGGATAAAGAATGGTGCAATGAAATGGGATGGGGGGGGGGAGAGTTGTATAGGGATATAGTGTAGTTTTGACCAGACATTGGGCCATGGCTTGTCATATTTAGTTAGCAAAACAAAGCATTCGCCATAATCGCTTGCAAATCACAAGGGGGAAAACGTATTGCTTGTTAGCTTGTTTTATATACCGAATTGTTTAACTAGGCAACAAAAATTCTTTTTCAATGTGCATTTCATTTTGGAAATCACCTTTAATACCCTATACCCACCCATATGAGTAAAGTATATCGTTTCATGGGAAAGTTAACAATTGCTAAAGTACTTTAAATTATACGCTTTATATAGACAATTTTGGTATTTTCTAAAATTGAATTAGCTATAAACATATTCAACTATAATTTCTCTAAAATCGTCTAAGTTTTAGCTTTTATATAGACATTTTATTTGTGGTTAAATTAAAAGATCTCTCAGAACAAAATATCCTCAAGGTGTTTAGTTTTTTCAACTTAAGTGTAAAAAAGTATTAAAATGAAGAAAATTTCTATAAGAGTTTATTTTTTATGGTTTTTATACCCTGTACCCATAGGGTAAAAGGGCATATTAAAATGTATGTAACAGGCAGAAGGAAGCATTTCCGGCCCCATAAAGTATATATTCTTGATCAGCATCGCCAGCCGAGTCGATTGAGACATGTCCGTCTGCCCGTCCGTCTGTCCGTCCGTCTGAATGAACACCTACATCTCGGAGACTATAAGAGCTAGAGCTACCAATTTCGTTATGTAGATTCGTCTAGTGTGCAGGCAGATCAAGTTTGTTTCAAATTTTTGCCACGCCCACTTCCGCTCCCGCAAATCAAGAAAACGTATTACTATAGCTGTGTTAAAGATATTCTCACTTGGCACACCTAATTATATAAGCAAACTGCTCCACCTGACCAAGTTGTGTGGAAATCGGATAATAAATATCGGAGATATACCTATATGAGTTTTGCACTGAATTGCCAAGGCGACATTGGCTGGCAAGAGTGAGCGAGACAGCATGCGTTCGCTGTTGCTGCATGTTAAACAGAATTTTGCATGAAATTAATGGCGATTTCGAGGATATTCTATTTCATTTAATACAACTAGTTGGTAAAGGGTATACTCAATGTCGGCAGGCACGACTTGCTTGCTTCAGTAGTTTAATTTTCTAATAAATGGTAAATAATTTCATATGAATAATTTGACTTAAAAATTGTAAAAAATATTTTATTAGAAAGGATAATTGTTTATAAAATCAATCAAAAATTGTTTACTATTGTAACAATTTTTTATTTTCTTCTTTCTATATATCTAGAAATATTAGTTTTGAGTAATTTTCGATTCTTGTTTTTTGTTTTTTAAGGGTAAACGCAAAGTCGACTTAAAAACAAATATTTTCCGTATTGTATATAGTCCAACTAGAGGTTTTGTAGTTTCTATGTAAATTAAATAAATCTTATCGATCTTCTCCACAAATGGTTGCAAGGCAAATAAATTTTGTTTGTTTTTTTTTTTTTTTTTGCCCCCCAATACATGGGATATTGTTGTTGTTGTTTTTGGTCCTTTTGGTTTTGTTGCCTGAACCAATTTCGTTAAAAAAAAAAAAGAAAGAAACTTCAGCTCCAGCCAAGCATTACAAATTTCACTGACCGTATCCCCACAATGCAAATGAGGTCCTTTTAGCGATCCCTGGACAAGCCCCAAGCCTGGTCACTTGGTTAACATTTGCAAACCTGGTGAGAGGCATCATCATCGTCATCGTCATCCGATGGCAGCTGGAAGGCTCTTCCCTGTTCTGTGCTGGTGACAATTTAACACACAAATTCAGTGAAGCGTCAACTTGGGTAGGCATAAATTTTCAACATTCACTGAAACCGCCCAGTTCGGCCTTCGGCCAACTGTCCCCATCGATGTGTGAGCTCTTTAATTTTCCTTTTTCTTGCAATTTTCCTTTCGTCGTTTCATTTCTCTCTCTCTTTTTTTTATTTTTTCGGCGTTTATGCTCAAAGTCACTGAAGCGGAAAACTTTACAATCCATCAAATTAATGGAGCAATGTGTCACGAGGAGCACTCTGGTTCCCAGTTGTTCCCTCCCACTCTGTCTCTCCCAGTCACTCATTCAACGCCTGACAAACTGACGATGCGACGCAACGATAACTAGGAAAACTGACTGGAACCTCTGATGTTCCTATTGCTCCTGCCGTTCCTGCTGTTCCTGCTGTTCCTGCTGTTCCTACTGCTCCTGCCCGTTCCAACTGCTGCTGGTGAAATGTCATCAACTTGAAATTGTAAATCAAGCAAAAATTGATTGAACAAAGCGCAGCGCTTGAGAAACCAAGGAGTAGGAGAATAAAATGAAAGGCAAGCAAGAGATAGAAAGAGAGAGAGAGGAATGGGAAGAGTGCAAAAGGAATGCGGTGGGACCAGTGGCAATGTGTTGAGTAGATTTGCACATTGATTAAGTTGATAAAAAATAAAAAATAGTTGAAGAACTTTAAAATTGGACAAAGTCATTGAATACTAACAAATTCTTATGCATTTTACTTTGGAATATTAAAGAAAATTATGTGAATGATTCAGTGAAATTAACGTTAAAATTAGAAAAACTGTTTAAATCTGTAACAATTGGCTTTTCACTGACTTTCTTTAGAACCGATAAATTTTACAATTATAAAACACTGAGTTCATATCTTTTCCTTTTCACATTTTTCCTTATCACCTTCTTTTTCTATACTTTAAAAAGAAACATCAAAGTCATGGATAATACCTTCTATACAGTTTTCCCTTGTTAGTTCAAAGATATAGTTATAAGATCCTAACGAAATTGAAAAGCCATTTCCCTTTTGGGAATCTACAGAGTTCCTCCCCAAAAGCAAATGAGTGGATATGGATATGGATATACATAGATATGTATATACATATCTATTACTTACTAACTTGCTGAATTATTGTACAATCAACCCACTTACTTTTTTATATAATTCTCTTCACCTGTCAATTGATTTGCAACACTTTCCACTTATTATTTTTTCTGTTTTGTCATATCCTTTTTTTTAATCTTTCTCTTTTGCCACATGGCCTCTAGGCCAAAATGACAAAACTTTCCTTTCACCACAAAATAATTGTACATTTATATATATTTGTATATATGTATGTATGTATAATTCAATTGCCACATATGATATACAATTAACACGGTTAATATGTTGTTGGGCCAGCCCACATACTATGGATCTCTGCCACCTCTGTGCCTTTGCAACCCATCAGCAACACCAACTGCAGCAGCAGCAGCAACTTGGGTTGCTTGCCTTTCACCAAAGTCTGCCTGCCACTTGAATGCAATCGTCTTTCTTTAGTGATATCAAGAGAGAGAGAGAGACAGAGATATATATATATATACAAAGAGTAGTATGTGGACGGACATAATGAAAGTCCTACACAATGTTACGGGGCGCAAAAACTTTCGCAAATATGCAAATCGTCCCACTGCCATTTGCACGTACAAATGTAAAGTACATTTTATAGACTTATCACGCGACACTCTCTACCCGGGACAAGAGCGGGCCATAAATCTAAACGATATGCCAGCCATTACCGCCCACTTGCCCCAAAGTTGTTGCTGTTGTTGCTGCTGTTGCTGCTGTTGCTGCTGTTACTGGTGTTGCTGCCAGCCACTGCCTTTGGTCGTTGTCACGAGTGGCAACAATTAATTTTCATACGCAGACGCAGTTTGCTTGAAGAAGCTGCAGGAACTACTGGTCTACGACTGACTACTGTCTGGCTGTCTGGCTGTCTGGGCAGCGGATGCAGTTTTCAGTGTCCGTCTCTTCTCACAAACCGGCAACAAATTGCGGCACATCGATGGGACGCGACTACGATGGCGACTTGTGGCATTCTAGGAAAATAAATTTAAATAAATGCAAAGACTTTTGCCTTTGCTTCTTCTTCCTCTTCTTAAAATTTTTTTTTTTCTTAGCCAACTGTTTGCCCATTCCCGAATAGCACCCAAAGAATTGAAAATGCAAATTTGCGCTCAAAATAAAATCAAGTGAAGTAACTCTACGAAAAGTGGCAAAAGACCTTAAGTCCCGGTCTCCATATATATACATACATATATATATATATATCTGTTTGTATGTCTGTCTGTCTGTCTGTCTGTCGTCGCGTCTGTCTTTGGGCCACAAGTGTTTTAACATTGTTTGCATGGCGCATTACGTGATTTAGCCACCGCCTACTCCGCCATTCTCCTTCGTGTGGGAGGGAGTGTGAGGAGTAGCCTGACTATTGCGTCGTTCCTTGTTCCTTTGCGTGTTAGCAGCATGTTGAAATTTGAATAAAAAACGTTAAGCCAACAATAACAACAACAATAAGAACAGAAAACAATGAGAACGAAATGTAATTTGCATTTAATACGAATTGTTAATACCCTAGAATTTGTATAGTACTTCAGAAATGATTGAGGATTATGTGTAAATAAATAGAAAATATATACAAAATATTTAACTACATACAAACAGACAATTTTGGAAAGTTTTCATTTACTATATACATATACATATATTTTTAAAAGGAATATATAGCATTCATATTATCTTTCGAATATTATAATAATATTAAAAATTGTCCAAAAGAATTCTCATTTTCCAAAAATGCTTTTAAAACCAGAGAAAAAAGATAAAGAAAAAAGTTTTCAAAGCCAATCGGGTTATCTTTCGATTATATATTTCAAAAATAGCATAAATAGATTAGATCTTAAAACAATTTCCATCATTCGAAAGTGCTTTTGTGAACCCAAAATATAGATATACTTCAATTAACTTACTAACTTTTAAATTTTCATATTTAAATCTTCAAGAAACTATAAAATACAATATTATAGAAATATTAAATATTTCGATATCTATTTAACAATATATAAATAATATAATTTTATATAATATCATTAACGTTTTAAAAATGCATAAAATAAAAGCAAAAGCTTATGATAAATTGTTAGCGAACTGCTTGAGAATTATAATTGCTGAAACTGAGAAATGAAGGATATAAAATATAAAGCTTAAGTAATATATATTACTATATTTATATATTAAATATTTTTTTTTCGCATACAAAATAATTATTAATTTTGGAATTGCAAAATATAAACCAAAATTAATCTTTAGTTTAAAATAAATTTTATTTTGAAACTTTCCAAATGAAATTTTTCAACTTTACAATTCCTGATATAGGGATAATCAAAGAGCTAACTAAATTAAGGAAATAATCATTAAAATATTTACATATTCTTGATGATAGCCATAGGCTGATACTATATATATTTTTTACGCCCTCCATTGAGTCCAGCTGTTGATGGGGCAGGTGTTAAAGTCAATTAACTCCATTTTTCTAGGACAGGGTACACATGCAACAGATAACAGACAGGCAGCAAGAGAAATGTGGGTGTTGCTGGCAAAGGACCAGATGTACATACATAGATGCAGCTACAGCTGCACCCATTGACGCCTGCCTTTGCGCCCTTGGCTAGTGGAAGACATGGTCTTTTGGTTACAATGTTTTCACAACTTTGGTGCGATAACATTCCCGAGATGGTGACACTTTGCATGTCGACTGGTGGTGGCCAACTCGAGTCGATAAATTAGCTGGGGCATCTTTATTTATGCATTAGTCATGGTGAAAGGATTGCAATCCCCCTCCCTGCAATCCTCCCCTCCAAAAGAACAATGGTTTCAGGATTCAATAGCCATCAACATTGGCAAAACCCCAAGCAAAATTTTATCGACATAGCCATTTCCATTCCCTTTTACCATTTTGCTGCTGAGTCATTAGAATCTGCAGCTGCGCTTGCACCGGCGGCTTAAATCCAATTACAATGCAGAACCCAACTGGTACAGACACACACACACACACACACACACACAATGAACCAGGGACGGGTTAGTTGCTTGGAGAGGAAGTTTGGCGATCTCTGAATCTCTGGAACAACCAGTTCCTTGCCTGATCTGCAATTTGGCTTCGGCTTCGACTTTGGACATGACCAAAAGCCGCTGGCCAAGCATTGTCCACTCCGTGGGCCTCTTTTGCTTTATTATAGCAACGCTTATACAGATTAGAATAAATCAACTTGAATACAACCCCCCCGCCCCCGCCCCCTCCCATCCCATTGCTCTCGGCTCTTAGTTCTTTGGTCAGTTTTGCTCTGGTTTTTCGCTTGTCCAGAGATCAGCAAACGCTACCGGCAACAATCTAAAGCATAGGCACAAAACTAGCAGCATCAGCAGCTGCACACCAAATGGACACGGGATAGTTGAAAGCGGTTTCCTATTAAGTGACCGAAAGGAAGTAACTCCAAGATAAGCAAATCCCATAACCAAGGCATCAGAATTAATAATGCATAAGCTAGAAATAAATGGGGGTGTGGGGGTTGGGGAGGGTGTTATAGGCAAATGAATTATTTTATGTACTCTAATTTGAAGTTCTTGAAAAATAAATTGATAAATTATCCTCTTAGGAATGAAGCAGATATTGCATCTATATGGAAAGTTTTTTATTAAATTACAAAAGTCGATCTATAACAAGATTTCTATATACACTAAAGATTTCTTATAAACAGTTTTCCTTAAGAAAATTTCAAAAATTTCTACTCCTTTTACCTTTATTAACTATCATTAGTTAAGTTTAAAGAAAATGTCAAATTACTTGCTTCTTTTCACCTTACAACAAATGACCGCTCTCCTCCCCTCTCTCTCTCTCTCTCTTTTGGCCAATGAATCAAACCGTTAACATAAAGTTCAACACTCGGTAAGGCTGCTTTGATGATCTCGGTTTTCTCGGGCATCACAAATCCAACAAATTAAACGCATTCAAGTGCAAGATTCAGGAATTTTGATTGGGTCAAGCGAATCGGTAAAAAGAGAGGCGAGCGCGGTAGCTAAAAAATGCCATAACAAAATGTGTCAAGTGCCAGACATACATAAATGCCTAAGTAAGAGAGCACAGTCAGCGGTAGGAGTTAAAAACTTGGGTGAACGGCAACAACATTGTATCCTTCGACTTCGACTTTGACTTTGTCTTTGTTGTTGTTTTGTTTTTTTTCTTTTATGTGGAGCCCTGCGGCCTCTTTTTGTGCCTGTTTACTCTGGCCATTGGATATGCTTGGACAATGCAGGGAAGCTGCAGGAGAAACAAGAAGTTGATGATGATGATGGGAGATGGAGGAAGAAGCTTGGCCGATCGTCCAACCTCATGAAACAATAAATTTTCGGTGCGTCACTTTTTGTGCTGCTCTTCTGCACTGCTGTAGAGAGAACTGGAGGATCGTTGCTCCCGTGTGTGTGTGTGTGTGTATGCTCCTTTCCAATTAAAAATGCGCATGGTTTTCAACGCAATTGGACTGCCAATCGTTGGGCCTTGTACTTATTTGTAAGCTTGCACGCATACCCCTAAAAAAAAACAACTACAACAACAACATTAAAATACCATAAAAGAAAAAAAAGCCCTGTTGCAACTCCATTCACATTCACATTCTGGCTGCCTACACGCGTTCTTCTCTTTTGGATTGCTTTCATTAATTTACATAAAAATATCTTAATTGCAATGCCAATGCGGCTTCTTTTTTTTTGTTACTTACTTATTAGCAAAATGCCATGACATGTTGCCCCGTTGCCAATATTATTGCTGCCTGGTTTGACAAATTTTTAATGGCGTCACATCAAGATCAGCGATCGATCCATCGATCCACCGATCCCAAAAGCAAAAGCTTTCAAGCCGTTACAACACATGTTATGCGACACTTCATCCTTGCATCCTTTGCCCCTGATTCTGATTTCGTTTCTGTGATCTTCTCTCTCTCTGCCATGCATAATTGTTGATAAATGTGCCTTTCAGTGCAACAAAAATGATTTGTTGATAATTAATACAGTTGCAGAAAAGAAAAAAATAAAAAGGGAACCAGTTTGCCGCCTGCCATCATCAGAGGACACAACAATTTGTGCCCAACTGCTGCTGTTGTTGTTGTTGTTGTTGTTGTACTTTGCAATCAGAGACCTTAAACGCAATCAAGCTACAGTAATTCATGCCGCCTGACAGGAGGCCAAGCTCAGTGCACCACCACCACAGCCACCGCAGCCACTAACCAGACGACCCCAAAAATAAAAAGAAGGAGAAGGAGAAAAAAAAAAAAGAAGAGAAAATTTAGCAAGAGAAAATCGCTTCCTAGCGTCACGCAGCTAATTGCCATCTTGGGCGATGGCAGGAGGAGAGAAGTAGAAGCAATGGTAACATGATCGCAATTAATGCGTCCCAATCTAGTCATCGTACAATGGGACCAATGAACAAATTATATGATAAAAAAATGTGTTTAATTACATATAGAAAAAAAGAATGACGAGAATTGATCTCGTCATTCTTTTTTTTCAACAACTTTTTCTTTGAAAATTTACCGAACTATTATTTATAAATGATTTTTGACCCACTGTACAGCAGCATAATCAGGATTAATTGATCACTTTGGCACGCAATTGCAGTTCTACGAACAACATATACATATGCGTTTTCCAGCACTATGCGAACAAAATGGCAGTGCGGACTGGAAAGAAACGTTTCCATTATAACTTGACATTTCCAAGTTGTTGGAATCCAGTGAGATTATTAAAGTTTCTTATAAAACAGAAAATTTGACGCCAGATGATTTTGAATTTGATGTTAGTTTTTATTTGAAAAATCGTTTTATTTCGCCTTGCTTGCCAAAAAAATCTAGAATTTATAAAGAATTTACCAAAAACAAAACGTTTTGTTGGTTTTTTCTCTGTTTTCATTTTCTTTCTTTTTTTTTTTGGTTTTTTTTTCACTGCTTTGCACATTAAAATTTGACCCATTTTGACCTTTTGCTATGTATTTTGCTTTTTGACATTACACTTTGTTTTTTTTTTTTTTTTGTTTTTTCCTTCTTTTTTTTTGTAGTAGCAAAACAAAACTTAATTGTAATTTTACTACAACAACATTTTGTTTTTGCCCATTATATAATATTAAATTGTATATAATATGCAATTCTGTAGCTAGTTTTTGTTTTCTTTTGACATTCATGTTTCTTTTTTTGTTCATCGAGTTTTTCTTTTTTTCTTTGCCTCTCACTAAATTATGTTTAATATATATATATATGTAGTGTTTGTATGTGTGAGTTTGTGTGTATGTTTGTTTGTGTATAACATGAGTTTTTGCCCCCCCCTAAATCATTTGTTTTATAAACAAATGCCTCTGCCTAAAGTCGATTCCAACATACAAATACAATTAATATATGCAATCACAGTCACTTCACTTCACTACCGTTTCAATCCCAGTCACGGTGATGGTGAAGAGAAGTGATCCTTTGGGATCCCATTATCAAAGTGGAAGTGGAGTTGATGATTTTGTTCTTGTGCAGTGGAAACTAATATTAACTTAATAATTGCATACAATTGTTTACTCATTTTTTTTTTTTTGTTTTTTTTTTCTTTCCTTATAACTTCTAATATTATGTGTTTTCTTTTTTTCTTTTTTTAATTTTAGGCTAGGCTTTTTTTCATCGCTTAATGCACTTATGTAATTTCCTTTTGCTTTTCCTTTTTTTTTCTCATTTTAGTTAATATTATTTTTCTCCTTTTTTTTCTTTCTTTTATTAATTGCTGCTAGAAATCTATGGAATTTCAAGCCATTTGCAATTGTCGCTTAACTAACTTTACAAAGAATGTATAACTTTTTTGTTTTGTTTTCCTTTTCCACCACCCATTTTGTTTTTCTTTTTTTGTTTAATCAATTTTCAATGCCAGCAACTTAGCTTTAGCTGGCTATATAGAAAATGAATTTCGATTAATTTTTCTTGTTTTCTTTTGTTTGGTTTTCTTTGTTCTTTTTATACTATTTTTTTGTTAAGGTTTTCTTTGCTTTTATTTAATTTTTTTTTTTTTTTTGTTTGGTTTTATTAGAAAATTTTTGTTTATTTTTGTTTTCAAACTCATAAAGTTGAGTTGGTTTTAAAAAACTGTTCCCTTCATTTTGGTTTTTAATTTCCGTTTTTTTTTTCTTTTTCTCTCTTTTTTTTTTTAATTCTGCCCTTCATTCGTAATTGTTCGCATATCCTTTTCCTCTCTGTATTGTGCTCTACAATTAATTATTGCTATATGTATGTGTGTCTGTGTGTGTGATTTGTCTGTGGTGTTGTGTGTATGTATGTATATGTGTTTTCCTTTTCATTGGCTGATCAAGTAAGAACTGAGATGAATATATATACATAGATACATTTATAGTTTTATGTTTTCATCAACTGAAACCTTAGCTAGAGTTTAGGAAAAGAAAGGAAAAAACAACGACAACGACGATGACGATGACAGACAGCATAATATTTCGATTTCGGTTCTTCAAGCACAGATATCAATCTCTAAAAATGATTGTAAGCAATTTATATACATATATATACATACACACACATATATATATATATGTATATATATGTACATCCATATGTACAGCATGCACTTGCGTGATATATAAGATATGAATGATCGATCTACTAATGTGGTGGAGAGAGGGCCACAGAGGGCGGCGGCGGAGACGGCGACGGCGGGGACTAGGAGCGAGGCAAAGCTTCAAAAAATAACAAAAAAAAAATCAAATATAAATAAAAAAAAAATAAAGCTGCATTTTAGATGCATTTTGATTGGTTTTTTTGCAAATAAGTATTTGTTTTATTACACAAAAAAAAAAATAATTAGAATAGAATAAAATACTAAATGAAAAACCAAACTACTTAAAAGATATGTGTTTGTGTGTGTGTGTGTGTGTGTGTGTGTGTATGTGTATTGGAGGGGGTGTGTGTGATAATTACTAGAAAACGTCTTTGTAATTTTAGGTTTTGTTGTTGTTGGTTGAGAAAATTATGCTAATTAAAATACACAGGTAAAAATAATTTCATTGTTTAATAATTGTTGTTGTTTTCTTTTTAAACTTAATTCTAGCGAAAATCTTGTTTCTTCCCTTTTTCTTTTTTCTTTGTTTTTCTTATACTTTTATTTTATTTTTTTTTTTTTGTAACGTGCAAAATCAATTTTTATTGTGTTGGTGAGTGTAAAAAGCTTTCTTTCTTTTTCGTTTTTGTTTAAACATTATATTAATTTGTACACATTTCTTTTAAGTATTTCATTATTAAACAATTGGCTATGTGAGTGGTGGATGCGTATGTGTGTGTGTGTTTTTGTCTGTGTGTGTGTGAAGTACAAAGATTGCCTTATTTAGTACGTGGGGAGCGGATTGAGGGGTAGGGGGGACACTTAGGTTTGGTAGGAAGGGTTGGTAAGACACATATACAAAGACAACAGAATCTGGACATATACAAATACACAAATTAAAAACTGTTACTAACGCTCAATTCTAACATAACTCTTCACATCTGTTCTCATCTCAATTTTCGTCTGCTCCTCCACCACTACTCCTGTCCTGTTGTTCCACCATCACTTTGAGGGGGGGGTTACACCTTCTACTACATTCCGTCCCTATCATCTGCGCTTTGCGTTTAGATTTCTATATAATATATAGTTGTTATATATGCAATTTACAGTATACCGTTTTCTTTCATGATTTTTCCGTTTCTTGTATATGTTTTGTGTGAGTGTGTGTGTGTTTGTGTGTGTGAGTTTTTTTTTGTAATTTTTTGTATTTTTTTTTTTTTTGTTGTTGTTTTGTTTAGATTTTGTTTTGTATAATTTAATTTAAACTAATTCTCGCTTTGCACAAAAAATTTACACAATTGATTAATTTATTATTATAGTTATATGTATATATATATATATAGATTTAAATAGGTTTCTGTTCTCAATTTGTTGTAGGCTAAACTTGTATAATTACACTTTTTACTTAATTTTGCTGTTTTCTCTTGCTTTTTTGCTCTTGTTGTTGTTGTTGCTGCTCTTGCTTACTGCAATTTGCTGTTGTTGTAAATATGTACAAACTTTTTACTTAATCTAAATACAATATGTATGTTACTCCCCACTCACATCTTATTCATCTTAACTCATCCTTGTTTTGATCTACATTTTCATCTACCTCTTCTTCTCTCTCTCTCTTTTTTGCGTATGCTCTATATATATATATATATGTATATGTATAATATATATGCCTATATCTGTGTGTATGTTGTTTTCTCTTTTTCTTTGTTTCTGTTTTTTTTTCCTTTTTGTTGTATATGTTATAAATATTAAACGCTAAAACGCATAAAAAAAAAAGTTGCATAAAATACACAAAATCTTGCACTTAACAACACGTTTGCGTGTGTTTCGGTGTGTGTGTGTGTTTAGGGGAAAGGGGCGGGTGGGTTAGGGTTAGTTGGATTGGGGCTTATGTGGGGGCATGAGAGTGTTTTACAATTTACAATCATCAATTTAATAAATAGTAATGCTGTGTTTGCTGTTCAAGACTTATCGGTAATAATCGATTAACATCTTTGTCATTTAATGTGACATTGTTTAGATTTTCGATATCTCCCTCCTCTACTCCTCTCGTCATTGTTCTCCCTCTGTTATATTTTTTGCTGTTAAGGCTGATGCAGGCTCGCCGCTCGTTTTCAAGGCTCTCTGGTTCAATGTTATGTCTAATAAACTGTGCGTTGTTTTTGTTGTTGTTGAATGTTGGATAGTAGGTTGTTGTTGTTGTAGATATTATTGTTTACTTGATGCTGTAGAGACTGTTGTTAACTTTAGTTACTATTGGTTTTACACTTGTAGATGGTATAAATCAGACATAGTGATTTAACTATTGGAAGTCTAATGAACGGAAGCCAGTAAAGCCAATGGAGTTGAGGTCGGAATTGGAGGAATTGTGATAATGATTTTAGGCTATGGCAGCCGTTAGATAATACAGATCCATAAGCGTCTGAACATTAATGGGCAGACAGGAAAGACGATCATGCGTATTAGAGTCCAATGCCAGCCAGGAGAGTGCATTATATCCCTCAAGCACAAAACGTAACACATCGGCCGTCAAACTGGAGTCCAAAGGATGATCATTGGCCGATTGGTGGGCATTAGTTTGGTTGAACATATCATCGGCAATTTGTATACTGGGCACATGCAAATGTAGAGCGGTCTTTAGGAATACAGGGCACACATCTTCCAAATGTGGACAGGCCGACCAGAACCAGGCTGGCATACGACCCGTTGGTGCTGTCGATACCATATAACCCACTGAAATGGGCTGTTGATTTAGGGAGCCGACCTAGAGAAGATACATTGAAGAAGGACAAAATTAATTAACAATTCGGAAAAGATTTAAAAACGCTTACCTCCTCAACTTCCTGGGGTGGACTGCATTTGAAATTATTGCCACCGGCACTTGGCCAGCTACGATTATCTTCCATTCGTCCTGGACTGCCATGCGTGGATACTCGATCCATGTGAGCTGCTGAGAATAGTTAATTTTAGTTAATCCAACCAAAAATATTTACGACTCACAATGCTCTACTTACTGTCCCAAAAGATGTCACCAATATCCGCATCGCTAAACTCTTCGTTGCCTTCCTCTTCAAATGTGAGAAAGTCATCGTCCACTTGGGGCTCATTCTGGAACTGACGAGTGAAGGACTGCAACAGCAAAGCGAAGAAATAATATATTTTTGTTAAATTTAAAATAATTTTGAATTTGTTTTATTTCACTTACCGCACACACAGCACTTGTGGGAAAGACCAATATGTGGGTACATGTTACATCTTGCGGCGTGGAGAGTGGATTCTGCATTGATATTTGAGAGAATCGTTCGTCGGGTGTAAATTGATCCGGCATCACACGCAATTTGGCATCCGGCTCAAGTGTTACCAGACAGGCACTCAAGATAGTTGGCGGATACATCAAGGTGCACTGTTTGCACATGTCCTTAAACTGTTTGGATGCCTTCTGCAATTGTTGCTTGCTAAGCAAATAGCTCCACGATTTAAGCTCACTATGACCAATACGTCCAATGCGACCAATAACCAAACGCCACATCTGCGGTGTTTGTGAGATGAGTCCCATAATGAAATCCATTAGTTTTTTTAGGGCCACATATCGGGCCGGTGCTTTGCGACGCCTTAAACGATTGGGCACATCGATATTGATGCAGACCTTCTCCAGCAATTCACCACGCTCATCTGTTGCGGTGGCCAGGAGCCATGCTTGATCCTCACTTAGACAATAGTTGCAATACATTACCGAATATCGATGCTCGTTCTGGCCATGCATGCTACCGGCTGCCCGAGAAAAGTCCGTCTTATCGTTCCTTTCGTGCATGGGTGCCAAGACAAAGGGAGCTGTGTACATTTTGTAGGCTTTGCGATTTGGTTCATCCTTTGTTTTCAGGAATGCCTCCATATTGGCTGCCGTACCAAATCCGGTCAGACTCTTTACCGATTGGGCATGGACGAGATGGCGACGGCATTGCGAGAAGATGTTTAATGCCAAGCATTTGATCTCATCGGAGAAACGTTTCCGATTCCCGCATGGTCCTAGCTCCATTACCGATTCTAGCGATATAATCTGTATGTTCATTTGAGAGCGTACAGAATCTGGAATGACTTTCAGGAGCTCTGCGTAGCAGCGTAATAGGGCAATCAGTGCCAGACGTTCCAATTCGCAGCTATCTGACGCAAAGGTGAAGGGGTTAACCACATAAAGGACAATTGCAGGTGGATTGATATCCTCTAATGTCTCGCCTACACCCAAAGGATCGCCAAGTATTAGGGCTGGTTTCGAATCGGTACTTCCATTGGTTCCCTTGATATCCGGCTTGGTGTCCTGACTGTTGTCCTGATGGCCGGAAGATAAAGGTGTCTGCTGCTCTGTGCCCGGCTCAAGTTTGATAGCGTCATTTGGAAGATCTGTACCAGAGTTGGCCGAATGGGAACCAGATCCCGTTTTGGAAGTAGTACCCGTACCATCAGGTGGATTAAGCAACGTCTTATCATTGGGCACTCGACTCAAATAGGGGGCTAGCTGATGATGGAAGGCTATGGCATAGCGGCGAATCTGTTCGGCCAGTGGGGCATGTTCCAAGGTGCGCAACCAGTCATCCAAAGGTGTAGGACCCTCACGTTCGGTTGGAGCGGTTCGACTGGCACTCACCTGAAGGATGCCATCCCACCCACGAATTGGCGTATGCCTGCCCAATTTACACATCTCGTACGTACTACTCAATTCACGGAAATATGAGCGGGTGCATTGCGCCACATGATCATTATCTGGACACACTACCAAATAGACTACATCGCGGGCATAGGAATACGGCTCCAGCAGGAACTTATCCCAATAGTGTATGGAATGTGGAGCCACTGATATCCAATCCTTTTCATAGCCCACCACAACCGATGGTATGGGTTGTGGTTCACATTGTCCGGAAGCTCTACCAGCCAATCGATGAAACTGACGCCATGTCAAAGGTCCACTAACTGTATTATAAGAGCTAGCATCCTTCGACCCAGCCGCACCACCACGTGACTTGCAATGAAATGCATTTTGTAGCATGGGCTGGATGGCGTTCATTGTGCGAACAATTTCCTTGTTGCTACGCGTGAATCCCACGGGCAAATAGGGCCATTTGTGTACTGTGATTCGCACGCCGCCAAGGACAGCCAGTTTTTTGTGCAACGCGTACGGAGCAGCCTGGAATGCCGTCAGTTGTTGATTACTATGAGTATTGCTTCCATGGAAGTCCAACATATTGTCCATGCGCTGGCTTTCAAAGGCAAGACGTGCCTGTTCCAGGGCCAAACTGATCACTTCATGGGCATCACGAAATTCCAAAACATTGGCTATGGATGCCGATGAGTAAGTCGGTGCTCCACTGGTGCCAAAGAGCCGTCGCTGTCTGGACATGCGTCGACGATGTGATTGTAGGGCACGATGTACGGAACTGCTTGAGGTCTGGATAATCGAGCACTGTTCCAGCAGCAAATCGAAAATGGCATGAGCCAACTGCTCCACTTGAGCAGTAGTTGCGCCCGTTGTCTTTTCCAATGAGGTGGAATTTGTCTCGCCCGGAATAAGTTTGCCTTGAGTTCGGCGACTCAAACTCTGGATGAGATTTAGTAATGTGGGTTGTTTATTCTTTCCAGGATCATCAGCCAATCCTGTTATTTCCAGTTCGTCTTCATAGAAGAGACCGGCACGATGTGAAAGTCGCCGATTGACCACAGCACTAAAGCCACATGTGCAATCGACAGGATCATCATCCACATAGCCAGTTATGTGGGGATTACTGCTCGGTGGAGTGCAAGAAGAGGAGCTGGAGCCACCGTTTGGCCCATGACCATGCCCAGAGCCAGCTCCGGGCATTGAGGAAGAGGCAGGCGAACCACCAAAGGCACTGATCATCCTTAGACCACCAGCAAACGATGACGATGATGATGAGCTGGGCCCATTGAGTAAACGTTGGGCAGACGATGTCGCCGCTGCATTAGCCTGGGAATGCGTCGGAAATGGATCAAAACTTCCTCCAGGCAATGGTACATAGACACCAGAATCTGCTCCTCGTATATTGCCAATTTTCTGGGTATCAGCATTACATACACAAACACTGCTGCTATCGAAATTATGATCTCGGAATACATTGAGAGCTGTATCATAAAGCAGGATGTTAACCAGAACCGAATTGACCTCGGGTAGCTCCTGGAGTAAACTGGAGGGTACACTCACTGATGATGAGCTGCCACTGGCAATGCCCGCATCGCCTGTATAGTGCATCATGCTTAGGTGGGAGTTGCCACTACCACCTACTGGTCCTCCGCCTCCTAATCCACCACCGGATCCATGCATTCCCATACCGCCACTGCTTTGCATATGAAGCATTCCTTGCGGTGTATGCGGATGTGGATGTGGCTCCTGTGAATTGAATTGTTTGTTCAAATACGAAGACGTTGATGTGGCCGGACTGACCACAGCCAAATCGTATGGATATGGTGGAGGTGGATGAGTAGGCGTTTGCCGGAGCATGGGACTGCTGCGTGGAAAGGGTACAGCAACACCACCCGGACCGGGTGATATGGGTGACATACCGGCGCGCATTAATTGCTGCATGGAACTGCCTGGTGGTGCTTGCGGGCAATTAAGTTGATTCAATAGCAATTGACTACCACCGCTGCTCAATGGCTGGGGAACTGTAGTCGATGGGGAGGGCATAGCTGTCAATGGAGTTCTGGGTGCGGCCGAAAGAAGCTCATGTAATTGCTGGTGTTTCTGGTGGGGATGCGCCGGTACCGTTGCCTGCTGTTGTTGATGGTGTTGCTGTTGCAGTTGCTGTTGCTGATGCAGTTGCAACTGCTGCTGATGCAATTGTATACGCTGTTGGAGAGCTTGATGCTTCTGATGCTGTTGCTGCTGCTGCTGGGCAGCGGCTGCCTTGGCCAAAGAAGCGGCTCGAGATTTATGTGTACTCCATGTGGGTTTGTAGTAGCAATTAGGTGGAATATTAAGTGGGGGAAGCGTCTGGCTGGGCAGATTGGTGAGTGGAGCATACCGTGACGAGCCCACAAATTTCTCTTGCTGTGGCGGACGGTAGACATAGGTCCAATCATCAATGGGCTCTTCAACTGGGCTTCCCAGTTCCACGTTGTACTCCTGCTTGACCATTTTAAGGACAACATTGCCACCAACATTTGCAACACCTCCGACACCACCGACACCAATACTCGATGAGATGCCCAGTGGTACCAGAGCGGAGGCAGCAGTTGCCGCTGTCGTTGTCATAATACTACTGGTATCCACACTGAGATCCGTCATTACTACATCAGTCTGGCAGGGACTTGAATTGGGATGCTGCTGCTCATGGGATGGCGGCGTAGGAAACATTTTTGTCAAATCCTCAGCCTGTATGCTGCCTGCCCCAGAGTTGGCCACTGCTGCGGCTGCCGCAGCTGCAATTACTACAGCACTAGCCACAGCTGTGCTCCGCTTGAGTTCATCAATAGTATTGGTCACAGTGCTGCATCCTCCGTTTGATGGATTATTGGAGTCCGGGGGCGTGTGTATTTGCACACTGCTGCACTCGTCATTGGAACTCGTCTCGAACAACTGTTCCAGATCGTTAAGAGAGGGATTGAGTCCTTCGGCGGTAAAGAGATTGTTGCCACCGCCGCTGCTGCTGCCACCTGTTCCAGATGATTTTGTTTCTCTACACGATGGTGATAGCAAACCCGGCTCCGTCTTGATATCCAATCCTTGGAAAAAGTTATTATTGCCATTGTCGGGCTCATCACCACCATTGGCTGATCCACCGCTACCAGCACCACTGCCGGCGCCATTGCCATTGCCACTGCCACCATTAGTACCACTGCCGCTGGTTGCTATGCCCACAAGACCATCCGTCGTGCTTGAGTTACCACCAGTCGTCACAGCTCCACTGCTGGTACCACCGACCGCCGCTTGAAGATCCAAGGAAAGCAATTGGGAGCCATAAACCGAACCAGGTGAAGGCATCAATGGCTTAAAATGCGTATGACCTTCGTAAAGATTTTTCGCATGACGCGGCCTACGTTGCTTGGAAGGATCCTCCAACTTTGGCCTCTTTACAGCAAGGTAGTCCCTAATATAATTCAAGATTAATACAAAATTTGTGTCTTTAACTTAAAATCTTCCTACTTACCAGTTTTCTTGAAATCGAAAGTCATAAATCACATCCTTGAGCCATTCCTCATCATAATAACTATCGGGATCTTTTAGCGTCAATTGTGGCGGCTTGTAGAGACTTAGCAAATTGGTAATTGCTTCTGTAGTGGACGCAGTGGTACCACTTGAAGCCACCGTTCTGCCACCCAAGCCTGGTTCCTGTTTAATAGCCATTGAAGTGGCAGTCAATCCTGCTGACGTTTGCTGTTGCATTTCCAACTTTTTCACAGTGATTGTGCCACATTGTGTTGTTACAGCTGATCCGGATGCCACAGATGTTGTACTAATACCACTTGCTGGAGCAATAGAAGCAGTTGTATTTGTAACTGTTGCTGATGCTCCACCTCCTCCTGCTGGTGTATTTGCTGCTGTGGGTGTATTCGGTTGCTGTGCATGCACACTACCTGGTCCACTGAGACTGGGTTGCGATGCTCCACCAGATATGCCACCACTACCAACGCCACCAACAGTACCACCCGATGTATGCTCTGTGTAGGAAGGCGGTTCCACGCTGGGCGTTTGATGGACATAAGGAGAAGCTGTAATGCTCTTGTTATCATGCTGATCTGTGGGCGTTGGAGCTGGTGTATTCTTGTCAAGTAAATGATCAATGGGCGTGGGAGGTTGCTGTAGATTCGAAACGGATGTGGGGGCATGCGGACTCATATTGAGTAGCTAAAACAAAAAAATTAAGTTAATATTGCAATAATCCGAAAGGGAGACGGAAAGAGAATTTTAATTTAGTTTTTTTATGTCTTCACTTGCACTCACTTGCTCTGCAGGTGGCACCGATGTGGGCTGCGAATGTGCCGAATTTGGATGCGGTGAGGGTGCCGGTGTGGCAGGTGATCCAACCGAGGCCACTGCTGGCATTGATGAGTCGCCTGCCAGAGAGTTCCGCGAATATGTTGAGGCGCCACCATGAGGTGTACCATGTGGTGTGGTGCCACCAATACCGCTGCTACCACTACCACCACCGGCCAGATGTCTGTGTCAGAAAGAAGGAAATAAAATGCAATTGATTAGTCTCAATTTGTTTAAATACTTGGTAAATTCATAGAGCTAAAAAAAAAACAGTTTTTTCTTTTTTGTTTTGTTATGTACAAATTGTTTAAACTACTGATAATGTAGCTATATATATATATATATATATAACATATGCACTGGTTATAAAATTATTAATTATTAATAATATATGTATATATATTGTATATAGATAATGTAAAAGAAAACTTGTATATAAAAAAAGGGGGCAAACACTTTCCCCAATAAAAATGGTAAGCGAAAACAAAATTAAACCACATCCA
This sequence comes from Drosophila austrosaltans, assembly GCA_035045865.1. Classification (NCBI taxonomy): domain Eukaryota; kingdom Metazoa; phylum Arthropoda; class Insecta; order Diptera; family Drosophilidae; genus Drosophila; species Drosophila austrosaltans. The sequence continues at coordinate 6,166,722 of JAWNOQ010000211.1, forward strand.
AATGACAAAAGGAAAGAAAAATAAAGAAAAAGATAAGGAAAATAAACCTATCGAGCATAAATATGTATGTAAAACATGAATCTAAAAACTATTATGTATATAGGGATCCATATATATATATATATATATATAAACATATGCAATTGTTATTTACAAATATATCCACTAAAAATAAAAAATCATAACCAAAATTCAGCCAAAACAAAACGAAAGGAAAAAGAATATAAATATACAATATTTATATATATATAGAAAGAGATATGATAAAGGCAGGAGGATACAAAGACTCCAAAGGGGTTTGTCCAACATTCATCCCAATAATATGTATGCAACATTCAAAGTCAAGAGGCTAATGGGTGGGTGGTAGGTAAAAAAAAAAAAAGGTCATGCACCAAAACCAACTTAATTCTTGCCTATGATACACAAAAAAAAAATGCTCAAAGCAGCGTATGAATATACATATATGGGCCCGGTCCAGGAGCAAAAGGAAGGGAGGAGATCGAAATGAAGAACTTTCTTTTCCCCCCCCCCGTGTATAGCTCTAAATGAGAATGTTTTTTTTGTGTTAGATAATTTGTGTGGGTCATATTATAAAAGTAAACTTGATCAAATCAATAATTAAAAATGCCCTAGACAAAATGAAGAATGTGAATCGGAAGAACTATTCTATTAAATAAAACAAATTTGAATATATAATTAAAAGAAATATAATGTCATGAAATTTCCCCAAAACTTTTACGTTTTAACTTGCTATGTCAAGGCAAAGTTTATAGAATATTGAACTGTATATCTAAAATCGTTATCTTTGATAAGAAATCAGGGTTATTATATATACTTTACAGATGATTTGTATAGATGTTTGACTAACTTTAACATTTAACTAGTGTAAAAGACTTTCCCAATTCCTCCCAGTACCCTATCCCATGATCTGATTAAACCATTTACCAAACCAATCGACAAAAAAAAAACATGAAAAATCATTACCAAAACAAAAATATAAATTAATAAATGATGTACTGAGAGTTAGACAATTGGCATAAAAAGGCGGCGGTTTCATTGCGTTGCTGCTGCTAGGCTAAGTAGACAGTTTGTGTGTTGAGTGTGTGTGTGTGTGTGTGTGTGTGGCATGTGAAATGTATCGATAGATAGTAGTAGAATAGAAGAAATAGTAGTAGTGGTAGTAGTAATAGTAGTAAGGCAGTCGTCGTTAAAAAAAAAAAAAAATATTGCAGCGCTCTACTCCATAGCCGGTGGGTAATGGGGTGGTGGGTGGGTGGCGCTGTGTGTGAGAGCCTTTTTTCAATGTTTTATAAATGATACGGTTTATTGTTGAGAGTGTGTGCGTGTGTGTTTGGTGTGTTAAAAAAGAAGAAGAATAAAAAGTGAAAGTGACGGCGGCGCGCAATCAACCAACAAAATTAGGAAAAATTAAGAAATTATAAAACTTGAAACAGAGCGTCGTCTTGTGTGTCAGTGTGTTGGTTGTTGTTGTTGTTGTTTTTTACGTAAATATTAAAAATGAAAAATAAAATTAAAAGTATAGGAATATTGAAAGAAAGCAGCACTTGTGAGCTTTTGTGGTCTAGGATTAAATTAAATAAAAAAGGACACACGCTCCACACACAACGACGCTGGACAGCAACACAAACCTTTGTTTTGGTATATTGGTGTCTGTTGTGTTGTTGTTGTTGATGTTTGTTTTGGGTTTAAACAACGCCGAGGACGAGGACGTCAGAGTATTGGGTAAACGCTTATGAAACGGCACAATGTGACGCTTTAGGGCAGTCATCACCATTGACGAACAGGAGGAGGAAGAATTGATGGTGGTGGAGTTGCTGTTGTTGTTGCTGTTGGAAGAGGTGGAATGATACGTTGCTGCTGCCGCTGCTGCTGCTATTACCGCTGATACAGGTGCAGGTGTTCCTGGACGTTGATAATGATGCTGATGAAAGGAGGATTTCATGTTGCTTCCACTACCACCACCACCACCAGCTACTCCTGCTGCACGCAAAGCGGGCGAACCCAACGATTGCTGCTGTTGTTGTTGTTGCTGCTGTTGTTGTTGCTGATAATGATGACGCTTACTGCTACCACCACATTGTGCGCTGAAATTTGGTTTTGGTTTTTTTTTTTTTTTTGGATTTTTTTTTTTTTTTTTGGTGTTAAACATAATATTTTGTAACTTGACATCAAACATCAATCTCATCATTCAATTCATATATGTATATATCATCACTATCATTATCATTCGCTTGCGACTGCCTCTCTTTTCTGTCTCTCCCTGTGAGTTAAAGCTTGACTTGCTGGACTGGACTGAGTAATAATAATAGTAGACAACTATGTCCTATCGCATGCATATATCTATATATATTTATAATATAATTTTTTTGCATATATCGACAACGAAAAAAAATAATATATATAGAGGTAGGAAAAAAGAACTACGTAGCAGGATTCATTGTAGGCCTAGGCGCATGCTGTCATCAAAGCGGAAACGATTTATCTCCAAAAAGTACATCGAATAAGTAATATATATAATGTATTATAATCACACAGAAAAAAAACATGTGAATAAATAGAAAGTACACTAAAAGAAGGCACTCCAAGAAAAAAAAAAAAAAAGAATCAGGAGAAAAAATAGGAAAGGAGGAACTATTTTTCGCGCCTTTGGGAAGATTAAGAGGTAAAGAGGCAAAGTCTGGCCAATAACCATTAGATAAAACACACAATTCGAAAGTTAACAAAACTCTATTTGGAATTTCAATTGCCAGAACGTTATTGAGATACTTTTGAAAACAATTGTTACTAAATGCTTACTACAAACAAAAAAAAAGCCATTAAACAATACTTTATAACTTAATAAAAATAACTTTGAAACTTTATTACCAAACGATATACTCTATATTATTGGACATATATCTATCCAAAAGCTGTCAAAACTAACGTAACAAATAGTTACTAATGTGAAATTGAGTAACATTTTCAATAGAGCTTTAATGGATTCATATATCGAAAGATTCATATAGATTTTAGCTCAATCAAAATGCTGAGAAAATCTGTTATAAATTTTAGATTTTTCCATCTTAATAAAAACTATATTTGTATATGCTATCTCACTCGTTCTCATGACAAGCAATCAAAGAGGTTGAATATCAAACGTTTATTATATCAAACGATTTCTATATATGTTAATATGTTTGTCTATTCCTTTAACACGTTCGTTCTTTTACTTGAAATTCCATATAGAGTAAGACCTCACTTTTGCAGTTTGCTCATAGAATGGTTACTCTCCATTTCGATATGTTTAACTAATTTTAATTGGTTTAACTTACTTTGTACATATGCAGGGTGCCTTTTGCATAGGATCCACAAATTTCCAAAGCTTTTGGCGCTGTTGTTGTTGCTGTTGCTGCTGGATTTGCTGTTGAACTAGCTGTTTGGAATCCACTGGCGGTGGTTTATTTTGTTCATCCTCATCACCGCCTCCAACCGAAGCAGTTGCTGCTGCGGCTGCCGCCGCTGCCGTTGCCGCTGCATCTATATGCAACGTATTCATAATACAATCCTGCCAAGCTCTTTCTGGCATTTCAACAGACGCCGAGGGGGGTATGTGAGTATTGTTGGTATTAAAGGTGAAACCCGAAGTTGGACGATGATCGTAGTAGGGTTGAAACGTTAAACGCTCCAAAGCACTGATCGCCTGAGGTGCTGAAGCCACTTTCCGTGAGGCATTGGCAACAGCAACGGCGGCAGCAGCTGTTGGCATTACTTGCGCGGAGGAAGTAGTAGAGGTGACGGCTGCGGTTGCATTGGCTGCAACTGAGGCCAGTGTAGCTGTTTCACCGGCTGCAGCCGCAGCAGCAGCAGCCGCTGTCGCCGAGCGTGCTTTCTCCAGTTCGGCATGCTCCATTTGTTCCATATCATCCAGATCTGTGACTAGTACATACTTCGTAGGATGATACATCTTATGACCACCTGGAAAATTTAAATTGTAAATATTGGTCAAGGTTTTGTCAAGGATATAAAATATCACAATGTTTCGTCTTACCCGATACCACTTCCACAACAGGTGGCACATCCGTATTATCCTTATTGCAAAGCGGAAAAAACGATGCCCAATCCTCAAGTATCTTCTCGGCCATTGGATCAGTGGCCTTGTAACTGTTGCCGGTAAGTATGGCGGCAATGCCAAACGGTGCCAGCATTACCTTCCTTGCATGGGCTGGTTTTGATGCCTTAGCCGCCTCTCCATTGCTACCAGACTCCAGTGGCTCAGAATTGGCATTGGGTTCTTGATTTTGTCCCGTTCCGCCAGCATTGCCATTGCCATTAGAAGATTGAGCACTGCTTACCGCAGCAAATGCAGTTGCTGCATCAGCTAAATGCTCTTTGGTCAATGGACGCACAGCGGGATGTTCGCGTAAATCTATGGAGGCACAGACCGTATCCCCATGAACGAAGAACGTAAAAGAGAAGGACAAGTGCTGCGAGCTGTTGGAAAAGAAGAAAAATTTATAATTTAAATAAATATATCAACAATACACAATTTTAAGCGATATTTCTTGTAATAGGAAGAACGATGCAGTTCCACAAGCTTTAATGCAACCGCACAGAGTTCCTTTTGTTTAATCTAGGATGCCAATTTTATATTAGACAAATTACTTTCATCATTTGCTTTTTACTTTTAATTGTGGCTTTCCCATCTTTTAACTTTATCCATAATATGGGCGACTCACCTACGTCCAAACAGACGATCGCTTGACGTGCAGGGTTGGACAAACCATTTGCCAAAGCGCACAATATCCTTAGTGAGCACGAATCTATAGAACAAGAACAACACAAAATTTAAGATTTAAACATATATAATATTGTAATTTATATTACTCACCTTTCCATGAGATTGTGCAAAGCCTTGAAGAGTAGCGAACGGCACTCGTAAGTGAGTTCCCCCTTCCAGGTGCCATTCCAAAGTGGTTGGTTGGCTATAAAAATATAAAATTAATAGATTATTTATTATTTATTTATTACTTAACAATCATTCCATGTAATTTGATAAATATAAAAAAATAGGTACGAACAAATTGATCCAACTCCACCTTACATATTTTGTATATATGTACATATCTTTAAAAGGCGATTGGACGAAAAAATAGACTTCAGATTTAAATGTTTAGGTTAAGGGCTTAAGAAAGTGTTCGGGTGCATGGATTTATGCGATGACTTTGGACAAATTATATTATTGGAAATATAAAACGTTTAATATTAGTATTAACTTTTGTATACATGTGTATATACATATTGACAATATGCGGCGCTTGTCGATGTGGAAAAAAACCATACGAAATTGTAAAGAAACAATAACAAAAACCGCTGATTCTCTATTTCTGGTCGGACAATAATAATAATACGCAAAACCATTGTGTTCCATCTTTCTCCCCATGTGAGATCCTCCCACCCCTTCTCTCTAAACACACGAGCACTAGGAGCCCACCCCAACTGAGTACACCTCTCCCTCACCACACCCCCCCCTCCTTTTGTCACATTAATTTGGGGAAGAAACGATCAATGCTTTGCACATGCGTCGGTAACTTGTTATTGTTTTGCAGTAAAATGACAAATAACTAATCAGAAAAGGAGAGAGAGAGAGAGGGTTAGGGTTAGATGGAAAGAGGTGGCAAGTATAGATGGATGGCAAGTATGGGGGGGGGGTGTAAATTATACTATATTTTTTGGTAATAATATCTAAATCTAGGCAAAGATATGTGGAACAAGTGTAGTTGTGGATGTGTGTGTGCGTGAGTGTATGTATACAAATGCAACATTTGGAAAAATCCAAAACGTGAGTGGAAAATAAAAACTGTAAGAGGCAGATGAAAAAGAGCAAACGCAAAAAACCGAGAATAACAGAGGGGAAAAAAGGGATGGAGGCAAGCGACCGGGAGGAAGGGAAATCCAAAGCGGAAGCACAAACAAAATGCCCACTTAAAACAAAAAGGCAACCGCACACACACAACGAGTCGTATAAATACACATACATAGTTGTCGTTATGATTGTATGAGAGGGAGAAAAGAAATTTTTGGAAAATTCCAAGCATCTCAAACACACACACAGCTAAATAAGAACTGGCACTGTAAAATAGGGAGAGCCAGAGAGCGAGAGAGAGAGACCAAGAGAGTAACAGCCACCTACACGCGCTGATGAATTTACAAGACGCCGAGCAGCTTTTCCGTCTCCTTCGTTCCACTACTCCCACCCACAACTCCTTCCTATCCACTTAAACATCCTCTCCTTATTCTCTTCTGACTCAAAAAATGTTGCAAAGATAATTACGTAAAGGTAAACAACATTATAAATAACAAAACAAAACGCCACCAAGAGAGACAGAGTAAGTGAAAGAGAGAAGGAGAGAACGAAGCGGGAGAGCAACTAACGAGTAGCTGGTCTAACATTGCAGCGGCTGCTGCTGCTGTTGTTGCCTTCTGGAAATTTATGTTACAACCATTCTTAATGTTTGTGTGTTGTTGTCGCTGCTGTTTTACAAGCCTGCGTCATTGTATGTGTTGTTTTTTTTTTCCTTTTTGAATATTTTTCTTTCAATGAGATCAGCGCGTAGTTTTTTTTTCTTCTTCGTCGCCTGCGTCTCCTCTGAGGGCAATGTACGATTATGTATAAGTATTCATGTATGCATGTCATTGTGTGTGCTGTGTGTTTAAGAATACAGAGTCTGGGCAAGAAAGAAACAGAAAAAATGTTGTAACTCTGCCGGGCTGGTCTGGCCTGACTCTGAGGTCACATACTCTCCATCGGCGTCGGTCGACCAACGGTAAAAGTTCAAAGCTCGCTAAAAGCCCGCAAGGGGGTAGAGCAGCAGCAGCAACAGCAGCAGAAATACCATTTATTGCAGCCTCAGCTTTTTTTTATATCTTTCTCTCTTTTTCACTGAGGCAACAAACAAAAGAAGAATCGACAAACCAAAAGGAAATGGCAAACCTACAACCAGTCCCTACATACATACATACATACATACAGATATACGGCAGAAACTGAAACTAACTGCCTGCCCCGCCAATGATGCCGACAACAACAATAACAGCAACAGTAACACCAGCAACAATAAAGTGGAACTTAGTCTGAAAGCCCCCCAAAACGCACAAAGGAATCCGAATTGGACGGCAACGACGACTGCTCAATGCAAATTCCAAATACAAACATATGTATGTATGGATGTATCTCCCTTTGCCAAAAGTGTGTGTGCAAGTGTGGGTGTTTTTTTGTAGCACGTGTGGTTTGTGCACATGTTGCTGCTGCTGCCGCTGCCGCCGCCGGCGACGACGACAACGATGTCGGCCTCATCGCATAGAGAGAAGTGAAAGAGAGGCGAAAAGAGAGAGAGAGAGAGAGAGGAAAAAATTGCAGATACTCAGAGAGGATAAAACTAACGAGTAAATGTGTGTGTGGGAGAGTGTATCTATGTATCTAACTTGAAAAGCTTTTTGGTGGTGAAGATTTGTTGTTTGGAAATAAAAGTGCCGCTAGGCGTGCACTCGCTCACGGCAACAGTCTCTCTCTCCATCTCTCTTTTTCGCTCTCCGTATAGCCTTCTCGCTCTCTCTGCAGTGGTCTCCCATGTTGTTGTTTGTGGCCCATATATAAAAAACAAAATGCTATTTTAGGTTAAAAATTTGCTACCACAGCAAAATGACGTGTTAAGAAGAGGCGCTCGACAAATGTCCTCTCTCACTCTACATCTATTGTTTATCCGTCCATGTGTGCGTGTCTGTAACAACAGTTTAATAAAGCTGTAATTGACTGAGAGAGGGAACGTGAATTAGTGAGCGAGCGAGAGAGGGAAACAATTTTGCATTGCATGCAACAAGCCAAGGAGAATGGCCAAAAGCAGCAACAAATGTGTTTAATCAAGGTCAATAATCTGCGGCTGCGAAAAATGTTTAATAAGCAGAAAACACAAACTGGTAAAAAAAAAAAAACAGAGCCGAGTCAAGCTCATTCACTCGCTAGCCCAAACGCAAAATAAAAAAAAACGAAAAAAAAAAAAACAAATTGAAAATTGAAAAAAATTGCAACAACACCAAAGCGCATTGTAATTAAGCTTGCTTGCAAACCAGTTTAAAGCTCACAAATGAGAGCCCACGACATCAGAGAGAGTTTTAGAGAGCATTCACATACATAGACACATGTATGTAATTATGTATGTAGTGGATACATCTACATTGGCAAAGCTCAAGGCACATCGTAATTCCACTGGCTCCAATTGTGGAGCACGCACACGAACACATACTCACACACACCCAGAGACAAACAAAGTGACAGCTGTTTAAGGTAAAATTGGTATGTAGAATACACAACAACGGCGGCAAATGAAGTATCAGAATGAGGCAGCGGCAGCGGAAACGGGGACTGAGATTTCGAGGCGCCCACATAAACGACAACGACATATGTAATATAAGTATGTATGTATATGTAAATACATATGTTTGTATGTATTTATGTATGTCTTTGTGTGTGTTTCACAAAAAGTGTTACCAAAAGCATTTAAAAGCCAAACCTAAGGGCAAGAAAAGCAGCAAGTTTTTATGTACAACAATTTTAGTAGGAAAAGAAGAAAAGAGCAACATCAAATATAATGAATGCACTATGGGAAGTGCAAAGTGTCTTGACTACCATATAATTAATATGGTTTTTACATAACATTGACCCAACAGGCCAATGGCATAGAATAAAAAAAAAATTGTTACTATGGTCTCACGGTCGTTGTGATTGGCACAATCGGATGTTATTTTTGTTACCCATGACTTGAAAGAAAATTAAATTTTGAAATGTTAGAACCGATATTTTCAGATACATATGTATATGTTTACATTGTATATCGTCTCTTTAAGTCAAAAGTCTTAGTAGCCTTAGTATTGACAAAGCATTCATTAAAACGTTAACTTCGCACGGTTTTGGAAGAATGGTTTAAGGTTCCACGTAAAACCTAAATACCGCTACGAACCTTCAACTGTTTATCATAAACAATATAAAGCTCAACTGACCTTAAGCTAAAAAAAAAAAGGTTGTTTCAAAAATTCTTCTACTTTCTGTTCAAAGAATGAAAAAGTAAGATATATGCAAAGTGTTTAAATTGCCATAAGCTACTTTAAAGTATTATTTCATTGGTCCCACTGTGCGATGAAATTGCGGCGTTGCCATTTCCAACAGTAAACTCCAACAACCAAACTAACGCCTGTTATTACTGCTTTCTCTACCTAACTCTTCTCCTTCTTCTTTCCCATTGCCATGTTACTGGCCGCTTCTCTCTGCAATAGATACCTCACTTCACTATTGCTCACCCTCCCCTTTTCTTCCCTCCTTTCTAGGTTTCATTCACACGCACTCAAACAACAATAGAACAACAACACACAATTGACACACACTTTTTTTTGCCTCTGTGCCTAGCCTGTTTTGTATGCGTCGCTTCTGTTTTGTGGCCAGACCCCGAGCCACAAAGTAAAAGGTGCTATAAAAAGAAAATGAAATGAAATTGCGCGAATGACGCTGCTGACTCTCAGCGAGTGTCGAGTTGTCGAGACAAAGTAATGTCAATGCAATTAGTCAATGTCCTTGCCATTAAAAATCAGGCAAAAACAGCAACAACAATAACAACAAGGCAATGCCGTATTGTCGGGGTCACCAACAATTTCACCACAAATTCACGACGTGCATTCAACTCAAGGCAGAGCGAGCGCGCGAAACAGAAGCAGAAACAAAAAAAAAGCGTTTATCAACAACATACTCACTCACACACAAGTACAACAAGCTAACAGTAAAAAGTAAAATGAAACGCCGACATGACGTAGGTAGAAAGCGAACGAAGGTTACAACCTGCGGTTACTAATGGAATTTGCCGTAGTAGAAGCTAGGCCCGAAATTCGAATTCTACAATAGTTTTTTTTCTTCATTTTCTGATGATTGTTGTCGGTCAGAGATAATAGAATAGTGGCCACACGCAAAAAGCACTGATAAGACTCGAGGAGAGAACCCGAAGGCCAATCTCGTCAGATGCGGCGCTCGTCGTGTGTATATTGGTGGAACAACCCTACGAAGAATTGCCAAAGCGCCCCCCACACACGCCAACACAGACATACGGCAGACAGCCAGAAAGAAAGAGAGACTGAGAGAAAAAGAGAGAGACCGCGAGAAAATGAGAGCGCCGTTAACGTTTCCACACAAACACAAAACACACTAGTCATGTTAGCCAGTCACTGAGAGAGCAGCAAGCAATACCAATGAACACCCTTTTTGCATAATTAGGCAAACGAAAAGAGAAATATCGCCACAGCACAAGAGAGAGAGAGAGGGAGAGAGAGAAAGAGCTAGACTAGCCAGCTAGAAACATTGCAAATGACAGGTGACGTTTACGCCTACGATTGACGTTCTGAATGTGAGTGACGTTAAAGGCGAATAAATAATAATCATCATCATCATCAACAGCATCTGCGGCAATCAAATCTGCTCGCATGTGTTTGTGATGTATTTTTTGTTTTGTTTTTTCTTTTTGGTGTGCGCTGCATGAGCTGCGCGGCCTTGAAGTTTTATTAAATTCATCACATTGCACACAAGCAGCAAGCATGTAAAATGTGCACAAGTATTAGTGTGTTTAAATCGGTATATACATATGTGTGTGTGGGAGAGAGAGAGTGAGAGAGTAAGAGAGTTTGGCATATTTCTTTTTTGATTGTTGTTTTGGTGGGTCGGATGGGGGTGTATGTTCTCTTTTCCGATTTTTGTTTTTATTTATATTGACTTCCCACTTACCCGCTATTCTCAGCAAGTCAGCATCAACCAGATCACTAAGATCGGGCTCTTCGCCATACCAAAATATCCACAACTCCTTGGCGGCGGCCAACGATAAAGGCGGGTGTACTTTCGTCGATGTGGTAATCTCAAAATTTAAGGCATTCGGATCGGTGTTATCCTGTTTGGTGGATTGTACACGCCGCCACACGCATAGCATATCCGCCTGCATGCATCGCGAATAGGATCGTAGGATTGGATCGGATAATGGATCGCTAGATGCATTCGGCCGTTCGCCATTAACGAACTTGCGCCATTTTATTCCACACAAATCAGTCTGTAATATCAGATAAAGAAAAATACGTATTATTATATATAAAATAAAGATTCATTCATATTTATTATAATTCAAACGAAATAAGTAACCAAATATACTTTATTTTCTCTTGTTCTCTACTAACTATCTTCATACAAATAGAGAAGATATGGATGTGATTGTCAATCAAGTAGTGGCGGCTTGCATTAGGTAGCTTATCTCTCTACCATTCGCAATGGCAAAGATAAGAAAGGAATTTAAAAAAAGCTTTAAATAATAATCGCTTGCTAAATCTCAATGAGACTTTTGTAATAATACCCCCCGTGTTCGATATGCAAACGTAGTAAATTCTTGCAACTTAGTTGAATTGCCTTTCCCCACTACCCCACCAAACATACATACATTGAAAAAACGAAACTAATTATAACACAAACGTTTATTTTGATGACAGTACAATAATAGATTATGAGAAAAAGAGTTTCCGTTAATTTAAGCATTCATTGATTGGCCTATTAGGCACCATATGTGTGCACACATATATAGAGCAATTTACAGATTACAAAGTAAACACTTCCTCCTTAAGGCCTAAATTACCTTTGTAATATAGTTTAAAGTCAATGACTGCTTTTTAATACTTATAATTCAATGGAGGTGAAAAAGATCTTGAACTTGTTACAGAAAAAAGAGAGGAATAATATTAAACTTTATTTCAATTTAAAACAGTGCAATAACTATTTTCCTTTTGCAAGATGAAAGATAATTCAGAGAATTTCATCTTTATCCTAGTTCAGGGTTTACAATATAAATACAGTCGAACTTTCCTACGTAGACTTTGAGTTATAGAAGTGAAATTCCATGCAGATTTTGCTCTACTGCAATTAATTTTTTGTTCGAGTTAAAGAAGTTCAAGTTTAGATGTTGGACTGTTGTTAATTTATACAAAGAACATTGCCAGTTTTTATAATATTTAATACATTTTTCCAAATCCGACATCTCCAGAGTTGAAATCATCTTTTTCGAGTTTCTTTTGCTGCTGTTATTTATGTTACAAAATATTGTGATTTTTTCAATCTGGCAGTTGTTCCCCCATCTTATTCTATAATTCCCACACAACTTGCACAGCAATAATAGTGGCATAGCGCAGCAGTGTTGCAAAACGCACACCGCATTCCTCACTGCACTTGTAATAATAACCAAAAGCAAGCATAGCTTCCTCTATCTCTTTACAAAGAAGCGTAAAAGAAAGAAGAAGAAAAAGGCCAAGCAGCCAAAGAAACCAAAGACAAGGCAGAAGAAATGAAAACCTAAACAAAAAAAAAAAACAAAAATAACAAAAATTAAGACTGGCCTGGCTAGCTGAGCTGGCTAACTGGCTTGCTGCTTGTTGGGGTCGTCGTCGTCGCCGCCGTGGTCGTCATTGGCGGCTTCCGTTGAGAGTTAGTGTTTTTTTTTTTTTGTATGTAGTACATACACATATGTATGTATGTTTCTAGCTGTTGTTGCTGTTCAAAAGAAACAAGTTGCCTCTGTGTTGCAAGCACAACAAATCAATGAGCAACAACAATCTTGGCCTAAAAGAGCGTCGCGCGTACGTTTTAACTGAGATAGAGCTAAATAACTGCACCTCTCACACACAGAGGCACAAGCCGAAACACTCACAGGCACACATAGAGAGACAGAAACAACAACGATACCAAGAGGTATTCCCCCAAACCACACGAATGGCTGGCTGGCTGGCTATATGGTTATGGCTGCCAATGCCGACGAGCCGATGTTGTTTCCACCACCTTCTTCCCCCACACACACACTTGCCACTCAATACGCCCGCCTTCTCTTCCTGCTGTACGCCGCACCATCACTCAGCAACAGCAACAACGTCGCTGACGATGGCGAGTCGAGTCGGTCGTATCCCCCCCGAAACAAATATGTTCCACATTCTTCCGTTTTTGCAATTTTTGTGTGTTTTCATTTTCGCTCTCGTTTTTTGTCTGCCCACCAACCAACACACACTCGCTAGAGTTGCGTTTGAGTTTTATTTTCTTGTTGTGCTTCGCGCGTTGTTCTTTTAATTTATTGGCTTTTATTTGGGCGAGCGACCAACTATCGCCTCTATCCCATTATAACAATATTACTACCTTCTTCTTCTTCTTGTTTTATGAACTCCCATCCCACCCTCCGCCCATTAGCGTTTCCAGCAGTAGCGTGAGGTCTGCTGTTTTTACGTTTTTCAACATTGTCATGCAGTCAGTTTTATTTTTTAAAACTTTTTTGTGATCTGTCTACGTTGTCGTCATTCGTTTGTGTCTCTATCTTTATCTTGCATGTGTGCGCTCGCTCGCGTGTGTGTATTTGCAATTTTCATACTCAATCTCCAACACTTGCCGTTGCCTTTGGCTCTTATGCTCGAGATATTTCTTTTTGTTTTTTTCTTTTCTTCTTTTCTGTGCCTATGGGCTACATTTGCATTGCGAGTGTATTGTGCGAGAGCGCCCTTTTTTTTTTTTCTTATAGACTCTCTCTCTCTCTCACTCTGCCTCTTTTTGTGTTTGTATGTGTTGGTGTGTTATTATTCCGACATGCTTTACTTGTGTTTGTTCACGCGCGCGTGCCTCTCAAGTTCAAGCTCTCTCTCTCACTCGCCCGCTTCCTCTCTTTCACATTGGTGTTGCTGCTGCCATTGTTGTTGTTTTTGTTTTAGCTCTCTCTCTATTTCTCAAAGAAAGTTTCGCGGGTTTGTTATTGTTTCGTTATTTCGTATTTGCCGCATTCGTTGGCGTTGGCGTCGGCATCGGCCTCTGCCTCCGCTGGTGGAGCAAAGAGGGTATTTTGGTAGGGAAGGGTATGGAAACAGGGAGAATGGCGCGAGTGGAGCACGTTGACTTGTACGCATTGTCGCCGTCATTGTCAGTTTTTCCACTGTGCGGCAGTTCGTATGGTTTTTTTTTTTGTCTCTGCTTTCCGCTGCTGCTTCGAGATTCATTAAAGAAATATGCCACCTTATGGTAGAAAGACAGAAAGAAGAAACTAGTTGAAGAACCTGTTATATGGACGGATGGATAGCCGACTGGCAGGCAGTCAACCAGTGTTGGCAACAAACTCCAACTATTGATTTACTCACTATTTAAAAATAGCTGAACAAATAAAACAATTCACTTTATTAATAGACATACTAACTAACTAAACACAAGTCGAGTAGTAACAAGTTTCAAACCATTTGGTCAACTTATTTTCCGCTATTTCCCCCATTTCCTTTACCAAACAAAACAATGTTTTTGTGTCAACAGTTGTTTTTCGTACCCTCTGTTGCCGAAACGGTAAAAGAAAGTATATGTGGCTACACAAAGGACATAACTGTATGTATAACTATGTTTGAGTTCCTGTATTGTCCACAAACACATAACAAACACAGCTTAAACTGTGTCAATCTATGATCTAATGTGAAACTTTGCTTACACAAAATCTTCGATTATTTATTAACTTATTTTATATTGTTTATACAGTGGCGGAGCTAAGCTTGATCTTGGAGGGGGAAATCGACTTAAAACATTTTTTCTTCTGAAGTTCTCAACCACGTTACACTCAAATTTCCTATCTGACTTGAACTTTTTTGTGTTTATATCTTTATTTTTTATTGCTAAATTAATTCTTAAACTAATAAGAATCTAGTTTGTATCACAAATAAATGACTCACTTCCCCGATTCAGAGAACTGAGCTGTTTCAATGCAGTAACATTTTTCGATAAACAACAGATTAAAACATTTGGTAAAAAGTAAAAAAGGGGGTTTAAGTTTATAATATCTAGTGAGTAAGATTAATGTCAGTAAAGTTTAATCAAATAAATTTTATATTCTCTTTCTTTCGCTCAATTCGAATCGCCCAACCTGGCAAATTATGATCATTTCAAATCGTCGGGCGTCGAAAAAATATCTAGGTGAAATCTTGCTTAGAATCTATGAATGGGAGTTTGTGGTGCGTAGGTAGAGAGAGAGAGCAAGAGAGAGATGTTCGTGGGGAAATCCTCAAAAGCATGTTAAGGAATTGCTGTCTCTTTCACGAGCAACCAACAAGTGTACGGGGGATGATGATAAATACAGTCAAACATTCCTAATGAGAATTGCCATAATCCCCCCAAAAAGTTCGAGTTACTTTGAATTAGAGAAGTGAAATTCCATGCAAATTTCGCTCTACTGCCGTTCATTTTTGGTAAAATTATACAAAGATAATTTGAGTTAGAGAAAAGTTTGAGTTATGAACTTTGATAAAGATCGATGATCCTATTCGTTAATTATTGTCACTGACCTACATATATGTAAGTAGTTTTTGTTTTGTGTTATATCTATATGTTTATATATAATTTGCTATTTACTATTGCTTACCAAGGCATAAAAGTTTGTATGGCAATCCTCCAAACTTGCGCCGTTTGTCTGATGATTTTGATGCGTCATAGTTCTTGGCTTGTTTTATTTAAACAACAGCAGCACCTCATTTTCTCGAGTTTGTTTTTTGGATTGATTCCGATTGCTTTGTGGTTGTTGTTGCAGTTGAAGTCGCAGTTGTTGTTGTAGTTGATGATGCAGTTATATTTGTTGTAGTTGCTGCCGTTTGATTTACTAGTATTTTGCACATTTGTTGTTGATTTTCTTTATTATTTTGTTGTTGTTGTGTTGTTGTTGTATATTTTTTATTGATTCATATAGACGACACACACACACACACATGCAATACACAGATGTATAGAGACGGCAACGACGACGACAACGACGAAGACGACAAGAAGAAAGAAGAGGAGCAATTGTAGTAGGAGGGTTTTGGGGAGGGGGCTTGAAAGGCGGGGGTAAAACAAACACACAGATACACAAATTGGGCTGATGCTTCTCTTCTTCTTCTTTCTCTTGTTGGTTTTGTTTTTATTTGTGGTGTTGATGATTGGTTTTTCTTTTTCTTTCTTTCTTTATATATTATAATTAAAATAAATTTTTGCTTTGGCAACAAAATACACTACGCACTGCAGCAGTTTTCATTTTGCTGTTGTTACTACAATAAAAAAAAGACAAAAAAATAATGAACAAAAAAACAATAATAATTTAGATTTCGAAATCGTTGTTGAGAGTCAGCCACCGCCGAACCGAAATCGTCAAGAGAGACGGTGAGAGCGATGGAGTATGTGCGTGTGTGTAGGTAAAACAACGGCAAATTGCACTCACATACACACATACATATGAACGTTATAGAGGGAGAGCAGTATTTTTCTTATTGTTTTTTATTTGTTGCTGGCCGCTGGTTTTCTCACTCACACACACAATTACAAGGGTGGATCATTCATATGGTTCAGAGAGGGATAGAGAGCGAGCGAGTTTGGGAGAGAGGCATCGCGCACACATCGAAATTATTATTTTTTTTTCTTTTTCAAGGCAGAGGCAGACGTGATGGCTAAAAAGAGCGAGACCAAGCGAGTCACACACACACCATACATGCACGCACACACACACACACACACACACAACACCGACGCACAACGACGACGATGAAAGTCGTCGAGTTTTTCGTTAATCGTTGATGTAGACAAAAAATAAAATATTTAGTTTTTTCCTTTTTGCTTTTTTCTTTTATGTGCGGCTACAGTTTATTCAAATTGTTCATATGCAAACCCCATGCGGCTCTCCACCTCCCCCTCACTAACACGGCGCTGAGGCTGCTGCTGCCTGTCGCCATTTGTGTTTGGTTCACTTTCCAGCATCTTCTTTCTATATTCGATATTTCGAATTTTCTTTTTAACAAAATACTTCTAAAAAAAAAAAAAGAAAAAACACACAAAAAAAAGATGAGTAATAAAGTTTGTTCACACACACACATACACAACAAGCAAATATACTCGCGCATTCACAGACACACAGTTGAGGAGGGAGACTCGATTGATTTCGCTTTGCACTTTACACGGTCGCGAAAAGTTTATGGTGGGGGGAAAATCGAAATGAACGAACCCTTTTTTTGTATTGTTGAAAGTGAATTAGATTTTTCTATTGCGTATTTGTAAGATTTTAATTATTTATAATTTATTACTCAATGTATACGTATGTATGTGTATATACACTTTATTTCTTTTTTTTCGCACAACACCGCACAGCACAAATGACGAGTCAGAAAATTTTAAACCGACTGTTTCTGCTGCTACTGCTGCTGCTGCTGGCTGGCTCTGGCAACGGGCACAGCAAAAGCAAACGACGACGACGCGACATCGCCACACACAATGGAAATTTTGCTCGCCTAGCTTTGCTTTTGCTCGGGAACCAGCGAGTAGCGAGAAAAAGAAGATTTGTCGGTTCATGAGAGAGCGCTAGCGAATAGCGGCTTTTGCTCTTTTTTTGCCAACAGAGAAAGAGAGCGAGCCAACAAGCAGAGGGAGTGAGTGGTGACTGAGCGACCAAACAAGTTTTTGATTGCTTGTGTGCGTGTGCATGGCGGCGTCGGCGTCCACTACGTTAGTTCTCTCATACACATTCGCTCTCTCTTTCTCTCTCGCTTGCATGCATCTCACATCTTGTGTTGTTTAGGGATGGATGCAGCCAGATCGATTTTAAGACCCCTACCGATGTTTTAGTTTTAGATTTAAACTTGCATATTTTTCGTGGATTTTTGCAACTTTTCAAACTAAGTTCGAGATAAACTACAAAAAAAAAAAAATAAAATCATAATTTATGCACTATACAACACTGCACAAATACATATGCAGACACACAAAAGCAGAGACGGAGAGGCAAAATTCCTCTCACAACAGCAGCAGCAACCACTTTCGTAGGTTTTCTTTCGCCCCATTCCGTTCCCATTTTCTCTGTAGTAATGTTCGTTTATACATACAAACAAAATGTATGTGTGATTGTGCGAGAGATTTTGATTTTTTATGTACTCAAAATAGCCGTTCAATAGATCTAGATTGTTTCCGTTTATTGCAGCCACTTTCCTTTTGTTCTTATTTCTTATTCTTGCTCCTTTCTCTTTAGCTCTCCCTTGAGTCTTAAGACACACATTCATACTTTTGTCGGTGCGCACGCACACACACACATACTCCGTCAATTGCTGCGGAAATATTGAAATTCTCGATTTGAACCAATAATTTCATTTTCGTTTGTTTTGATTGTTAATTCATTTCTGTTTAGATCAGGCTTTTCACACACTTTTGCAACAATTTTTGTAACTCGCATTCGAGTCCCCTACTCAGTGTGACCGGACGGGCAAAGCGGCAACATACTGACTGCGGGAACAAAAATACGGGGAATGTAGACAGACCAGTATTATAAAACGCATACTGTGGGACAAACCTATACATTTTGGACAAAAATTTATCGAACTAATTCACAGAATATTTAGTTATGAAAAGAATTAAATAGTAGATGCAAAAAAAAAAAAAAAATTGCCGTAACCACTTTATAAAAGCTTATTACTCCTTTATAAATTCACACTTATTTGAATTTTTTCTTATTTTATTGTTACAGCCACTGTGGAATCACTTTAAAAACATATTCAAAAAGCTAGAACAAAATTAGAAAAGAAAATGCAAAATTATGTTTTCACAAATTATTGTTGCCGAGTATTTGTTATCTTTTATAAATGTACTAAGAAATCGATCAATTAGATTTTACTTTAAAATGTAAAGTTTATTTTTTTTAAATGTTAAATGTTAGAGTTTTGCAATTTTAGTTAACTTTTGATTCGCATCATTCGTAACGAGTCCTTTTGGCTTTGTAAATTTTGGATGTTCGATGTTTATAAAATGTTAAATAATGTTATTGCACGTAAGCATACAACAATGAGAAACGCGAATGTACAGAGCGTTTTTTGTAATAAATATAAATTTAATATATTTATGCCCATATATGTATGTATGTATGTTCATACATATGTGCTTTTATTGTTCAGACACCAGCGGCAACATTTAAATTCTGTTCGCAGGGCTACAGTTCATTAATAGCGAATACCAATGCGTTTGCATGCTATCCAGCCCTGTTAGAAAACCTGTTATGGCAACCCGAAATTCCATGCTAAAGCGTGGGGCAATAAAAATAAACAAAACGGCGGCTCCACTGCAAACAATTGGAAAAGTGGGCCGCCTCCAAGGGAAGAAGCAGCAGCAACAACAACAACAGCATTGGCATCGGCAACAAGACAGGTGAAGGTGAGAGCAGTGGCGTCGAACATCAGCGACGGCGACGTTGACGTCCAACTTGGAGCTTTAAGATTTCACTTTTCGACAAGGCAAGCGACGGAGCAGTTCAGCCAAGCGCAGCCAAGCCAAGATTAACAAATTCTTCGTTTCATACATACACACGTACCTATTCATTTTGTAATTATAAAGCCAAATCAATAGAAAGGAAAAAATGTATAGGATTATGCAACAATTGACCCAAAGGATGCCCCACGGCGAGAGTCTGAGCCTGGCTCGCAAACAATTTAAAGCTCTGGCGGCGCCTGCGCTGAAAACTTTCACTTTGCACCACCACCAACAACAACAACAGCGTTGGACAGCAACGTCAACTATCAGCAGCAGACAGCAACAGGTGACAACGCCACCGCCTCGACACGATTGGAATAGGGCTGTCAGTGAGGCCGAACGCATTGTGGGCTATCCGACATCCTTTCTAAGTCTACGCTGGCTTCTTAGCGACGAGATCGCCAATGTGGCACTGCATTTGCGCAAACTGGTGGGCAGTGCCCATCCCCTAATGAAGACAGCCAAGTAAGTAGATTAATAATTTGGATTATTAAGCAAAGTCCAAATATTGTGACTTAATGTTCCTTAAAAATCTTAATGAAAAATTCCGAATCTCTTTAGACATCTCCTGTACAATGGAAAGAACACGATGCAGGCATGGGGTTTGATTGTCTTACTGGTGTCTAAGGCAGCTGGACATGCAGCCAGTATACCCGATGTGGAGCAGGACAAGAGTGCTGGTGTCTTGCATTCCCAGCGTGCTCTGGCCGAGGTAACTGAAATGATTCGTATATCCCATCTGGTACATAATGTAAGTGTTTATCTCTTGGATTAATCTCAATAATTAGTCATTGATTACTTTATTGATTTTTTAGAGCGTGGTTAATCTACAGTCTAGCACTGAAGCCGGCCAGGATGTGGCCACCTACGATGATATGTCCTTTGGTAATAAAATTGGCCTACTCACTGGTGACTATCTATTGGGTCATTCCAGTGCCGAGTTGGCCAATTTGCGTAATCAGGAAGTGGTTGAACTTATCTCATCGGCTGTTCGTGATTTCTCTGAATCGGAATTCATTGGCGAACGTGATGAGCAGAATAATCCGTTGCCCTATAAGCCAGGAACCTTCCAGCGACCCTCATTGAATGTAGGCGTTGATTTTAATGAGCATGATGTCATGACTCCCATGCCAATTGCCCAGGTTTTGGGTAATCCCGAACAGGAATGGGAATGTCGAAATATTTTAAATGCTGGTAGCCTACTGGGTAAATCCTGTCAAGCATCATTAAAACTGGCTGGCCAAAGCGAAGAGCTGCAACGTCACGCCTATCGATTTGGTAAGCATTTGGCTCTGGCCTGGCAGGCATGTTTGGATGCGGAACCCTTCCAGTGTTCCACATTGCCTTTGGATGCCACTTTCAGTTTGGTCAGTGCTCCCGTATTGTTCCATTTGGAGCATGATCCTAGCTTGTATGCTGAATTGGAGAAGGGCAAACAGTCTGTGGAGAATATTGACTATGATCAGATCCATAAGGCTATATTGGCTGGTCCTGCCCTGGCCAAAACCAAGGAGCTACAAACAAAACACACGGCTGCTGCTCTTGCTGTGCTTCAACATTTTCCAGCCACAGATGCTCGTCAGGCATTGGAGAATATCATTCTGGCCATGCAGGATCTGTGATTGCCGAATCGAGTCAATGCGGGGAATTGGGACTTAGGTTAGCCTTGTTGTTTAGACTTAATTTAAGATTGTTAAACAAAACAATATTGTTGTTGGAAAATCCAAGAAGCGAATAGAGATTGAAGACATTGCCAAGCGAAAATGGGAAAAAATTATAACGGGAAATTGTTTAAATATCGATTCGATTCGATATTAAGGCAATCCAATACCGTTCTTCTAAAAATGGCTTTCTTTTTATTCAAAATATCGAAAAATAAAAGCTTTTATATTTATGTATTTTTTTAAACTTTATCTTTAAAAGTTTCTTTTTGTAGATGGAAAAAATTAATTCTTTTTGTTGCTAATATTTAATGTTTATTTATTTTTCGGTCACTTTGTACATTTGAGAGGACGGTTTCAATTTAATAATACTTATCTTGAGGTAATCTTCATTAGCACTAGCTGCGGACAGCGTTCGTATTCAAAGTATTGTGGAAAGTCCAGCGGGAGATGTTCTATTATCCAAGGTTTTGACTTTGTCTGTCCAAGAAAATGCTCATACATAGGCGCCACGGACTCACAGTCGGCAAATGTGAAGACGTAACGCTTCTCCAGGGCCACATAGAAGGTCTTTTGCCTGTCTTTTTTTAGTATCTCATCGATGACCCGTATAAAAGCATCGGTTAAGGTGTCATCGTAAATCACATCGGCCGCCAAAATGACATCACTGGCATCAATGGCCTTGAGCAGCTGTTCAGCTAGCTCCTCTTTGGGTGTGAGAAAGTTAAATTCCATTACTTTCACTTGACCTTGACCATTGATCAGTTTGATATTCCTTTGCACGTTGCCTCGTATCAGCTGCAGAATGCATCCCAAATCAACATCGGTACAGTAAACTTGTCCATTATTGTGTATGGCAGCTGCAATGCTTGTTAGCCCAACGCCAGCTCCCAGTTCCATAATGGTCTTGTTGGCCATTGCCTCGCGCTGATAGAAGAGATAATCCGCCAAAAGCAGGGCTCCACGCCATACTTGCAGGCCAACTAGTTTCAGTTCAGTGGCCTCGGAATGTTCAAGTTCAATAACGCCTCGGTGGGGTCGCGACACATCCAAGTCGCCGTCCTTGTCGATGGTAATCTTATCCTGCTTTTCATCAGTATCGGGGTAACGGAAACGAAACTTTGACACCACTTTTTGTCCATCGACTGTGCGAGTCGGTTGATAGTTGGTCTCACTATAGATCTCCGAGCTGACCGTGTACATTATAGGAAAGTTATATCATTATGAGATACATATATACAATATGCCTATGCTATATATGCGGGGTTTCTCTTTAGAGGGCCCTGGACCCTGGGCACAAAGTGTGACCATCTCCATAAAATTTGAATTCTGTTCCGTTGCGATACAACGGACACAGTGGTATGTAAAAGAAACTCTGTGTCCATAAATTTTTAAAACAAAGTGTTGAAATAATCTGTTGCAGTAAAGCAGTGAAAATAAATTAAGATTTATAATGATAAAATCTACACTAATATATTTAGTTATGCATATGTTCAATTTATAGTAAATATATTTCAATTACAATTTTTCTTGTGAGATGACACCACAGTGCACTGTCAACAAGTTTAGTGTTGATCACAGCTGATTGCGCTTGCCTCGTCTTATAACACTAGATTTAAAGCGTGCATCTGTCTGGCAAACGATGGACGTCGAAGATGAAGATCCAATTGTTGAGGAGGTAAGTTAGTTACAACACAAATAGACAGAAATAAAAGTACTTGTAAAATCATCCGCAGATACCGGTATTCCTGTCAAAAAATCTACAAGGAAATCTCTATCTTTTCCAATATCCGACCAAGACGGAATTGGCAAATCATGACGACGCAGTGGTGGTCAACTGTTGTGTGAAACCCTTCACCCAGGAGATAAAGGTTGACTTTGGTTTAAACACTGACTCAAAGCACTATGACAGCTTTAAGGCTGAGCAATTTGCTGTGGCCGCCGATGGAAAGAACACCTACGGCATGCCTGCAAAAACTGGAGAAAGACCCACATATAAGCGTGGCATAATGGATAAACAGGCTTTTACCAGTACTCGCTCCCTGACGGACATTTCCAAATACATTGTTGGCATATATGCAGACAAGGAGGTGCATTTGTCGCCACTGACAAGCATCGTCCAGCTACGACCTGCCCTAAACCATTTCGACAAGGACGACAAACGACGCAAGGCCGAGCAAAAGGCCCAAAATGATGATGTGGATGAAGAGGAGGTTCTGCAACAAGTGACTGTAAAATTTACCCGTGGCCCAGGAGCGGCTGCTTCCAAGAAGACCAAGCAACAGGGAGGTGGCACCTACAACAGTTTTGTGCAGCGCATCATGGATGAGCCCTGGTGCGAGACATTCTGGCATGCGCGAAATACATCCACAGCGGAAATCGAGCGCCAGAAGTTGTATGCCACTAATCATCAAGCTAATCAATCATTGGCCCTCAATGCCAACGATTATCTTAGGAAACTATTGCCGCACGATGAGCAAGTGCAGCAGGTGAATATGGCAATGACGGCGCAGCCAGTTTATAATAAAGCTATGCTTAAAACTATGCCATTGCTGGAACAACTTCGTGTCCTGCTCAAGGATGCTCGTATGTTGTCTTTTAGTGATTTGCTGAAAATCCTCACCGATCATGTGGATCCGCAGGTGACAGCCGATAAGGTTCTAGCCCTATTGCCGCAAGTGGGCATATTGCTTCATGGTAATTGGGTACCAAGATCTGAGATAGTGTATCCCGAAAAAATGCTCTCTCATGCCAACGGGGCTACTGCCGAGCAAATGATACGCGCTCGAGATTATATAGTAAGTCATTAATATAAGAGATTACAATGAACCGGAATGAGTTATTCCAATTTCTTCCACATCATTTAGCTCTTTAGATTCTCCCGCACTGGTTGCCTGTATCGCACTCAGGTCATGTCTGCCGTTCAACTCCCTTCGGCGGAAACTCTGGAAGTTCTCCGTACTGTAGCTCGTGTAAATTCTTCAAAACGATGGGAGCTGCTTGTGCCACCCGATAAAGAGTTCGAGCTAAAGCATCCAGACTTGGTACAGCGCCAGGAATTACATTGGCGAGCCTCTGAGCAGCTCTTCAATGAAATGGACTGGGCCAAGGAGACGAAACGCGTACGTAAACGTTCCACACGCAAAAGTGAATCCCAATCCACAACAATGCCGCCGCCTGCATCAAATCCCAGCTCCTTAGCAGATGCGTAGCATATAGTTAGGATATATACATAAATATAAATAAAAGAAAACCCAAATTATCTATTTTGTAAGATATTTTGTTATCGTTGTAATCAAATCATTTCGATTGCTTTTGGTCACATGGTAAATTATTGCTCCATTTTGTTGCTTCAGTTGCTCTACCAAAGGCAAAAGTTGTCGACTCTGTTGTGGTATAGTGGCCACTAAGGGCATTTGCTTCTGAATCAGATTCTTGAGGGCGGACTCAAATGGTTTGCTACATAATTCCATTTTACCCACTTCATCGATAATCCATACAGGTGGCGGCGGTTCCTTGCTATTGGTCTCAAGCAGCGGCAATGTTAGATTCTCAAAATCCTTAACATAGACCGAATATTTTCCAACTTTTGGACAATGATATTTATCAATTGGTGGCTTTTCCCGTGCCAGTATTCCACGTTGTCCATTCAATGTAACTACATCAAAGCCAATTCGCTGTCCTTCGACACGTACTTCTTCAGTATAAAATCCTTGCAGTTTGCTTTCACCAGCAAGTTTTTCACAGATTTTCCGTACCAAAGTGGTTTTTCCCACACCTATATGAAAAACGAATTAGTTGTAAGTTTTAAAGTCGGACACTTTGTGCATCTAGCCAAACCTGGTGGTCCTGTGATGAGGACAATTCCATTGGAATTTGCCATCTAAGCGTATCAGCCGGTTTGCTGTTCAGCTGTTTTTTTCCACGCACAGTGGTATGACTTACAATATTGTGTTGCCAAAATTCTTGCTACTCCAATAGGAAATATTTATGAAATTTCTTATTTAGAAATTTGAAATAATAAACGAAAGAAAATTAAAAAAAAATAAGAATTGGAATCTTGGATTCCGGCCTTTTTGATTATTCATATTTCGATTTAAAAAGGAATTTAATAGAGCGCAACTTATAAAAGGAGATTTAAACTATATATAAGAGATTTAACAGATTTTTGACTTTTTATTAAAAACCAAAGTAAAAATTATTGTTGCCAAACTGAAACAGAAACGATTTTATCTCAAACTAAATACATATATACAATGATTTCATTAACAGAACCTTCATAAGAATTGTCATTAATAACATAACATATTCGATAAATGGAAACAATAAGAAGACTTTGTAACTATAGCAACTTATACATAATATAGTTGATGCTTAATATGCATTAAGTAAAGAAATTATTAAGTTAGATACATATTTAATATAATTATTATTTTCTATGAAAAAGCAAAAAAAAAAAAAAACCTAATGAAGCCAACTGTGCGAAAATTATTTTGAAAGAGACAGATAGATGTGCAGATATACGTAACAGTTAATAAAATGCATGCTATCCCCCTCATTCTCATGTATGCTGTCCCTGTCGTTTCTAGTTTGAAATCCCAGTATTTATGAAATGTCTAACAAGTGATTGTAAAATGAATACCTAAAGCCAAACGGATGTATGTATGTATGTGTAAACATAAACTATTGAGGATCGGGAAGTAATACCTTACAAATTTCTGTTCAATATAATTAAACAAATTAATATTGTGATATTAAAGAAATATCCAATCAAAGGCAAATTTTAAATTATTGGACTTCTTACGGCTCGAATATATGTTTATTGTTTGAAATATATATAAAAATATATAATTAATAGAAAATTATGAATTAATTAAATTCGATTAACTTGTTGCAGTAATCGAATACATGGAATAACTCTTAAAATAACTATTAGATTACACTTTGCATGTATATCAACAATCTTCCATAACATCAGTTTTTTCTTTTATGTGTATATAATTAAATATATGTATTTATATATATATATATATGGGAGATACAGAATTTTAGACAGTCATTTGGTTATTTTCGATTTTGGCTAGCAATTGGTATAGATTAAACCACTCTTTACAAGGACTGCAACGGTTTAAGTATAAATTTAACATACAAAAAATAATTGGAGTTCACAAAAAGGAGTCATAGACAGATACGCACACACACACACAGGCACACTCACACATACAGACACAAGCAGAAAACATACATCTACAAAAAGCTTATGAAACATTTTTGCCATATTTCAATTCCAATTCATATTTAACCAAACGCTCCTTTTGCTCTAAATCTAACTTCTTTAGCTCATACTCTTGTCGACTTCTTTCCCGATCGAATTCGAATTTCTTTTCCTCTAGCTCCAGTCTTTTAACTTCCATTTTAAGTTTTTGATGTTCGAGCTCTTTGGACCAGTTGAGCTCTTCTCGCTTTAATTGCAAATACTCTTGACGATATAGAAAGAAGTTGGGCGTTAGTTCCGCTTCATTTTTATGATTGATTTTAGGTTTCTGTTCAAATTCGGAACGTGTTGAGGTGTCAGGCGTATGCGAAGGCCACTGATGGGAATCATTATAGTATTGTTGCGTATCTTCTTCCAATTCAACTTGAGCCATATTGACCACATCCACTTCATCGTGAAGATCCAATGGTGCTCGAGGTTTTGGTCTTTTGCCATTTCTTTCCGGTTCGTCGATTACCAAGTCGTTGTGCCATCGACGAATGTGACTTGTTAAATTTGAGCCATGATTGCCCTGTTATGGTTACAAGATTATAACAATACCGTTAGACATAAAATCAAAACAAAAACAAACCGAAATTAATCCCTTTATTTACCATAATATGATGACCACATTGTCTATTATCCTTCTCGACTAGACAAGTGCTCGTATTTAGTTGGGAATCGAATATAAAGTATTTCCGGTATACATTTGATTTAGGTCGCGGCATTGTTTGCTTAAGTTCTACTTAAAACTTATTAATTTAGCTTATTTATCAGAAAATTAATTAAGAAAATCCAACAGTGTAGCGTCCAACACAGTTATCGAAACTTGTGCAGTGTTGCTCAATGTTGTAAAGAGTTTGGTAAAACGTTTATACGATGAAATTGTAAACAGAAGTTCATGAACAGTTGCAAGATTTGTGGATTTTTACTTTGAAATTATTTTATTAATATCAAGATGTGGTGAGATTTTAATGAGAAACATGTGAAAGCGCTTACAGAATTTATTAAAAAAAGATTATATACAATTATATATATATCTTGTGTCGTAAATATATGTAAATAATAAAATAGATTAGATTGAAATAACAATAACTTCGAAATATTAAGAAAAAGGATAACAGGTTTTGAGGCCAAAAAAAGAAAATAAAAATCGTTAAAAATAATTATTTGTAAATAAAAAGAAAGTAGAAAAATTTATTTTTACATTATAGGATTAAATTTCAATTTGATCAGATCCTCTAAATAAGATGGAGATTCAAATGACGATAATATGGACGACCATAATTTCTTTATAACATTTTAAATTCCCCATTATGTGCTGTTTAGCTTATTTTTTGGCTTATATTTTTCAAATTTTAGCATATTCTAGTTTACTTTTTTTCCAAATCTGGCTTATTTTGACGCTCAAATTCTGGCAACACTGGTGCGTGATTGTGTGCACTGTGGCAACACTGGCTTAGTATTCGTATCGATGTTGAAAGTTGTGGACGCGTGTCGCGCGTGAAAATAAAACAAAAAAAACTTTAACCAAGTAACGAAAACGAAGTGCATTCAAGATCAGTTCTTTACATACAAAATTATTGGCCGGGCTGCCCCTTTGGCTGAATTAAGAATCACATAAATTATTTCTTAATATATATATTTTTTTTTTTGATTATTTTGTTTGTTGTTTGTAAAAAAATTGAAATAGAATAATAGTGTTGTGAGGCTTGGCAAGTTTCCTGCTCCTCCTCGTTTGCATTGCAACAACAACAGTCACAGTGCGAGTGCGTGGCTGCGGCGTGTGGAGTCTATTTGTGTGTGTGTGTGTGTGACTGCGCGCGCGTATATGTCTGTGAGCGTGTGTGTGTTGCCCCTGGAGAATATGCTGCTGCATTTTGGCAAAGCAATCTAAAGTTTAAAAAAAATTAATTCAATCAAAACCATAAAAAGAAAAACAAACAAAGCAAAAGCAAAGATGTCGGAAATATCACCCGAATCCGACCTGTTGCATCAAAGAACTCAATCTCTGCTTATGGCCAGCTCCATGTTAATGGTGGACACGGGCGCTGTGGGT
Organism: Drosophila austrosaltans; assembly: GCA_035045865.1. NCBI lineage: Eukaryota > Metazoa > Arthropoda > Insecta > Diptera > Drosophilidae > Drosophila > Drosophila austrosaltans. Next base: position 6,195,074 of record JAWNOQ010000211.1, read on the forward strand.
GGATCTGCTGCAGCAGCATCAGCAGCGGCCACAACAACTGGTGGCTCAGCTTGTGCCATGCCACAGATGAAAATAAATGTAGAGGATTTGTTAAGAGAGAACAATGCTCTTCATTTAAAAATCAAGGAATTGAGCATCGAACGGGATCGTTTGCTTTGTGAAGTTTCCAATTTGCGTTTGGAATTGGATATGTCGGAGTTGAAGCGTCTGCCTTTGGAATTGGATGGCTTTGAAGGGTGAGTGCAAGTCCTTGTTTTCAAGAGGGGGGAATGAGGGGGGGAGGGATTGATTGAGTCAACCTGGTTGATTCACAAGGGGCCCAGGCAGCTGCAGGCTAAATAAGTCGTCTGGTTTTCCTTGTTTTTTTGCAACCCCTTTTTATTGTTGTTGTTGTTGCCCGGCTACCTGTACCTTTACCTGGGACTAATCGACACACTGCCGTCCAAAATATTATACTTACGGTCCCACAGATCGCTGAAGAGAGAATGAAAGAGAGAGCGCCAAATTTGTAGTCTCTTATCTTTGATTTTTCCTTTCTTTTTTTTTTTGCAATATTTTCTGTGACTCATTTTCATTTAGTTATGTTTCTTGTTAGCCCACCCACCCCACCAGTCCATGTCTTCCCCCCCTTATAGCCTTATCGAAACAGTTATATACATACATATATATTTGTATGTATGTATGTTTAATTTTTGTTACTGTTTGTTTTGGGATTTTTTTTATCAATTCATGAGTTCACTTTTTACCTTTGCTGATAAATATATGTACATATATACATATGTATATAAACCCATACAATTCTTTTGTCTGATAAGAAAACGAACTGAAAATTAATATATACGGAAATTCAATGTTAAGTACAAGCGATAGACAAAAAATTTGTTGTTTCTGTTTCTGCTTTTTTTTTTCTTTTCAGTAGTAGTAGTAAGTAGTAACAGAGCTAGCAGCTGCTTAACTTGTTGTTTTTACTTTTTGTTTTTTTTTTTGTTGTTTAAACACGAAATCCAAAAAACAAATAAGCAAAAAATCCGTTGAGAATGATAGATAAATTAAAATAAATATCGACCATTATGCCACAGAGGCATTTGCCACTGACAACCCAAAGTGCACACGAGAATTAACTAAGAACAATACAAAATAAGAACAACAACAACAACGACAAGAAAAAAAAAAAGAGAAAACAAAATTTACCGCAAGCATAAGAATAAAATAAAAAAAAAGTATGGACTTTAGTATACCCTACAATAGGTAAATATAAATTAAATACTCGTTCATATTTTTAAACTTGTATAACTGAACCAAAAAGTTTTTCGAATTCTCTTCATCTCGAACAAAAATGAACAGCAGTAGAGCGACATCTGCAAAAAATTCCACTTCGCTAACTCAAAGACTCTGTTATTCGAACTTTTTAGGGGGGATTATGGCACTTCGAGCTAAGAAAGTTCGTTTTTCCATAAATTTTCCAATAAATATATTTGAGTATATACATCCAAATTTATAAGGGCACGTCTACTATGTGTCGAATATAATTCTATAATTCTAAAATTTCTTGTTCTTGAAACTGTGTTTTGAAAGTCGTCGATGAATTTAAAAGAGAATCCAGAATTTTTGGATTTTGCATAGTCCATAAAAAGACGAAATCGGGATTAATCTTTTGGGACATCTTTTATAGGATGTAGAGGAAAGTTAATGCTAACAAATTGTATAAGAAAAACTATTTTTGTATAAAATTTTTAAATCTACGTATTATCAAAGCCTTTTTGAAGCCCCAAAATCTATTTCAATCTACGTATTAAATTATGCTTAAAAGTACTCAAATATGTTAAAATTACTCATCTTCAGTTTTACAACAAAATCTGTTTAGATATTCTATATTATTTGTAATATATGTACATATTATATAACAACTAAAACGAAGTTTCATTTGCAAATTCTAGAATCTAGATAGATAATTGGAAAGAAGTGTATTCTATGCAAATATATATTCCATATTCATTCATAAATTTACATAAATTTATATAATATTCTTCTACAACTATTTCTATTCATTGCTTTCTTTATGTATACCCTTCTTTATACATGTCTATAGGGTGTAAAACTAATATATAGTATAGTATATACATATGCAGATTTATATATGTATACTTTTTGGTAAATTTTTTTTTTTTTTGGAATATTTTTGTGTTTTGCATGCGGTCATGCCCAGTGAAACCACCATTTATGTGCAAATAAATAAATAAATATAAGCGCAGTTATTTCTTACCGTTTTTTTTTTTTTTGCCGCTGATCTCTGCTGGCGGTTTAGTGGTGATGGCCTCTAGAAGCTAAAGACACTGCCACAGAAACAGAGGGGCAAAAGGTGGAGGCCAGAAGTCTTGGCCGGCTGTCTGTCTGTATGTCTGTCGTGTGGGCTCTTTAAAATTTTTGCTCGCTACTCACCTTCGGGCTAACATTAAGCCAAAACGCACACACAGACACACAACCACATACTTAACCCATCATAACAATGGAAAGAATAAGGAAAAAAAAAACGATAAAGATCAACACCGATTAAGGAATACCCTAGAATAGATCGATATTTAGATGAAAAAGTAATTTAATGCAATACTTTAAAGTTTTATCTGTTTTTGCTATATGTTCATCTTAAATAGATCATTTAGACTCTCTGATTTCTCCAGTGAATAAAGAATGGATTATATAGAAATTCGATATATAGAAATTGTTAGATAGGAACGAGACAGCTAATCGCTTAAAAGGATTAAGGTATCATTGCTTCGTTTGAATTTCTTATTAAATCTTATCTAATTATTTAAAATTCAATTCCTTAATTTGCATATTTTTTATTTATTTATGTTCCTAAGATCATCTGCGAGATAAGACGATCTAAATGAATCTATTAGCCAAATTGAAATCTATGAATCCAGATATATTAATTATATAACAACAAGAAAAATATGCAATTTGGTTAAAATTATTAACATATTTGATTGATCTTGATTGATCTTTTCTTTAAGATTTTACTTATTTTTAATTGATGGAACTTAAAATGTAAAAGAGATAGATCTTGGATATACATATAACCATTTAATTCTTCTAACTGTATTAGTTAGTTTAAATATTTTTAACTTAATTGATCAATTAAGTAATATTTATATCTGATGAATGATATAATAAAACATAAACCAAAGCCATATTGCTATGCCTTAATATAGTTAGTAGTAGTAATAAAAAGGATATTGTTAATGTTTTTTTTTTTTCTGAATCGTGTACAACTATTCAATAGGATTCAAATCGGAATAGTTCCAATAAGTTTTTATAGAGTACTCAATAAGAAATAAACAATCTTCAAGTTGAAGAATTTTTGTGTTCTTTATTTGAATACCCTTGCAAAAGGGGTATACTAAATTGTTTAGCAAGACTCTTGCAATGTATATAAAATTTAAATTGGCATAAACAGCTTAGCTGTACATAATCTAGAATCTAGATAATAGTAGATTCGTTTCGATATACACATCTTGTTAGTGCTCTGCATTAGATACAAATTGATCGATTGGCAGTACATATGTATATCTATCATATATGTAGATCTTATGAAAACTATCGTTTTGTTGGAGAGTCAAAGTTTAAACATTTTTACTTTTATATATTGAAAAAAGATCCTGCTTTATTATAATCGCTAAAACGGAAAGTAAAAGGAATAAAGAAGTATATAGCTTTCATTATTTAGTCAATTTTATATAGCTGCCATCTAAACTTGCAGTTAAAATTTTAGTTCTCGTTCAATAGTTAAATAATTCTTTAAACGATTGTAGTCAAATTTAGTATGCTAAAGCTTGATATATAACCCAACGATTTCACCAAGTTTCATTAGAATCGAATGGCTATATTATATAGTTTCCATGTGTTTAATAAAAAATCTCTTAACAAAAAAAAACGTATTTACTTTCCAAGTAAACTTTATATATGACTACTTGATATACTTTTAAAAGATTTAGCTTAAGTTAATTAAAATCATTTGACTGTATCTTATGTCTATAATCTAACTATAAGTCGTTAGAGTATATAAATTTCGGACTGGATCAAGATAGTCAACTGAAAACTCTTTAGTTAATATTTTTCGCTTTCTTTGTTGTTGTTTCTGTTTTGTAAATGCGCGGGCAGCTAAGTGACTGAGCAAAGGAAGTAGCCAGTTGTTGTTGTTGCTGTGGCTATTGTTTGTTATTGTTGTTGTTGTTTTTGTTGCGGTTGTCTTTTGGTGGCTTCTGCTTTTGGTCAGGGAACAACAACAAGATGTCGGTTGTTTAGTTTGTCTTTCCGCACAGTTCAACTCATTAGCCAGTTATCATCATCTAATAAAGCAAACACACGCACACCACACCACACACACTCACACTCACACACACCATTCGGTGACCAGTGGTGTTGGTCAGTGATGGTTGGCATTTGGGGAATGACTCTCTGGTGACTTCTGGAACAACAAATGGGGGAAAAAAAAATAACAGAAACACTTGCCCATTGTAGTTGTAGTTGTTGTAGTTATAGTTACAGTTGTTGTTTTTGTTGTCTGCGATAATTAAATGAGCGAAGAGTCTATTAATTTCATACGCCCCTCTTTAAAAAAAAAAAAACAAAACAACAACAAAAAAAGGTCAAGTAGTCAGTGTTGGGACTACTTAATGAGTTTGTACTGTGGCTGGTGCTTTAGTAGGTAAAGTTGTTCTGTTTTTTCTGTTTTTTTGTTTTTGTGTTGCCTCCTCCATTTGCATGCAACATTTGGAGAAAAGATTGGGGTTACATAGATGTTAAAGTTTCTGTGGCATGGGGCACACATGCGTGCTGCAAATATCTTTTGAAGTTGCTTTTAATTAAAAGATTATACACGAAATGTACAACTACAACATGCAATGATGTAAATGTATTCTATTATAATTATTACTGTGTGGGGGCGTGGTGGCAGCGATCTCAGCTAGAAATTTTTGCGAGAGCTGCGAGTTAAACTACATTAAACTGTAAGCAAATTGTAGACTTTTAGCACAGGTGCACACTATAATCTATATCTGATCGGAAATGCCTTTTGATAAGGCCATAAGAATTGGCTACTTTTAAAAAACAAAACAAAAATACTTTCCAATATTTGTTTAATTTGTTATCATTTTGCAGGGGCCATTTTTACTATAAAAAAGGCATTTGCCAAGTTTGTTTTTTGTTTTGGATTATTTAAATGAATTTTTAGAAATGATAAAAAAAATATTAAACGATATATATATATATATATATATATGTGTATATATATAAGAATCTAATGGCCTGATGCTTATTATAGAACAGCAGGCAAAATAGTTGATTTGATTATACTATAATTTATTAGCAGATTTTATCAAGAGAAATTTGCTAAAATGTTTTTTCAGTGGAGTTCTAAACGCAATTCTCGTGTTATTTACTTGTGTAAAGCCTTAAAACTAATAAAATTAATAGTTAATAAATTTAAATTAGATCTCATGTCTAACTTACGTCATCTGATCAGGTGCAAATTATTTAATTATTATGTTTTTTGACAGCTTCTAATACCTTTCTTATCTTAAGATACGCTTTAGTTTTTGTAATGTTTATAAATTATGTGGAAAAAATTTAAATTTAATTGAACATATTGAAAAAATTTCAATTTAAAATAAAATTGCGATGGGAAAAAATTGTTATTTATAAAAGAAAATTACTTAGATTTTGTTAGTGTTTTTCAAAACTATTTACTTTATTAGATACATACATATATGTTGAAAGTCTCTAAAGATTTTAAGGCAAATTATTAATAAAAACTGCCAAGGAAAATATCGCAGTGCTGAAAATCTCAGACACTTTATTTTCGGAAATAATCTCAATCTCAATCTAATTTTGTATTTATAAAGCTTTGATATATATCTTCTATAAGTCAATTAAAAGTTGAAATATTAAAGTTCTTTTAGAAGAAACTTGTTTAAAACATTTTCATGAAACTTAAAAAATTATATAAAATAATAAAAAAATTTAAAATAGAAAAAATATTTTCTCGGCAGTATTCAATCAAAAAAATAGTTATTTTAATATACATATTAGTTATTTAAAGATATTGAAAATTTAAAAAAAAAATATCAAAAGCATTTACAATAGAAATAAATTTAAATTTAATTTTAATTCTATTACTTCCAAACAAATTTTGGATTTATAAAGTTTTTATTGATTAGTCAACAAGAAGTACAAATTTAAAATCACAACAAAATGCTTCCTGAAGAGAGACTTCTTGGGGACATTTTTAGAAAAAAAAATATATATAAAATTGAATTTTTAAATAAATTTTGAACTTTCAATTGTTTGACATTTGCAATAGAAATATATTTTAATTCTAGCTGAGTTAAAAATTAATTTTAATTTGAAATATTTTCTATATATCAACATTATTTCAGTTCTTTCACAATATTGGCAAATATAAAGTTGATAATTTTGTGTATGTATATATACATTTACTATATAAACGTATTCCCTGCCGACAAGTTCTTTTATTATCCATGAATAATTACATGCGAATTCATTTGCCCTTCTTTTAGCCCCCCACCCACCCTTCCCTTCTTCTCTCCTTCACATATCAAACCTCTCGATCAGAGACTAGACTATTATTTATTATGCATGCAATAAACAAAAAAAAAAAAAAGGAAAAAAAAAGAATAAATGTTTGTGTTGTTCAGACTTTCAATTGAAAAATGAGATCATCGATTCAGTAGTAGACCATCAGCATCAGCAAAGAACAATAATTAAAATTATTTTATTTTATTTTGTTTTCGGACATATCATTGTGAAATGTTTAATAAACAATGTCAATGGCATGGCATGACATGGCAGACGGGGAAAAAAAAATATATTTATAAGAAAAGAAAAATTATCTAATGCCAAGTCAGTCAGTCAGTCAGTTGGTTGCAAATGCCACTTGGCAACGAGCTTAAGGTCTTTACGGATTACTTTTAAGCCAAGTCAAGCAGCCGAATAACCAACAATGTAATCAATTAGAGGACATCTCGCAATGGGAGACCTTTTTTTTTCTTCTGCATTTGCATAGAGTTAACACACACGCACTCACACACACACACACATGCTCGATGATTGATGTGGCATGCCCATCTGTGTACTCATTGCCCTGACAGCGACAACTTCCGAGTCGCTTCCAACGGAACTCGTGCGTCTTGTCAATCGTGGCTAAAACTGACAGCCAACTTGGCCATAACATATGACTTTAAATCAGTCGCAGACACAGAGACCCATAAGTTCTAGGCCAGGTCTAGTCCAGTTCAGTTTTGGTTGCGCATGCGTAGGCCAAAAATGGCTACATCTAAAAACACAAAAAAATTTGGCAACAAAACTGTGGGATTTTCTTTTTTTTTTTTTTCTTCTTTGCTCTTTTTATGGCAAAGTGTTGATTGAAGGCAAGGGCTTAATTAAAAGATCTCTTCTTGAATTCTGGAATTGAAAAACATAGATTTAAAAATTAATTAATTGAAAATCAATCGACAATAAACTATAAACACTTTTGTTCACAGAAATAAAAATAAAACTTCAATTTCAAACTTGTAAAATGTTAGTTCGATCTTTAAGTTGATGCAAGAACCTGTTCTTTATGTTTATTATAAAGTAATAGTATATAAATAGTGCTTAGATCAGCATAGTTCATATTATTAATGAATGTATCTCTATCAAAAACCTCAAAGAAATCCTTAAATGCACCCATAGAAAAAAAAAGAGATAACAACCTAATTATGAAAACCAATTAGCTGAAAATGAAATGAAGTCTATAAGTATGAAGAAATTTTAGGTAACCATCAATGAACTTTTTAAGTCACAAAATGTATTAAAATTTAAGAATTATTTTAGAAATTAAACTAAGAATCAACCAAAAGCATCAGTAGCTTTTATTCTAGATTTATCTACATATGAGCCATATATAATATAATAATAATATAGTATAGGGGCTACAAAGTAATAATGCCTCTCTTTATCTGTTTCGGAAGTGATAACAACAAAATATTTGCCAACTCTTAATTGTTAAGTTTCAAGGCACTTTTCTCCGGAAGTTACTCCTTAACCTTTATTTACTTGCTTATGGTTTAGGCAAACACAACTCAAAAGCCTGTTAAATATAGTTCTAGATACAGTACGCCCTCGATAAAGGCAACACGTTTTTGGGAGACTCCAGGGAAATATTATGAAAATCTAAAAACACAACTTAAAAGCCTGTTGAATATAATTCTAGATACAGTACGCCCTCAATAAAGGCAACACGTTTTCGGAAGATTACTGTGTAATATCATGAAAATCTAAAAATCACTCAGTTCACACAAAATATTAATATTTTGAAGATATTTTTTTTACTTTAAAATGTTAAAAAAAAGTGCACTTAATCGGTTTTATCGCTATAAAAAGATTTAAACACAGTTTCCATTTCAAACTTCAATACTATTAGTTTCGTTTCGTATATCTAATTTGATCTAAAGGTTTTTATTGCATTCAAAATATTGATTCAAAACACTTTTAAAGATTCTTATTTTATATAATTGGAACAGAATTATTATAAAAATTCAGTATCAAAAGTAATGCGGGACCAGGGAAAACATGGAAAAAATTTATGAATAAAAAGTTCTGAAATATAAAACATATCCTTGATAGATATAGATTGTTATATATTTTGATTGCTTTAAAAGAGGTTTTCCTTATACCGATTTCCCAGGAATGTTTATACTAAATCATTTTCTTTCTCTTACCTGGTGAGTTAACTTAAAAATTATTGCAAACTAAAGTAAACTTTATATTCAAAATATCTAATGAGCTTCTAGTATATATTATTTATTTATATATATATTTCAATTGAGAAGCATTTACAAATTGCAATCAATTCCCTTCTCCATACATATATTTTCTATATATATGTATTTTTGTTTTAATAAATTTATCTAATTATGTTTATTTCATAGGCCTTTTTTATCTTTACGCTGTCTATGACAAATTTCCTTTGTATTTTTAGTTTTGCCTTGAAATTTTGGTTTTATTTTTATTCGACTCAGAAATTTTGGGTCACATTTTAGACTTGGTTTTTTGTTGTTGTTGTTGTTGTTGTTGTTGTAGTTTCTTGCTAAATGTTATCAAAATTTGTTTTATGTTTTGTTGGGTTTTTTGATTAACCATGAATCATGTGTATATATATATTTATGTATGCGGCTTATCAGGGCAATTAAAGTCTTGAATTTCTACATATACCCAAAAAAAACACTAGTTTTTTGTTTTATCAGTTTTTTTGTTGTTTCTCCCACTCACTATTGGGGCACATCTTTTGTCTCTTATCGCCACTTTGAAGGTGGTCTCCTCCAATCCCAAGATGGAATGTTTTCTCTAATGTCTTAAAATCTTTGAAACTTGTTCAAACATTTTCCATTTACTTATTTTCAACAATAATTAAATATTGCCACAAAATTTGTGACGACCACTTCCGGGGCAACTCTTTCCACTAACGTCTTGAGGGGCTTTTGCAATCCAAAAAAAATGTTCTTTTTTTCAAAATTATTCCAGAATGAAAGGCAGGCAGCTGCGACGCGTGCCTCAGTCGCTGCCGCTGTCAATCAATTAACACGGCCTCGACCATTAAACTGGGCAAAAAGAAAAGAGACGAACAAAAAATTTCCAGAGAAACAATAAATAAGATGCATTGCTAAGGCGCTCCCTTGTTCTACGCTTCCGCTCTAGCCCCCAAGACAAGCCCTCCTTTGCCCTCTCCATTTGCTTTCTCGATTGTTCTGAAATATTAATGTTGTAAAATTAAAAAACCATAAAAGAAAAGTGAAAAATTAGTTGTACATTGACCCACATATTGTCTCTTCTTGGTGCTTTAAAGAGAAGCCACCCCTCGCCACCCATTGGCTGTTGGCTTTTTTTTTTTTCTTTTTTGACTTTTCATCGCCCTGAGTGAGTAGTTGCGTATAGTTCCCCCGATCTTCGTTCTTCCCTCAGTGCTTGCATGCCCCCAATTGCGGGTGCCAAGAAAATGCGTTGTTGCTTAATTTCCTTTTCTCAACCCCAACCCCAACCCAACCTACAGCTCCCCAGTTCCTCTTACCCATCTACAAATATTACATAGATTCTCCTCATCTTGTCTTTCCATGGGGCTATCGTTTGAGTGCAACGATTTGCTATCTATCTATCTATCTCTTTCTATCTATCGTCTCTATCTGTTTGTTGAATATTTAAATTAAATTTTTTTTTTTGAAAATTAAAAGCACGTAAATTCAACAGCTGTTGATGGTGTTGTTTTTGTTGTTGTAGCTGCTGCTGTTTCTGTTGCTTTCCATATGTGTAAGTGTAGGCGCAACAGCAGCAACACCAGCTAAGTGTGTTGCGATTTATATATGTATATATATATATATATATATATTTAATATGGTTATATATATATACTTATTTTGCTACCCTATAGGATCTCACTTTTACCAAGGGTACTTTTACTATATCCACATATATATCATTATCAGATCTTGTAGAAAGCAAAGCAAATTAACAAATCAGTTGAATCAATTTTAATATTAATATATTTATGTTAATTATATTAAATATAATTGTGTGTATAATTAAAATTCTTCAATTATATTGATTATAGGGTATCGATTGAATGTAATAATACATATTTTTTTTCTGTTTCTTTTTGGTGAGTTATTTTTGTGTTGTTGTTGATCTTCGAGTCATATTCCAATGACTTTTGCCTTGCTCATCGCAAAAGCAACACTCTCCAGTTGACCTTAGCTTGTTTGTGCAGCTTAAAGTAGTTGTTGTTGTTGCTGATGTTGTTGCGGGCGTTGTTGTTGGTGTTGCTGATGTTGTTGCTGACTCGCCAACGTCAATGTACGACGCAAGCCATCGGCAACATTTGTGCGCCGACGCCAATGGGGAATGATTGGTGACCCAAAGTTTTGTTGTTTTTTTTGTGGTTCGTCGCAGCGGCGCCGTTGAACGCATTCAGTTAAACGCCCACAATAATACTACGATATATGTACATATATAGGTAAATACATATATATATATATATATATATATATATATATATATATATATATATATATATATTGATATTTTTAATGCTATTTATGTTGATTTCCATTCATCGACAAAATGGTAAAACTGAAAACGAAAACATGCAAATTGAAAGCGAATTGAAATTGGTTTGGTTTTTTTTGTCGTGTGTGTTTGTGTGTGTGTGTGTGAGACCAAAGCCAAAAGTAACTTGACCAGGCTAGGCGAGTTGCTGCTTTAGCTAGCCAACCAGAAGATAGCCATTTATATGTGCCATTAATCGATTGTCAGCGACGACGTCGTCGTTATAGCCATTGCCCAGAGTCTAAGTTGTTGCTATTGCTGACAACGATAACCAGTTCGTTGTTGTTGTTGTTGTTGCTGCTGCTGCTGCTCGTTTTCCTCTTTATTGTAAAGTGGAGAACATTGATTCTCATGTCCGCCATGTGACAACTACATGAGAAATGTACAATTCTATTCTACTGTTTGCTTATCAGAGACAGAGAGAGAGAGAGGGAGGGAGAGAGTTAAAGAGGGTAAGAGATAATGAGATAAGAAAGTAATCTATCTTTCATTTGTTGAAATAATTTTATAACCTCATATAGATAATTTTTTAAAATTATTAAATGCCAATCTGGCAAGCAATCATTTGAACAAAATTTGACACGAAATTCTTATTAAATTTGATAATGAAATATAAATGTAAATATTAGATTGGTTTAAAAATATGGAGATATCATTTCTCTAAAACTCTATTTAAATATGGAATATAAGTATATAGATATAATTACCTAAAAATATTCATTTAATTTCTTTCAACTATTGAAAAAACAAACGACTTCCTAACATAGAAAAAATATGTTTTATGCAGAAATAATATTAAATTTAACTTTCGTTTTTTAGGGGTTTAAGAAATGATTGATGATATATGTATGTATGTACATAGAGTATATTTGATGAGGTTGCAAATATATATATAAGTATGTATATGTAGAGTATTAGTTTATATTATCTATTCTACATTTCAGTTTCTGAATTATTAGAAGAATAAAAAACAAGTTCTTAAATATTTTTTAATACTATAGAAAAGTTATGTTTTATGTGGAAATCTAAATAAATTCATAAATTTTCAGGTTTAAGGTTTATGAGAGAGATTATAAGTATATATAGATATACAGTAGAGCCTCGGTTATGAGGCCTTTTGTTAACCAAGACGCCGAACGTTGCTTGGAATATGTAGAAGAGCTCGGAAAAAAACTGAAATTTTGCCTTTGAATATATATGAAAACAGTTTGATATTTCAGACCGTTTTTTATAGCTAGTCAAAATATAGATCAAAAATGTAAGGGTATTCATTACAAAAGATTATAAATATATATAGAGTATTTTTCTTTAAGTTCAATTAAAATTACATCTAAAATTATCTATCTAAATTTTTAGGCAGAAATTATATATGTATATATGTATGTACGAATCTGTATTTATCTAGAATTCTAGGGTATTCTCAAGTCTTTTGTTCAACTGCAGAAGTAGTCAGGAGTATCTAAAATGTTTTTTTTTTCTTTTTAAAGGGTAACAACATCTATTTATGTTTGAATTAAAAATAGAAGAAAATTTTGTTACATTTTTTCCACTGGATTGACTTTTAAGCAAAAACAAAAATCTAAATTATTAATATAAAATCAATAAAGATTTTGCACACCTGAATGAATATGACCAAAATATACGGAAAATAAACCTATAAGATAAATAATCTTTAAAAAAAAAAATAGAATATACACAGTTCGTCGAGTTAATTAAAAATTGTAAAGAAACATTAATTGCTGTTTGTTGTTGTTGTTATTATTGTTGTATCTTAATATTTGCTCGTATTAGTTTTCCTTTTTCTCTTTTTTTTCTTCTCTGTTTAGTGCAAGCTGCTTAGAGAGTTGCCTTAGTAGATTATATTACCGTCTTGGAAACGGGAGTATGGAGAGAGGGGACGGGTAATCATCATTGTCAACATCATCATCATCATCATTACTATCGTCTTTGTCACTGTGGGAAGGCCAACACAGCAGTTGCCTATATAGTTGGCTGTCAGTGTTGGCCACCTTTTTACACTTACTCCACTGCCGCCTCCCTCTGCCCTAACATGGCTTTCATTTGCACCTTATATGAAAATTGAGTTACCGTTAATTGCCTGGCCTCCCCACCCCTAAAAGACGTTAAGGTGCAACCAGGGGACATGGACTGTAGCGAATCTCTCTTTCTCTCTCTCTCTCTCTGTGTCTCGCTTAGACGTTCACACTTTTTCGTTCTCTTGCATTTTAATTGCGACATCCAATTAACAGGCTCGTCTGCCCCCCTCTCTAACCCACACCCCCAACATCCCTCCCCCCCCCATTCGTTGGCTCTCGTAACCTGTAACAAATTGGTCCATAACCTGAAACATAACAAAATTCAAATTGAGTTTTTCTTTGGGAACATATATTTTGGAAAATATTTTGAAAGTTTCAATTTCAAATTCGTGTTTGTCATATTAACGGAGAGTATAAATACAAAACAAAAATAATAATAATAAACTAAACCAACAAGCGCCCCCACAAGCGTTTTGTTGCAACAACATAGCGAGATTGTACCACCTCCGCCACCTTCTCCTCCTCCCCCTCCACCATCACGCCATGCGTTTTGGTGTTTTTTTTTCTTTTTTTTTTTGTCATGGCCGTCGTTGCTCTAAAAATAGAGTTTAACAAACTGTAAAAGTATTCCACCACATACAAAGACACAACGCAGCCAAGAGCACTCATACACGCCCATTGGGGGATGACGCGAGTTGATGCAACACACAAGCACACACACACACATAGAGAGTCTCACTCAGAGAGTGAGTGAGCGAGACAAAATCTCCACCACACACACATCCTCCACATCCGCATTTGCATCTGCAACTTGCGACTGCATCTGCATCTGCATTTGATTCTGTTCCCATTTTCACATTTTGCATTTTGCAAGAAAATCCGTGTATGGGCATGCAGGAAAAATCTCAACACAGTTTTTCCCTATGACGAGAGGCGTCATTGTCCTCTCACCCTAAATGAGAATGACTTGACAGACTGACTGACTGACTGACGGTTATGTTGCTTGACTAACTGACTGACTGACTGACTGATGGACGAAAGAGTTCGTTCGCTTGCTCCCTTATTCCCTATGGGCAAAAGAGTCCTAAGCCCTGAGCCATTGCCCAAGCCTATGCCTTACACCAACCCTACCTCCCGCCCGCCTGCCCGTCTGCCCGCCTGCCTGGGCACTTTTGTGTGTTACAGCATTTTTGCTTGTTTTTGTGCATCTTGTTGAGCTCTCGAGTATTCCCGAGTGCAGCAAACCCACCTCCCCTAGTGGCCTGAATGATTCATGATTCTCCGCCCCCCCCAAAAAAAAAAAAAAAAAAAAACTTCCTCCCTCACGTAAAGGGTATACAGTCTAACTGTGACATTTAGCATTGAATTAGATTAAATTTAAACACAAAAATAATTGAAAATTTACTTTTATTAATTGAAATGAATTCGTACTTTTATTTATATTGAAACATAGTTTCGGCAAGGTGATAAGTAAGGAAACGAAAGAGGAAGGAAAGCATTTTAGAAGTAGAGACAGATTTAGTTATCACTTATTTTTTAATTGTATACAAAAAGATTTACTCCTATTTGTATATTTCTTAGATATAATAATTTTGTTATTATGAGTTTTGGCTACTGAAAAGTTACATTGACGAAAATGAATGAATAAAATGATTTATAATATAAAAAATATATCTACAATATAAAAAATTAATCTATAATATACAGAAATATATCTTTAATATAAAAACAATACGTCTATAATATATATTATATACACAAGTTAATAATTTCATCTTAGTTCATTGTGAAGTAGGTAAAATTATGCGAAAATCCTTAAGGATGCTTAATTTTTCAAAAAAAAAAATGTATAATTGTTAATTTTAGATGAATCAAATATGTTACCAATTCTTTTTCCCAATTGGAACACTACTTTATATTACATAAATATAAAAAAGAGTGTACAAAATATTTCACACATTTTACTACCAACTCTTTGGTACATATTGTATCAATATCTAACGGTAGTAAGTCGCTACGTAAGTAAGAAAACATGAAATTTTCAATTAATTTCTTTTCGTTTTTCCCCATTTTTGTTGTTTGCCTATTTATTTTTCTAGTAATGGCAAAGAAGAGACAGAGACAGGAGACTGTGTGTTACCCTGCACCAAGAGGAGACAGAGAGAGAACACCACCCCATAGCTATACCGAGACAAATACAAGAATCAAAAGTACATTCACATGGCCATCTCCGTCTCCGTCTCCATTTCCACTTCCATTTCCATCTTCATCTGCTGGCATGATGTTCTTCATCATGTGTTGTACTTCTCCCTTGGATATGTCGGAGTGTATGAAGTGCTCTTTAGCGTTTGCTGACTCTTTTTTTCTTCTTCTGTTTGCCACAAAACTAATGGAAATATTTTTGCATTTGCTGGCAAGGGAGCAGCTGTTCCAATTTGACAAATGTTGCAAAAATATTTCACTTTTTACTTGTTCTTCCTTTTCCCCCCATTTTAATAATTTAATTTTGTTTTTATAATTAGCTACTCATTGGAAGAAATCAAAATTTATGTAAATGCAAATTTTCTTCTTTTCATAATTTTCTAGAATCTAAGATAATAATAATCAGAGTTTTATTTGATGCAGGGCACATTGCACACGCCTCGCTAATAACTTGTCATCTTTCTCCACACTCCTCGCCGCCCCTCCTCTCCCCTGCTACCAGTATGTGGTGTTCCAATATTGTGACAGGCAAGAGTGGAAAGATCTTTTGTTGCCTTTGCGCTTAATTCATCTCGAGCATATCTCAAAGTTGGTCGTTGGTTTTATTTGTTTGGTTTGGTCTTTATGACTATTGTTGTTGTTGTTGTTGCTGTTGCTGCTGCACTATCTTCTCCATTTCCATTTCGAGTCCA
Source organism: Drosophila austrosaltans (assembly GCA_035045865.1). NCBI lineage: Eukaryota > Metazoa > Arthropoda > Insecta > Diptera > Drosophilidae > Drosophila > Drosophila austrosaltans. The sequence continues at coordinate 6,211,161 of JAWNOQ010000211.1, forward strand.
TTCCGATGAATGATGATGATAATGTAGCATGGATATATACATATATGTATTTCTTTTTTTTTTTTCATCTTGTGGCAACGCGATTTTTGTTTACACTTCAGAAGTTTTTTTTCCTTTTTTCTTCATCATCATCATCAGCAGCAGCAAGAACTACTTCAGTTTTTTTTGTTTCTTCTCTAGTTTGAATGTGGAAGGGAGAGGAAGGGTAGGATAGGGGCTCAGTGAGTGGGGCGCCAAATCTAAAAGTTGTCTTCACTCCATCTCCCTTTCACTCTCTCTCTCCCTCTCTCTTCTTTTCTCTCTCTGTATTGCGCCGCCTTATCTAGTTCAACAATTTTCTGTTTGGTGTCCTAGCAAAAGTTGCATTTTTGATGCGCTTCATTGTCGTTTGACCCATTTCAATGGGCGTGGCAGGTCCCACACTTCACTCCCTGCTGTTGCTGTTGCTGAATTATTAATGCCTGAGAATTCTATTCAAAGTTTTGAACTTCTTTCGACTGTTTTTTTTTTGTTCACACAATAAAATGCACACGAACAAGTTAAGAGTAAGCAAGTGACTTGGGCGAATGAGTGAGTGAGTAAGTGTGGGGGCGTGGCAAGTCACAATTGCAGTTTGCAATTACCCGTCGCCGTTGTTGTTGTTGTTGTTGCTGTTGTTGATTATTAAATACTCTTTACTTGCATGCAGTAGTTGCTGTTGTTGTTGTTGGTATATTTGAAAAGCGCGCACAAGAATTGAAGTCAGAGCTCTCTTGGGGTAACCTCGTCAAAAGCAACGTGTGGCAGTAAGGGAAGGGCAAGGGGGAGGCGGAGGGGACTAGACCTTTGTGCTTAGAGTCTTTGTTTGGGTGGTTGATGGAGTTACTGAAGTTGGTGGAGTTGAATGCTTTGCATTGCATGGCATGCAACGGGGCCATAGAAAGTGCTGAGACACTGGAGACATATCGAGCAAGGCACACACACAAACACACACGCACACACAACAGCAACTTGAGCACGCACAAAGTTGTTGTTGTTGTTGGGCAAAGGGATATCACTTTTCTGGGTCTCTCTCCCTCCCACCTCTCTTTCTCCTCTCTCTCTCTCTCTCTAATCATGGGTAACATGGCATGTGATGAACGCATTGTGGTTACATATGGGAACTGGGACTAAGCCTAAGCCTGGGAAATGGTTAATAAGTAAATTATGTCAATTGACAAGTCATGCTGGAAAGTTAATGAATAAAAATTTGACTTTAATTGCCATTTTTTGTATTTGAATATTTTAGAGGTTTTTTCTTTCTTTCTATTATTTTACTTGAAATGGTTTATAGAATATGTTAGATTTTGATTTAAAAATACAATATAAGACAAAATTATTTGTTTCTATATATGTATGTTCTTACATTTATAGTTCTTAGTTTCCATCTTTTGTTATGATATTAGAAAGCAAACTTTCTTTGTGTTGAAGAAAAGTTCCTGGGATCGAGCAAATAGGATTTCGTCCTATAGGAAGGTTGGTAGAAAATCCGTATATCAAAGGACATTCTGATCCTATGTGTCAGATTATTTCCATAGTTTAAATACGGTTCTTGGGGACTAATGAAAACTAACTTAACACCATTTCTTTACATAAATTTAAATGAAATTTGAATTTTCATATTTTTTCGAATGAAATTTTTACAATATTGTTTTATGAAATTGGAATTTGAAGTGTTTTGAATTTTTGGCGCTAAGACAATTTGAATATAAATGGTTTACTGTTATTTCAATCTTTGATTTCTTACAGTGCATTAGGTTATAATTCTATGTTGGCAATGCTTTTGGTTCTCTCCTCTCTCTCTCTCTCTCTGTGTTTTTGCCAATTTTCTCTGTCTGCAATTCACTCTTTGCCTTTTGCCTCTCTTTCTCAGTTCTTCCCTTGTTAATATGAAATAAGGGTAGCTATTTATTTGCCTCAATGTCTGCCCTTTTTTATGTCTTGTTGTTTCGTTTCTTATGGTCTTTTTTTTGCACATTTTAAGAGGGCGCATTCCTTGAGCTTGGCTTTTCTTTTACTTATTGAAAGGCATTTGTGATTATGTTGCATGGCAAATGCCGCTAAGGATAACCACCCTCTGTTTCTTCTTTCTCTCGCTCTCTCTGTCTCACTCTTGGTGTGTCTGCTCCCCTTATTGTTATTGTTGGCTCTCTTTGGTTATTCTCTCTCTCTATGTCTCTGTCTCTGTCTGTTCTCCCTCTCTTTGTTTAACGGAAATTGTTGTTAATAGTCGTCCCCCCATTCTGTATGATTTTATGAGGTTTAATGGGTGCGCCATAAAACCATTTTCCTAAAACAGATTTTAGTCTGAATAATTAAAACGCAGACGGGAAAGTCTCTTCCCTAAGTACTTGCTGTTTGGCTAAGAGGATTAACTACTAGGTAAATGATATATAAATGCATTTACTTTTTAACCTTCTTTTGGCAAAATAATGGTAAATTGCAAAAATTGTTGGAACACGATCCGAACAACGGTGTATAACCAACCACCAAAACGATGATTGAGAAAAACAACCCGCACGAGACATCTGTCACAAGGGTTTCGCTCTCATTTTCTCTCAATGTATGGGCTCTCTTTCGCTTTCTCTGTGTCTGTCCCTGTCTCTGTCTCTATTTCTCTCTGGAGCCGCCTTTGTCGACGCCTTCAGTAATGTTATCCAGTCAGTTCTCCATTCAGTCAGCTAGCCGACGTTAGTTTTTCGCAGACGCTTTTCCGCCTAGAAGCATTTTCTACACTCCTAGATATATCTCTATACATATATATGTATAGAAACACTTATGTAGTTCACAATTTCGCCTGAAAACTAATAAAACTAGCGTTTTAGACTAGATATATAGTACCACATAGGCAGAGACAGAGAAGACCGACGAGCCTATTCTCCATAGTGTAACCAAAGATATATACCAAATATATATATATATATTTCTATAGTTAGGCTATTTAATATTACAAATAAAAAAATTAATTACGGTGTCGGCAACGGTTTTTTGTATCGGTATCGTATCGGTTTTTCTTTTGGTGTCTTACTGCCTTTAGCATTTAAATCCTTTTCTTCCTTTTTTTTTGTTGTTCTTTTTTTCTATTTTTTTCTGTTTTTTTTTTTTTTTGTGTTTTTTTCGTGTGTGTGTGTGTGTGTGTGTGGGGCACCCCCCTCGCAACGTCGCGGCCGCCTGTGTATGTATTCGTTTGTCTGTCGTCGTCGCCACCCCCGGCGACATCGTTATCGCCCTCCTCTACCCGTGCTGCTGTGATGCTAGCCTGTTCTTAATAATACACATATGTGCGAGATATTTTTTTTTTTGCCTTCCATATATACATACAAATATATACTATATACATACATACATTCGTACATACATATGAACGATTATAAATATATATCGCGCAAAAAGTAACAAAAAAAAAAAATAGAAAAAAATAAAGAAATAAATTTGGCCCGCCGTTTAATAGCTTCAAAGTGAATTTTTGTTGTTGTGTCTATTGATTTTTCATCACACGTCCAACACCAATATTACTATCACCACCACCATTACCCCCTTGATCCAACCAACCAATATGGTGCCAAAGTGTTGTAAACCGTCCAAAATAAAAAAATAAAAGCAAATAAAGAATAAATAAAACCAGAACCTAGTTCCAACAAACCTACCAACAACCAACTAACCAACCAACTAAGCCAACCAACCAACCAGCAACATAGTCAACGATTCCGTTTCATTGGACATTGCCTTAACTAACTATTTACCGTATACATAATTGAAGAGGAGAGACAGAGAGTGAAAGAAAGAGAAAGAGAGAGAGAAAGAGAGAAAATAAAGTAAATTAAAGGATAGTAAAGGATAGAAAGGAAATAAACGTATACAACATTATAACCAGAACCGTAAGCGTTTCTATTGAAGCAGAATGAGCAGCTATACGGCCGCTCAATACTACAAGACCACCAATATGATTACCTCCAATGAAATCTACTGGTAAGTTTCCATCTCATACAATTATCCTTGCTATTTTTTGGGGGTACTTGTCAGACTTCTATTCTATTTTACGCTAAAGAGCGCCCATTAGGCGCACCCACTCTGGTAATGTGAAGAGTTCAAGGTTCATTTTTCGTTTGGATGATGCTAGAGGGCATTTATGACGCAATTGCTTTGCTTTTGAATGATGCTCTGATGCTGCAAAATAAAAAAAAAAAACAACAACAACACAAACACACACAAAACGACAGAGTACAAAAAAAAAAAGGAAATCAACAGAAAACGAGCAAAAAAATCAATAACATCCTCTTATAAGTCCTTTTTTTGTTGGTTATTGCTGCGCCCCTTTCATCCTGAACCAAAACCTCACCCTCACCAATCAATAAAGTGCACTTTAAATAGCTGCTGCCCACGCTTTAAGTACCCTATACATAAACAGGATTCAGGGCATTTTGTGACTCTACCATATGGATTAAGGCCACGCCTACACCCCAACTTGATCAATTTATATATTCAACATTTGTTAAGATGTAAAGGTTTTCAATGAAACAAAAGACTGTCACATTATTATTTATTAATGGTAAAATTTTCATCACGTTTCATGTATTAGGGGGTAACATTAAGTCGATACTTTGAACTTGTATAAAAAAACGTTTAACTCCTGCCTTTAGCCCACACACGATGAGGAAATCAGAAATGAAATCCCATTCATATCCAAAGCTTGCTTGATGCCTGAAACAACCGACAACAACAACAAAAGGTTATAAGCCGCCTTCTACGCCCACATAGTGACCCTGTGTGTTTTCCCCTATACCCCAAATACACAGGCATACACACACACACAGGCAAACTTTATCATTTTTCATATCTTTTGACAAACAACAACAAAAGACAGTTTTCAATTTTTCAACAATCGACGAATATTGTATGAATTTTGTACATGATCTAGTCCAAAAAGTATGCAGTATAAGCTAAATGAGGCCTAAAAGTATGCACCATATTTTTGTGTATTAACCATCATGTAGATAAAATGGCTAAAAAAGATGGCTACAATTAAACATGGTGGAAAACAAAAATGTAGAGTTTGTTAGTTACTATTTTATTATGGATTTATAATGAATTTAAAGGCAGATAATTTTATATATCATATATGTATGTATATATAGGTAGTTTTTATTAATTTTATATATCATATATGTATGTATATATAAGTAGTTTTCAATGGAATAGATTATAGATTCTATAAAAGACTTTTTCAAAGTTTACTATGCTAAATATATTTAAAGGAAAGTTGCCAAGGGTATATGCACTTCGGTGCTGTCGTAAAATACGTTTCTAGCTAATTCTTTACTCATAGGCACTTCCGTTCTAAATTGGCGCCTCTTCAAATTAACCAAAAATATAACCTGAAAAACACGCCCACGAACAAGAAAAAAAAAAGTACAAAAGAAATAAACTTGCGTTTAAAGAAAATTTTATGCTGCTTGCTGCACCCAAAATGGAAATAAAAATTTTCCAGTTAAAATACAGAATGTGGAAAAATCTAGTTCTAGCTTTTCGCCTCCGTTGCTTTATATACATACATTCATATATATATATAAACATATATATGTATGTAGCTGTGTTTATGTGCATAAGCGTCTGTGTGTAAGTGTTTGTAAGTAGCCATCTGAGAGCCCAAACGAAATCTTGAACTTTGCCATTTACCAAATAAGCCAGCTATTCACATTAAGTACATACAATGTACAAATATATATAGATGTATGTATGTATATGTATGTATACATATGTTTCTGTCTTGTATGTACATAGAGATACATTAACTGGGATGAAAGAAACTCCCACGCCATAAACCAAGGCACGCGCATAAAATTCCAGTGATAAACACGTGATTATATGTACATAACTGCCAATATGTTTCTGTTTTACTGATGTCTTTTTTTTTTATATAAATTTCTATATTCTACAATGATAAACAGTAACTACTATTTTGAGATATCTTAACAATTGTGCTATATTATTTCCGTATTAATATTTACATTAAATGTAATAAAAACCAAATGGCAAATGCATTACAATTGGTAGATATCTTGCAGGGCAGGGCAGATAATGTAACAGACCTTTAGAATTTATATAACTTGTAAAGAAGAATGTCATGATTTTTAGGTCTGTTATAGAACTAAAACTGTTTGTTATCTTTAATCGATTTTTTTTTTCAATTTTGTATTGCATTTCTTGCAACTAACCACTCCACGACCATTGTGGAACGTGGCTTATTTAATAATTATTAACTGGGTTTTTTTCTCTCCTTCTTTTTATGGCCAGCAAGTGTATTGTTGTCCAACTCCACGTGACCCAAAGTGACATTGATTAGGTAAAAAACAAAAAAAAAAATTTATTCAACGATCAACTGGTAAACCTGATGCTAATTGAATGCCAGACAACAACTAGTTGTGCTCTTGATGATATACTCGAAATGAAATCGGGTGCGCTTTATTTCACTTATTTTTCTTCATATCACTTCCCGTTTCGACTGGATCTTCGGTTGGCTTTTTTCTGTTTTGTAGGCTTCTGGGTTTGTAGGCCTACGCAAATGTTGTAAATAAATAAATTTCAGAAGATTGGGTGGTGGTGAGGAGGGCACGGCGGGGTGGGGAATTGCAGCCAAAATAAAAACCCGATGAACATCAGAGCCACCACATGAAAGCATCTAAATTAAAGTGAGAAACCAGTTGGGGAAGTTTGCTTTGATTCAGGCTGACGTCATGTACTATACAGTCTTCTACTATCGGCGAGAAGGGGAATTGGGCGGGGAATTGACTACTTTTGTTGCTACCGCCGGTTGCCGGTTGTTGGTAGTTGTTGCTTTTTGTTGGCACACACCAGTTACCAGTTCTTGTAGCAGTTGCTATTGCTGTTGTTGTTGTTGTTGTCGTCCTAGTTATATGCCAAATTTCTTAAAGCCAGTTAGTCAGTTGCTCTGGCTTCTTATATAGTAAGTATTTCTTGTATTTTACTGCATAAATACAGTAGAGAGAGATACCTAGATACAATGAATGGATATGCAAAGTAAGAACTAATTTGAGATATTTTTTTTTCTTCTCCTTGTTGTTGTTGCTTTTGCTGTTCTTTTGTATTTTTGTATTGCCCAATTCAGCAATTGTAAACGCAGCAGCACAGGTAAAAAAAACGCGTTTCCATTGTTATTGCATTTGTTGTTTTTGGCGTCCGTCCGGTAATTTGCATTGAATTGAAACTGACGAAATGCAACATGCTAATGCAATTTCTATAGAATTAATCAGTCTGTTCTCTGGCATCAAATGGAACTAATAAAAGAAAAATACATACGTAAAATACACAGACACACACACACACGTACAAAATTGGCAACATTTAACTGTTTTAGTATGTTAAATTGTATCCAAAAAAAAAGAAAAACAAATCTCTGAATCTAACTGGAATAGATGCCGCAAGAGTCAGTGACAGAGACAAGTTCATTAGCTCTTGTATGTTGAAACCATACAAAAACCAAAAAAAAAAAATAAAAAAAACAGAAAAATTTACCAAAAATAGCTAAATGTGTAATTTTCGCATAATTATGAACATTTGTTGTTGAAAAATTATGTAAAAATTGTAGATTTGTCTTTCGCCATATTCAGGAGCGGACCAAATCATATAAAGGCTTTAAAAGTAACCAATAAATTGATTAACATTAAAACGTATTAAATTTCTTCCATATAGAATGAAAAGAAAGCTTAAACAAATTATCGGCTATAGAATTCTATAAACAAAATGTTTCTTTCTAGAGTTCTGTTGCTTTAATTTGTTAAATATCTTAACTAATAAGGCAATCTAGTAGTAGATTATGTTTTTTTTTTATTGGATTGTTGTGCCAGATGTTTTCTTTTCATTATGTTAGTGGGTGGTGGAAAATTACCAAAATAAAAATAGGAAAACAATAATATCATTCCACAATCCGGCCCTGTTCATGTTAATCATCGCAAAACATTGGCAATTTCAGCACCTCACCTCAGCTGGCCATAAGACAAAAAATACAAAAGTACAAATCGTTGGGAAATTCAATTGCAAGAAATGTGTACATACATACATACATACATTAATAATAAGCTGCTAATCGCTTGTAAACATGAATTTTCCAATGAAAAATTCAAACACCAAAAAATCAATGAGAAAGCAGACAGGCGGCAAATGATACACTTGTCGATGTCAGAGGGAGCGATGAATTGCTATATATATATGTATGTATGTTAGTTGTGGTGGAGTAGACGTCGGAGGGTGGACGTGATTTAGAGCCTAACGAGCGCAGAACCCTTGTGGGCGAACTTTCCCATTGTGCCACATGAGCAGCAAGCGATGCCGCCGATCGTTGCCGCCGCAGCCGCTGCCGCTGCCTCCGCCCCAACCCCTACCAAGCTCTTGTGATTGATGAAGGCGCCATGACGGCGTCGGTGGCGGCGTTAAAGAAATAACTTAGCCAGTGGGCAGCCAGCCAGCCAACGAGAGCCCAACCAGCAATAAGCCAAGCCAAATAGTTGTGGAGGAGCATTCATTCATTCATGGCCAAACAACCACAAATGAACAAGTGAAGTGCAAGTGAAAGTGAAGTTGCTGACGGTGCCGGCGCTTCTCGTGTACTTCGTGAAACCACGAAAAATTTCCCACTAACATAATTTTGTTTCTTTCAACATTTTCATTTGTCTGGGTATGATGATGATGATGCTGGCTTGCTGTGGCTCGTCATTGTCAGGCCATCATCTGCTCATCTTCACTGCTAGTGTTATACATTTAATTGAAAGAAAAAGAAGATGAAAAATAATGAAAAAAAAAAAAAAGATATCTAACTTAATGACAATAGAGAGTGAATCTGTTTCGTTGACTGATCCGTTTCGATGCTTGGATGCCTCAGCCATCGAGGCCCGTCGACATCTTGTCTGTCGTCTGCTGGGCCATGCTTCATTAGGCCAGCTCTTGCATTGTCTCTCTGTCTGTCCCTCTCCTAGTAGTGGTAGTAGTATCGGTAGTAGTAGTAGCGCTGTTCACTTTCTAATGAGGCCCAACAGCACAAAGTCGCAGCCATGACCGAATGCACAATCCAATGGCCCCGCCAGACACGCAAGTTGAAGGTGCTCAATGGCGGTGAAGCGGGAGTGGGAGAGGAAAAGATAGACGTGCGGTTAAGCTCTCGCAATCGTTGCTTTTTTTTTTTTTTTTTCTTCATTTATTGTATTTTTCTTTTTTTGTTTTTGGGGCGGACTGAAGGTCTTTGGAGACCCTCACATCAGGGCTGCTTGTATTTACAAATTGGGTTCAAAGCGCTTAAGGTCAAGCCAGCTAGCAAGCAGCGAGCGGAGGTAATCGCTTAGTTAGTAACTACAACATATGACAAAGCTTTCGCGATGTATTTACTAATGAAATATACAATACCTATTTGATATGTCAAAGAGGGTAGCCGCTAAAGTTAATTTCCAAAGAGAGAGATAGCAAAATGATACATAGTTAACTGAGGATGTTTCAATTTCGATACCAAAACGTTTAGGACTTCACTCAAACCCCTACACATATGGGATGGTAGGTAACCTTTTCTTTTCTATCTTTCTGTTTTGGCTGCATTAGTACGTGTTATTATTGAAATCAAGACAAGTTATGAATTAAAATATTACTCAAATGTTTGCTTCGTGACTTGACGGAACTGGTAAAGAAATGAAATGTATGTATGCTTGATTATCATATAATGTTTTATAAGGAATATCCAATGGCATATTGAAAATGGTATGAATTAGTTTTATGGCTAATGAAACGCATTAAAGTACATATATTATTGGTAGAACCTTCAAGTATTCCATCTATGTGACTACCCTCGTAGTGTGGAGTTATTGTTGATTTAGGTTGTCATCATCGTTGACTGTGTGTTATTTGTTGTTTATTGTTTCATAACAACTGCTGAGACTCAGAGTCAGTCAGTAAGTGAGTTGACTGGGTGAGATTGTGTGTGTGTGTGTGTGTTTGTGTGTGAGACACACTGGCTCTTACTGGCTGTAGTATAGTATGGCAAATGGGTTTGTGTACCTTGTGCCTAATGCGTTAATATTATCAAGCTTGGAGAGTTGTGTGAAGGCGGGGGACAGTGGGCAAAAGTTTTGGTTTTTTTTATGTTTTTCATGACTTTAGTTTTAACGATGACAGTGAATGCGCGACAACAACAGCAAACAGCAGGTTTCAATGAAAAGTCAAAACAGGCCTCAGGTCCGGATATAAATGGTTTGTTGTCTGAAACGGCGTGTTCACACACTTGCACACACAAACACAGACACCCATATACATATAGGTATACATATATAAAATAATACTTATATGCAGCAATACAGTCATCAAGCTTAACGCTTGGCTCAGTCTCAATCTCCGTCCCCGTCTGAGAGTTAGAGTCGTAGCCAGTCAGGCATTACGTTGCCCATTTTGTTAGTAGCCCACCGCAAGCGACTAACTACCAAACTACCAGCCATAATGTACAGCACATGCACATATGGAGAGGCTGAAGCCGAGTCAACAGCAGCAAAAGCAGCAGCAATAACAACGGCAAAAGCACCAGCGCCCCCGCCTGCCCTTCACTGACAGCCGGGCAGGAGGGCGGTCAATTCAATTCGTTCGTTCGTCTCATTCGTCTGCTTAACGTTCGTGAGTCACCTGAGCGTAACGTAAGCGCAGCTTATTGTTCGAGTACAAGCACGAGCATACACGTATTTTTGTATACCCTATCAAAATGGGAAATATTAATTTTGATTAGTTGTTTGCGATAAAAGAGAGTTAGCATTTTACAATTAGCCCAATTCTTGTACAAACAGCTTGTACACTTTTGTTTCTTGATTATATAAAATTGATCATATTTATTATATAAGTTCTGAATTCCAATCAAAGAAAACGATTACCCAAAAGGTAACTGGAAGGGTATTGAAACTATGGTAAGGTTAAACTTAGTTTGCTTCTCGTTTTTATACTTATTTTTATTGTTGGCTTACGCTCTTACTCTCTACTTCTCCCACACACACTCTCTCTCTCTCTCTCTCAACTGCAGTGGAACTAGCTGCAGCAGTTGTTGTTATTGTACGTTGTGGAGTCTCAGCTGTTTTTGGCTAAGCGGCGCTCTGAGCGCGAGTTTTGCTCATTTATACGACATATATGCATACATCAATATGAATATACATAGGTATATGTGTACGTATGTATGAAAATATATCCATACATACATATATGTATGTACTTGTGTCGTTTGCATACAAATTTACACCTTTTTACGACTGTTTGTAGATTTATGTATTTTTCGGGTTTTTGCAATTACCCAATTTGACAGTGGAATAAAGTCTCAACATTGAATAAGATAGAGAGGAAGTCATTAAAAGCTCGAGCGGGCAATCGCTAAAGATCAATGTCTGTATATACATATTTACAAACATATCTATGTATATTTGTATGTACATAGGTATTGCACTTTGCGTTTGAGCTTTTTATCGAAAACTTATTAATAATACATATTGCCCAAAGCTATCATGATTAATAGTATAAGTCACTTTATTTTTATTTTTTTTTTTTTTTGTGTTATGGCATGATTACATTTACAGTCTTCAGCTGCATTCAGTTTGTTATATAATCTGAATTAGATCCACTGTTACCCCTTCCGACCACCCTACTTTGGTACTGGTACAGGTATGGATATACAAATGTATTGGTGGACGTACACACAAATATATGTGTATGTATTATATGTATACATATGTAGGTACAGGTGTGTTTCTTAGTGAATTTCACTTATAAACTGTTTTTTCTTCGTTGTTGTTTTTTCTCTTCTTTTGTTTTTATTTGGGCTTTATTTGTTGTTTGTACTAGATCAAATTGAAAAGAACAGCTCTCAGTTGTAAGTGGCAGTTGGCAGTAGCAAAAACAATAACTGGCACATATACACTAACCAATTGGCAACACACATATAACAACAACCACCACACTCGCACACATACTACTAATGGGAGCTATCGCTGCCACCGCCACCGCCATTGCCTGTGCCTTTGCTAAGCTGTGTGTGGCTCTCCAACAACTTGCGGTACCAATTTTTAGTCTCTCTCAAAGTTTCATCGAGGCAGCACACGGGAAACGCTCGATCGCTTGTCGCTTTGTAGACAGAGTTAGCGCGCTGCTTTTATCGTTGTTGTCGTCGTCGTCGCCGCCGTTGCCGTTCGATTCGTTTTCATTGCCGATAGTCGTGTGGTGCGTGCGTTTTGTTTTTTTTATTTTGTATTTTTGTTGTTGTTATTTTATAGCCCAGCTTGCACTCAGTGTTTCAGTTTATGAATATATAAATGAATAATATTTGGAAATTTAATACAAAATTCAATGCAAATTGATTTGCAAACATTTACATATGTGCGATTGTGTGTGTGTGTGTGTGTGATTTAAACTCTCTTACCCCCACAAAAAATAAAAAGGAAAACAAAATAAAAACCCAAAGTTACGAAAATCATAAAAAAACATTGCAAAATACGCAACACGCACAGAGGTTTTTTTTTTTAATATTTTTTGTTGTTTTATTATTATGGCGCTGGCTTCGTCCCAGGCTGGGCCGGTTTATTAATTTGACATCGTTGTGTCCGTCAGTCTTTCCAACTGTCTATCCCGTCCGTACATCCCCATGTCACAAAAAGACACCAAATAAAACAAAACGGAAACCATGAACAAAAAAAAAAAAGAGACAAAAACAAGCATAATATACAATTTTTTTTATGTAAAAAATAAAATATAATTAAAGAGAAAATCGCCTTTCTCCACTGCGTATCACAAAAACAATAGTGCCACCACCACCAACAACAACAACAACGGCAGCAGCAACATAAGCAACAGCAGCAGCAGCGATAGGCGTCGACATCGGCAGCGGGAGCCACGGCCACTGCCCCGTTACGTTTCGGCAAACATTCGAAGCGTCCCAAGTTTTACGTACATTCGTGGATCTGTCTCTCTCTATGTTTCTCTCCGTGTGTATATATATGTATGTGTGTGTGGACTCTACTAGAAATTTCTGTTATTTTGTAATTGAACTTAAAGCAAGTAAAGTTTGACAAAAGTCACAGCTTCCCCCCTATCATACCGAATGCAGGTGTTTAGCTAGCCCCCACTTATCGGGTAACATTTCAACATGCATTTCATTCTTAGGATTCAAAAACATTTACCTATTTTCCGAAGGATTTTTTAAAACCCTTTTTTCAAATTCTTTCAAATCACAACTGATACTGTGACTCTTAAATGTTTACACGCACCAATGCCAATAAATGCCCTTCAACTTATATTTAAAGAAAGATCCGTACTGTATTCTTGCTTTGACTTTAGAGTCCTGAAAGTTTTTCCAATACATAAGTAATGTTTATTTTTCGGAATGTTTAAATATTAGATTTTCTCTTGATCTCTTTCAATCAGCTGATTCAGAGGTAAACAGAAAGCTGATGATTTGTTCATTCATAAGCCATAATTACAGTTTTGGCTTAGGTTTTTTTTTTGGCTCTCTCCCTTGCATATACAAAAACAAAAGGAAAAAGCAAACAAAAAGCTGCACTCAAAAGTCTCGAGACTCGCTGACTGCGCTTTTTACTTCAAGTTTGAACTGCGGCAGCGCGCAGTCAACCTGTCCGACTAACGTGCGCTGACTCTTTTGCTTTTGCGCGCTGCTGACGCTGCCGTCGCTGCTGCTGCTAATTTTTTTTGTTGCTTGGCTTGTGTAACCGTTTGCCACCCAATTACTCCGCGTCGTCGCAGTCGCTGACGTTGGCTGTTAACGTTAACGTTTGTTGCATATTGTGTTGCCACTTCCTCTTCCGCTCAGTTGTCCGTTCGGTGGTGTGCTGCTCCTGCAGCGTACAAGAGTGAAAGAAAAAGTCAGATAAAATACAAAATAAGCAAGAAAAAACGAGATAGAAGATAAATAAAGAGAGATGCAGAGGAGGAACAGAGAGAAAGAGAGGCCGCATTTTTTTTTTTTTACGTGCGCCGTTACTAATGACACGAAAGTGAATAAAAAAAAATATACAGAAAAAAGCATCAAGCACGGGTTACCAACCAAACCAACAACAATAACAACGACAACAAAAGGGGCCTCCAGCTGCAAGCCAAGCTACAAGCTGGCTAAGTATCTCTCTCTGTTTGTGTTGGTGTGTGTGTGTGTGTGTATAATAGCGCGCGCGTTCTCGTTTGTATGTGTGAGAGAGTGTACAACAAATAATTATAAATTAAATAATTATACAATACAAGCAACAAAACAGCTTTGAAACTGATTGTAGCTGCTGCTGCTGCTGCTGCTGCTGCTGCTGTTGTTACTGCTGCTCGTGCTGTGGAACACCTGTAAAACAAAGACAACTCTATCTAACTGAAACATTAGCTACCTGTTCCTAGCAGATACGTGCAATCGAGCGAGCGGATGCAACCCAACAGCAGTTCTAGCCAGAGCTTTAAGCATAACTAAAAAAAAAAATAAACCAGCGATTAAATATCTACAGAATAACAACAACAACAATATACATACATACATAGTAGAGACAAAATGAAAATCTAAGGCCAAATTTAACGTTGACTTTCCGACAATGTTACAATACCCTTCAATAATATTTGTTAAGCCCTTACTTAGTTTTCTCTTTGGGGATTTTTAATAAGCTTCAAAAAAGAAAAGAAAAAATTTTCACTTCTTTACTGGATATAATAAAAAAATATATAAAAATAGGTTAATCTTACCTTTAATTAAGTTAGCTTCTTACAAAGGTTTTGTCTAATTGAAATATTATTGCTGAGAATTTTTCTTTTTAAATTACGTATTCTTATATTTTATTTGCTGTGCTACATGAAGGCATCTTTAAGAAATTTTAAGAAAGAGAGAGAGAGAGAGAGAGAGCTAAGACAAGTGCTAATTGAAACAAACAGAAATAGATTGAGCTGACAATGCTGAACAAGAATATATACATATATATACATACATATGTAAAGAGATATAGATATAGATATCAAGATATATAATAATTTTCTTATAGAATAGCAGCAAAAACTTGTTCAACAAAAATTGCAATTATAAGCAAAAGTTTCTTAAGCTAAACAAAAAATAAAAACAAGTTGAAACAATTCTAGCCACAGTCACAACAAGTACAACACAACACCAACAACAACAAATAGTTGCTAAATATTCAGCTTTTAGCGTTTTTGTGTGATTTGTGAGTGGGTTTTTGGGCAGCATTCTAAGCCAGTTCATTGGGAAAGACAGAGAAGGAGAGAGAGAGAGAGAGTGATCAAGACAAACAGAACAACATCGACAACTCCCCTGAAGCGATTGTAGGCGACTTGTTTTGGCCAATAATTCCATGACTTGTTCCAAGGCTGGATAACTATAGACCGCAATTCGTGAGATTATCATTGTGGCAAGAGAGAGGGAGAGCAGGAGAGGGAACAGGCAAAATTCGTTTGTTTAAACAGCATTTTTTTTTTTAAAACATCATTACGATGATGATGATCATCGTCATTTTGTGACTGTTTTTTGTTTCCACAGAACCATATGTATGACGAAACAGTTGGCAAGTGTTGTCACAATTATATCGAGTCAGAGTCAAAGATGTAGAGATATATACATCTGCCAAAAACAAAAAAAACAACGATAAAAACAAAAAGCGATCGTTTTCAAGCTCTCTTAAGCTCCACTCGAGACGACATCGACGAAAAAGGTTCTTGAACTTTACGACCAAAGAGATTTATGGAAAGAAAGTGTGGGGGTAGCGAAATTAACAAGCATATACATATATGTATATATAAAGACATTTCCATATATCGTATATACATATACATTTATATATATATGTATATATAGTATATTATTTTTTGATGGCGATCTTGATCTTGCCATGCCTATGTATATTTCCCTTTCTATTTTTCCCGACAAACCAAAGAAACAGAAAAAAAAGAAGAAGCCGATTGTACTCTCTCGCATATGTATAAATGTATATATATGTATTTCTGACTTCATTGTTTATATGAAATTCTCACGCATTTCGCACATAAATTTTCATATGATTTATGATTTTGGATGCTGCCTTTTTGTTTTTGTTTTTGTTTTTTTTCTGTTTTAAGTGGATCAGGTCAGTCTGAATAGCGACAGCTTAAATAGCTCAGTGTGACAGCTATTGCGATAGTGATCACAATACTACTCCCCCTCTCCTTCATTTTTGGGCCTGATGCCAGACACACTTTCTCACAGAGTCACACGTTTGCCAACTCTGGAACGGATTGAGTTTCATCCACCTACAACCAACCACCCACCTGAGTGTGTGTGTGATGGTCTTCTTGATGGCTTGGCAATCGGCGCCAAAAACTACAATGGGTGTGTGCGGTTGTGCCTTTGTCTGCGTGTCTGACATATTCAATTTAAATATTTATTGTTTATTTTGCCAGTCTCACTTCCATCTTTTTCTGTTTTTCTGTTTTTCTTTTTTTTTTTTTATTTTTTTGTTTTCTTTTCTAGTTTGCAATTGACAACTTGCGACTTTTACTTGCGATCAGCAATCGCTGACCCAAAAAGCTGATTGAATGCGATTGCGAACTCTCTCATTGTATGTGTCTGTGTCTGTGTAAGAGTGTGACTATGTATATGTGTATGCATATAAAACACACACAATTTTACACAAGTGTCACAATTGTCCTACAAAAGTATGTCTTCCAATGGTTAATAATATGAGAAACAATGAATACAATTTGTGGCTCTAGACTCCAGAGATATGTCTAGTTATAATTGATTACGGGTTATATCATATATGTACATATATACATAGCTAAACATATTTTCTGCTTGCAAAATAAAGTTTAATTAATCTTGTCAAAAACTTGACAACTCAAATGAAGTCTTCTTTCCATGTCTACCAAAGCAAAAAATTCGTATATATAGAAAACACATAACTCTATGGCAACATTTAAGTTTAATTTAATGTTTCGAATATAGATATAGATATCAATTCCTTGTATGTCGTTCTCTAAGATATAGGAATACATTTTGTACAAATTGTATTGCAATTGTATTTTCTATTTTAAAATAATAATAAGTTTTATATCGAAATAGCAAATTTCTTGAGGCACATCATATAGAAATAACTTACATATAACCTTCAAAAAGTTATCTTCCCAACTGTATCTCTCTCTTTTAGTCAATTTTAAATTGAAATAAATAAAAAGTATTTTTTGCCTTTACAAACATAAAAACTTATTTTAAGAGACAATAACAAGTCTTATAATTACTATTTTTCAACTAGAAAAAACTGTAGAATACTGTATATTGATTATATGATCAGCCTTGATCATGTATTATGTACAGTTATGTACAGTTATGTACAGTATTATGTACAGTTATGTACATGTGCCGGATCGAATGACTATATCATATTTGAGTAAAGTGTTTATTAAACTCAGACTAGGATATTTTAGATTTCAAGTTTTTAAGTACTAAAACTATTATTTTTAACCTTTTTACTTAGTAATAAAACTTCCAAAAGGGTATGTAACATTCGGTCTGTTTCAAAGTTCAACCAATTCTCTCATTTTTATTATTATAACCGTAAATGAAGGGCATTTGCTACGACGACAGAACTTTGACCGTTTAGAGACAAACGGGGCGTATACGCTATTTAAGCAAAGGCCACTTTTTTTTCATTGTTTCTTTGTGTATGAGGTCTATTTTTTGTTGAAAAATCTATAAAGCCGGAAATTATTGGGACATATTATCGCAAATACCATAAAATTCCAATTCTTATCTCAGGCGCGACAGCAAAATGTAAATATAACCACGGACGGACAGAGCCGTAGGTACGAAAAATTCCAAAACTAAACCAAAGATAAAATGGCAAAGAAATTTTAAAAGTACTACATACAAAACTACAAAAAAAAAACAAAAACAAAAAAAAAAAACAAATAAATTAAAACGAAAGCAAAGACAATAAATTAATATAATCTATGCATATCACTATATATATATATATATACATATGTGTATGTATATATATAAAGACAACAACAAATCAACAACAATAACAAATCAATTTGCAAATGAATAAACGAAAGTAACAAAAAAAGCAACAAAAATCAAATGTAAAAGAAACAGAAAAAAGTAACACGAACAACTTGGAAAGAGAGAAAAAAGAAGCAACGGCAAAGAAGAAGAAGAAAAGTAAAAGAAGACGAAGAAACAAAAAAAAAAAAGCGCATTGTAAGGCGACGGCCCCAAACGAAAGTGAAGGCGAAAGTAACCAAGTTTATCAATTGCAACTGTTAACTGTCAAGTGTGAAATCAAGCAAATCGAATGCAAGAAGGAAATATAACAGCAATTCAAAATGTCCAAGTGTGACAATCACAAATCGCGTAGGCAACAGCATTTACCTGTGCCCCCCACATGTTCCTCCTCCACAGCAGCAGCAGAAAGTGAATCCTTTTTGCAATATTGCAGCGATAGCGATAAAAAGCCACCGCCCATTGTTGTTGTCGTTGGCGATGGACGAAGTCGTGTACGTCGTGTGGTAAGAACTGCCACACGTCATGTTACCGTTGTGAGTCTCTCCACACGGCACAAGGAGACACAGACTCACACATCACATCATGTGACGGCTGTCAGGTAAGCCAAGTCGACACAAGTTACTCAGTCCTCTTTTCGCAGAAGAGTGCTGGGGTTGGGTTGGGTTGAGTTGAATGGAGCGGGTGGGACACGGTGTGGGTCAGCAGTGGTAAGAATGGTCGGCGGTCGTCGCTTATCGCAGACACTTAGCCAACTCTTATCTTTATGGTCGTCTTTGGTATTTACGATGGCCTATTCTTGGGCCCATTTTAAGCGGGGCTAAGCTCACTGGTCTTTTGTTTCATTTACACACACAACCAGATTGTTAAGTGTTATAATCTTTAGCTTTTATTTGTTTTTATTTTTCAATAATTAGCACTAAGCAGACTTATCTACACTTCTTTATTTACATGAATTTTACACAAATGTGGAATAGGTTAACATTTTGTGTTGCATACTTTTAGGAATCTTTTTAAACGATGCTAAGGCTATGCGAGAAAATGTTGCCTACCTCTAAGAGCAGAATGAAAACACAATTTGCAACCAAAATGATAGACAGTCGGTAACGATATGCAGTATAATAAAGATTTATATATATTTACATATTGGCAATAACTTGTATATATTGCTATATTTATATGTAAACTGTAATTTTCTTATTGGAATCGGTTATCTGGCTGTCTAGACATTCGCTTCTTAAATTGTTTCAAACTGTATCAAATGAAAATTTAAAAAATCAGTTTTCTGTGCAATAATTAAAAGGCTAAACTTCTTAAAAGGTTTCCTCTCAAACGCATCGAGCTGGTCTTATGTATAGCTCTAACATTGTAGAAGAAATCGTTTTGAAGTAAACTAACATAATTTGTAGAATAACCTTTCCGATTTGCTTTTATATTTTAGCCAACAGGCTTTATTGCATTTTGAAATTAATTAAAAGTCAAAGTATAGTTTAATAAAGCCGACAAAGAAAATATGAAGAATAAATAATTTTATATATTTAAATTTGTTATGCCCTGTATATAAAATATGAAAAATAAATAATTTGAACTTCCCTTTATATATTTATATTTGTTATGCCCTGTTTGTTTGCCGTTGTCTGGTGGCACACTTCTTCAGTCATACCGGGGCAGGCATAAGTTCTCTAAATACAGAAAGAAAAAAAAAACTAATATAAAATCAATAATAATTACGAGTGCATTGGTTTAAAAAAAGGCGGTCACGTCGGGTCACGCAACCCGCCAGCAGCTAGCCAGCCAAGCAGAGAAGGGCAAAGAGCCGCCAATTGACGACCAGAGGCACACTTGTTGCATACCAAGCAGGAGGAAGTGGACTGTGAGGGAACTTTGGCTCGCGAGCAAGCCAAAGGCAAACCAAGTGACGTTTATGTGTCAGCAGCGACCAACTAAAACGGCAGATACACAGATACAACACAGTCAGATACAAGATACAAGATACTTAAGCGCAAGATACTTGCTGGCAGAGAGTGAGAGAACAGCTGTCCATCCACATGTGCAACGGCAAACAATTAGGGACGACGTGTGGCAGATGTTTTTTTCCTTTTGGACTTGGTTCTCGATTCAAATTGAAAGCAGGACTCTTGGTTTTTTTTTTAAGGCACTTAAAATCAGACAAGTTGAGGCTGTCCGGTGAAAGGTGGAGAGAGACAGAGGTATAGGCAACTAGTGGCAACAATAACAGGCAAGTGTTGTTGTTGTTGTTGTTGTTGTTGATGTTGCTGTTGTTGGTGTAGCCCTGCTCTACTCTACTCTGGTTTGTTCTGTTCTGGCCTGGTAAAACTACCTGCCGTTGTCTATTATCCTTACGGGAGGAATAAAAGAACACCAGGTGCATTTAGACAACTGGCGAAAAAAAAAGAAAACGAGAAAAGAAAACATAAAAATAATCAACCAAGCAAGGAAGCAAGGATACCGATGCTTCTTCTTACAAAAAATCCTATTGTATTTGTCTGGTTATATCTGTGTGAGTTTGTCTTCATTTTTGCTGGTTATCCTTCATCACAATCCTGTTGATCCTGTTTTGTCTGACTCTCTCGCTAAGGTGCAAAATGCAGCTGCTGTCGATTCTTCAGTTTTACTTTTTTTTTTTTTTTGATGGGGGAATGTAAATTGTATGCGCAGTTTTGAGGTTTCTCTTCTTTGAGACGAATTGTGCTGCTAAGCAACCCGCTGGGCCATGATTTGGTCCATACGAATGATATACCAAACGCATAGGTAATGCATTATAAATGTTGAAAATTATATATAAATCAATTTGACATGGAGAGCAGAAAGTACCAGAAAAAACAAGAAAATATGCGAGAAAAATAGAAAGAAATTAAAGCAATGAAAAAAAGAAAAACAAATAATGGAGTTGGAGTATCACTTAAGTTACATTTTGATTCAGGAAGTTGTATTTGAAAATCTCAACTGTTGACGAATGAAAGCGAGAACGTCCTATTGAGAAATTTGTTTATAATCTGCCAATGCATCCTGCATCCTGTGGGATATATACTCTCAGATGTATGTATATGTTTGTCATCGTTAGCTAATCATATCCTACACTTTCCATCCACCATATGTCACTACTTTCTATCTCTATCTCTGTCCTTTTGTTACCTATAACCCATAATGGATCCTTTTACGCTTAGCATTTCCACACAAAGCATTCAATTTCCACTCTTCTTCGTGTTTTTTTTTTTTTTTTTTTTGTGTAAGGGTAGCATAATTGTTCTTTTTTTTTTTGGGTAACTCGACAAGGGCTAAATAAAACAGATGCATTTTGTGTATCCCCCGTTTTTGTGTGTGCGTGTGCGTGTGTGTGTGTTTGCCTGTGTGTGGGTTTCGTGTGTAGGCAGCTCACTGCACTGGCTCACTCACTCGCACTCGCACTCAATCACTCACTCATCCATGCGAAACACGTTTCTGAACACCGACAACTGCGACGACAACAACAAACGCCGACGCGCTTGCGCCGTTGCTTCCTACGTACGTACGATGATAATGGCTATACATCCGAGCTATCCATCCGAGCCATCCACCACCGAGCACATTGGCTCGGTTAGTTCAAACGCGACTGTCGCATGGCCTGGACGTGCCCAACATCGTAATCTCCATTTCTCACAATCTCTTCCGTTTAGTTTAGTTTAGTGCTTCCTCTGTCGGTCTGACCGAATTATAATTTCCAAAAAGTTTTCTATATATAAACGACAAAAAGAGAAAAAGAATTAACTAATTAATTAATTAAGTAACATTTGCTCATTGTGTTCTTGTGATGATTCTTTTTATATAAATATTGATGTTTTCTTTTAACCGCCAACCCACTTTCCCGCCCCTTGCCTTGTTGCCTTGTACTATATGCTTAATGTGTGAATTCCTCTGATTAAATCAAAACAAACGGTCAACCAATATTAGGGGATTGGGACAACAACGGCTGACAGTGCATAAATTTCTATTCATTTTTTTTTTGTTTCCATCGTGTTGTTGTTGTTTTTGTGTGTTGTGTTTTTATGTTTATTGTAAAGATTAAAACGAAAATATCAAGATGATCATTTGCATATCGGGTTTTATAATTGGCGAAAGGTAGGAAACATATAAATGTTGTGACCCAGAAAACGAAAGTTCTCTAAACCATTTTGATCTATCCATCCTGACAGACGTGTCTATATATATATATATATATATATGTATATATATATATATAATATATAATAATTTAAAATAGTTTTCTCTCTATTGTATATGCAAATGAATCCTTATTAATCAATGGAACTTTCTTTTGTTCTTCTTTTCTTTAACAGTTTTCCCCAAAAGAGCATTGAACGGAGTGGCTCAACACAATATGATTTAGCTGGAGCACCACCCGGTGGCTCAAATACATCCACCGATAGTGGTAGTGTTGGCGGCTATGTTTATTTACAGAATCATTATGCACCCGGTGCCCATAATGCAAGCGCCGCCATTAATTATCCACCACAACAGCATCCACAGATGATCTATCAGATTCAGCAGTATCCCACGTGCCATCAACAGCAGCAGCAGCAGCAACAGCAGCAACAACAGCAGCAACACATGCATCAGGCATATATGCAGGTGACAGCGGCACCACAAGGTGCCCACTATCATCATCATCATATGCTTCATGGTCATGGTCATCATCATCATCATGGTGGTGCTGTGGTTATTGCTGGCAGTGGTGTTGGCACGGGCATGGGTACCGGACCACTTGGTTCAACGGCAATGTTAATGCAACAGCAACAACAACAGCAGCAACAACAGAGCGTACACAAAAAGAATTCCATACGGAATGGCGGGGATGTTCTCAAACGCACGCGAGCCCAATCAGCGTAAGTTTACACCCCCACCCCCACCCCCCAATCAATCTATCTATCTATCAATTGAATACTACCTTTATAATTGAACAGTCACCCAAATGAGTTTGGACTTTAACCCAATGCGATATTATTTTATTTTATTTGCATTAATTTCATTTTTCTTTTGTGTATCCAATGGATATTTTTTAAGGGGGGGCGATATCTTAGATTAAGTGCTTGACGCAAGATAGCAGTTTTTTTTTTCGAGTAAATATTTGATAACGTATGACTGCAGCGCCCATCATCTGATCTGTCCAATCAAAATAAAATAAAAATATTATATATGTGCAAGAAATTGAATTTCATTTGAATTTAATCTTCTCCTTAACAACTTTTTACCGTGTGCAGCAATCCCACCCTATAAATTTCCGACGGCTTGTGTGCAAAAAAATTTATGTTTAATTGTAAATTTTATTTAGCTAATCGTTCACAGAGAGTTTTAGTACTTAAGCAAAAGTCTTACTCTCTCAGTTGTTGTTTTGTGTTTTTCTTTTTTTTGTTTTTGTCTTTTGTCTGGTGCGCAATCTGATTGAAATGCGCAAAAATTAAAATTAGAAAATACCTGAATATTAATAACAATAGGCAATAGTAATGGTAAACTCTCCCCCTTTCCCTTTCCTACTCAATGTTTCTTTTTTTTTTTTTTTTTTTTTTGATGGGGAGAAACAATTTTAATCAGGTCGATAGCCTGCCCGGAGGGGGAGACAGCAAGACAACGAAGAGGAATTGTATTTAAAGAGATACGTTGCGACGATCGTTGCTGTTGTTGTTGTCTTCGTCGTCGTCGTCGTCGTCGTTTTTGCTATCTTATCGGTTAGGGAAAACAACGTACGTCTGTCTTATATACGAATATGGTGGTTCTTGGGCCTGGAGTTCGGGGTTCTGAATTTGTTTTTTTTTTGATGGTTGGTTCTCACTGTGAATTCGAATCAACTGGTCGCCAGTTATGTGCAAATTTTTGTCTAGTAACGTTCGAGATTGTGTCGCAGTTAAAATTTCTAATCATTATTTGTCATCATTACAGCTACGAACTCTCGCAAGATCTGCTGGAGAAACAGATCGAGCTGCTGGAGCGCAAGTACGGCGGTGTGCGGGCACGTAACGCAGCTGTTACCATTCAACGTGCATTTCGTCATTATATGATGGTTAAGAAATTTGCCTCAATCACTGCCATGGCCAAAGCTGAGAAACGTTTGAGTCGTCGTATGGTTTTAACGGCATCCAGTATGGGTTTGGCGGAGGAGAATGCCTCTGCAAATGCATCGCTATCATCGGCATATGGTAGTGCAACAGAATCTCAATTAGAGCAACAACAATTGCAACAACAGGCAGGACAACAGCAACAAACGCAACAACAACAACAGCAACTGCAGCAGCAACAACAACAACAACAACAGCCACGTGTCACCATAATGGCTGGACCAGCTGGTGCCGCCTCACCGGGACTATCAAGAACACCACCAACACGTTCCCTATCCATGCGCGAACGTCGTCAATTGGACTGTAGTCCCATACCACGTAGTCAATCGGGTAAGAACGATATCTCTATAAGACATCTGAATGGGTAAATTCATTGTTATGGAATATTATTTTTCACCTATGTAGGAGCCTCACCCGTATCCATTGCCAGCTCTACGGCTTCAATTTCGGGCATGGCCTCGCATCCTCATGTCAATTTGTTGCATGCGGCTGAGCCGCATTATTATAATGCACAGGCCATGCCCACAGCAGCGGCCTATTATACCAGCTATCATGGATCACCGCATGATTTGAGTTATGCCAGTTCAGCGGAAACCTCATTGAATGCCTCGTGGGTGAACACGAGTGGACATTCACCACACACCCCCTATTATTCGGCAGCCCAGATTTATATGCGGCCCAAAGGTGGCAGTACAACACCTACACCAAGTTGCGGCAGCAGTGGCAGTGGTAGTGGCAAAAAGGTGCCACCAGAGGTACCCAAACGCACCTCATCGATAACAGCCCAACAGCAGAGTCAATTGCTACTCTTGCAACGTCAGACGCCACCGCCGCCGTCTCTGCTGCGGACCAATGGCCTCTGCAAGACAGCAGAAAATGGTAGTTTAACCTCTGTACAGAGCTCCGGTTCGGATTCAAGTGTAACCTCAGCGGAACGTAATCTTAATAGTGATTTGGGATCGGATCGAAGCAATTCCCCACACACCTGGAAACGTGGCACCGCTCTAAACAGTTCACAGCAATTCTCAACACATTCGGCCGATTCGGCTGGCGGTGTTGGTGGTGGTGGTCAATATGCTGCCCAAATGCAGGCTGCTGTGGCTGCTGCCACAGCTGTTGGCGGTGTTCCTCCAGCAGATGATCATGCTATTTCATCCCACACCAGTGCTGCCCAATATGAGCAACATGAACAGCAGCAACACGAACAGCAGCAACTACAGGCAGCTGCTGCCGCCGCTGGTGTGGCCCAGAATTATAAAATGTCCGAGACTATACGCAAACGTCAGTATCGTGTGGGCCTAAATCTGTTCAATAAGAAGCCAGAGAAGGGTATAACCTATTTGATAAGACGAGGCTTCCTCGAGAATACGCCACAAGGTGTGGCACGTTTTCTCATCACCCGCAAGGGTCTGTCACGGCAGATGATTGGCGAGTATTTGGGTAATCTACAAAATCAATTCAATATGGCTGTACTTAGTTGCTTTGCCATGGAATTGGATTTGTCCGGGCGACAAGTGGATGTTGCTTTACGCAAATTTCAAGCTTACTTCCGCATGCCAGGAGAGGCTCAAAAGATTGAACGACTTATGGAGATATTCTCGCAACGTTATTGCGAGTGCAATGCAGACATTGTTGGTCGCTTGAGATCATCCGATACGGTAAGCAACCTACAATCTTCTTAAAGAAGTTTTTCATTAACAAAAACAATTTCTATCCATAGATCTTTGTGTTGGCCTTTGCCATCATTATGCTGAACACAGATCTGCATACGCCCAATTTGAAGCCAGAGCGGCGCATGCGCGTCGAGGATTTCATTAAGAATTTGCGCGGTATTGACGATTGTCACGATATTGATAAGGACATGTTGTCTGGCATTTACGAGCGTGTCAAATCTGATGAATTTAAACCGGGCAGTGATCATGTCACCCAGGTGATGAAAGTGCAGGCCACCATTGTGGGTAAAAAGCCAAATCTAGCCTTGCCTCATCGCCGGTTGGTCTGCTATTGTCGCTTATATGAAATTCCCGATGTTAATAAGAAGGAACGTCCTGGCGTTCATCAGCGCGAGGTTTTCCTATTTAACGATTTATTGGTTATTACCAAAATCTTTAGCAAAAAGAAGACCTCTGTGACGTATACCTTCCGTAATAGTTTCCCTCTATGTGGCACTATAGTCACTCTTCTGGATATGCCCAATTACCCGTTCTGTATTCAATTGTCCCAGAAGGTGGATGGCAAAATACTGATCACCTTCAATGCTCGCAACGAGCACGATCGCTGTAAGTTTGCCGAAGATCTGAAGGAGTCCATTAGCGAAATGGATGAAATGGAGTCCCTGCGCATTGAGGCTGAATTGGAGCGTCAAAAATCGGCACGCAATCGTGCTACAGGCAATGCCGAGAATCGCGATAGCGGAGTAGCCGATGTCGAAGTATGTCCTTGTCCCTATCCACCGGGATCACAGGCGGCTGGTGAACAGGCCCCAAACTCGGCCGATTCTACACAGCAACTAAAACGGAGTGCTCTAAGCAACAGTTTGTTGGACATGCATGAGCAATGTGAGTTATTTAATAGAACAAGTTTACTTTTTAACTCAATGCTAATTACAATTTGTTCTCCTTTTTTCAACAGTTGGTAACGAGAAGCCACAGAGACGTGGTAGTGTTGGATCATTGGATAGCGGAATGAGCATCTCCTTTCAATCTACCACAACCTCAAGCGCCTCGCGTGAAAATGCCGCTGCCATAGCAGCTGCAGCAAATGCCGCAGCGGCTGCCAAGATTCGTTACAATATGCCACAATCGGCTGGAATTGCTACGCCTAGCAATGTGTATGCAGCGCCCGGAATGCAGGCATATACCCATGCCAATTTTGTTCAGCAATCACAGGCCGCTTATATGTTGCAACAACAGCAGATGCTTCAACAGCAGGCCCAGATGCAGGCACAGGCCCAAGCCCAGGCACAGGCTCAAGTTCAGGCAGGAGCTGTTGTGGTCACTGGACGCATACCAGGACGCGAGCGGAAGGCCTCCCGCTCTGATGATAACTCGCGATCGACAGAGGTCTAAATCTAGAGGCAGTCTCAACTTTTGTACATTTCAGTTCTTCAGCAAAGCGATAAATACTAAACCTATATATATATCTATATATATATATATATAACATATAGAACATGAGAGATATCAGTATAATACGAATCGAAACGAACCGAACGCCATTTTTTCAAACACCTAAAACCCAGCAGCAGCTTATCTAGTAAATTCTTAAATGTTCCTTCGTTCTCTGCTAATATTAATGTACATAAACTCAGCATTAATTTTTTTTTCTCCCACTATTTAAACACTTAAGTAAGTTTCCAAAACTAATTGTACATATATCAGCGTAATCATATACATACTACATACATATATATATCCGCTACGATCTATGATAACCAATATATTATATATACAATATACTAATTAAACTTAACTCTTAACTTGCTCCAAAAGTTTCAACACCAATTTACAAAAAGGCATCTTCGATTCTCCCGCCTCCTTTTTTTTTTTATCTAATCCTAAAACTATTTGCATAAGCGATTTATGAGAATGAAGTTCTCAAACCACTAACGCACTTCCATTCATGAAGTGTGCATCGTGTACATTATATATATATTTTTGTTTTTTTTTTGTTTTTTTTTTAATTCCGAAATGTATGTTCGTGTAACTAAAAACAAGAACAAAAAACCCGTTCGTATATACCACATCTGTGCGTGTGTGTATATATATATATATATGAATTGAATATTAATTTAACAGCAATTAGCTATAATTATCCATATTTATAGAGCCAAAACTACCCAAAACCTAAAATAATACGAGTATAACAAACGCAAAGTGTATGGAAAAACAAGAACGATATGTATATGAAAAAGCAAAAGACTTAAAAATTTAAATAAATGAAAAGTAATAATACCAAAAAAAAAAAAACAACAAAAAAGAAAAACCATTTTTTTGTTCTTGCAGATAATTCAACATACTAAACATTTCTGTTCGCCTGGCATTTCATTAAATTTGATATTCTGAAATTTTATTTCAGCGCAACCGAAAATTAAAAATTTAATTTGCAAATATGAAATCCCAAATCCACCTACTGTTTATTTCTGTTCGCCTGGTATTTCATTTGGTTTTTCGTACTGAATTTAATCATACAAAAGTAGCTTAAGTTGAGTTGCGCACTAAAGTATGCTACACAAATTTGAAGTTCCAAACCGCTTAGAAAACTGGCCGAAAACACAAAATCCTTGATATCTCAGCCCTGGGAAGGACTACAGAGATGTCCTTTTTGCTGAAGATAGACCTTGTCTCTAGGATTCTTTTGGCATTACTTTTGTGCTGATCCTTCCAAGGACTACCGAGATATAAGCGATTTTCTTTAGGGAGAAAATGTCCTTTTTCTCGGCTGTTAGAAGGACTTTCCAGAATCTGTTATTGCCAAGAGACGTTGATTAGCAAGGACTACCTTCTGGTCAAAGGACATACAAATCGTCCTTGAAATAGCCGAGTTACAGGGACTTTTCTGATTTTTTGTCAATTTTGACGGCTAACCCCCTTATAAAAAATCGATGCAAATTTTTCAAGGAAACTCGAAAATTCTTGAATGCAGATCGATAGTTTGGCGCTTGAAGATTACATTAATACATGTCCTAGGGCTGTCGGTCATTGTCCTGCGGAGTTATAGCTTCGAGAAAATGCAACATTTGCTTACTTATCGTTTGTATTGTTTTTCTTTATTTTATTAGTGAATTCAACTTATTTTGTATTATTGCTGACTTTACTAATTAAGGCCTTGTACAAAATTATTGTATTTCTTGTATTAATTTCTAAATTCTAGATTCGTAGTACACTTTTGTATTCATATAGTTTGCTTTCAGTGTGTCGTTTGTGTGTGTGTGTATAGATAGGATTGCATTTTAGGCATGTTAGTTTAGACGAATAAAAAAAATTATTGCTTCGAGTAAATGTACATAAAGATTATATGAAAATTCGGTTCAATCTTTCTTTTTTTTCTAAGAAAGATGTTAATTATGGGTGGTGTTTGGAGGGGGGGTTGTGTGTCGGTGTGTGTGGGATTATAAATCAGTAGATGATAAACTGGCATACGAAATAAGATGCATTAAAATTAAACTAAACATATTTTGGCACTGTAAATAAAAGTTTCTCCCGATATAAAACTTTAAAACAAATACATACAAAATTGCGGCTACAAAATGGGGGAAAATCAAATCGATACGATAATAAATTACACAGTGTTTGCAAAAAAAAAATACATATATATATATTTGCTTGCCAAATGCAGAGAAGGAGGCATTTCTCTCCTATCTAAAATGTTAAATATTCGCTTGATTCGAGGCAGCTTTCCGGATCCACAGAGCTGCTCTGTTGGGTGGACGCTAGCCTTTTAGACCATGCCGAAATCGGTGCACATTGGTGAAGTAGCTGCCGCTGCCGCCGCCTGATTATTTTGCTGTTTCTCCTGGGTGTTGGCAGCTGCTGCTGCCGCCGCCGCCGCTGCCATATTCAACTCCACCAAGGTATCAATGCTATTGAGGCTAACACCTTGTAATATTTTCCTTGCCGCCAGCGATGTAAAGTTAAAAGATAAATCGGTTAGACTGGGAAAATTGTAGAGCTCTTCGTTGCCAGCAGCCAGAACACTGCCCATGCCTTGCTCCAATGACTCCTTGGTAAGACTGAGACGTCGATCAATAGCTTCCTTGTCAATGGATTTGTCATTGGCATGATCTTTAAGTGCCAGATTGGGTTCACTGCCTAAAGGATTGCTGGACTTTTGTAGCAGATGTGCCAACGCCAACTCATCGCCATTCATGGAACATTTCTGTAGTTGACACACTGATTCATAGCAGAGATTCTTAAGATCACTGCTGCTGTTCATTAACTTGTTATTGCTCTGGGCCGGAGCCAGATCCTTTGACTGTTTCTCATAGAAATGCAAATTGCCCACCGAACCAGCTATTTCAAAATCCTGCTTGGCCAAAGCTGCCAGCTTAAGCGGTTGCTGTTCAGCGATGGGTGAATTGGGCTGAGATTCATTCTTCAGCACATTATTCTTATAGGCAATACCATTGGCCAACTGAAGGCAGAGCTTTCTGTTATTGTTCATGGTGGCATCATTGTTGGTATTCTTGGCATATTTCCCACCATCATAACTGGGCGTTTCCGTTTCCGCACCGCCGCATGTATTATCTGGCGAGCTTTCACTTATAAAGGAAATCGAGTCACAGGTCTCAGAGTTGGCCTCCGTTTCGCTTAGAGGCTGCTCTGGCACTGGCTCCGGTTTGACTGGTGTTGATGTGGCCGCTGCTGGCGGAGAAGCCACAGTTGTCTGCTTGGACAAAGTCTTCTTAATGATCTCACCCTTCTCGTTTGTCATTGTTTCATTGTTGATAATAAAGACATTGGAGTTCTCGAGCATTTTTCCATTCTCCAGAGTGATCACACTCCTCACTGGTGAGTTCTGCACAAAGATTTTGGTGCTGGGTATATTCTGACCTCCATTCGAGGTGGTCACTTGAAGGGTTATCGAATTGTTACTATTCGAATTGGGCATACCACCATTTGGAACATGTGGATAACTTAGCTCTTTTAGTATCCTATTGGGTGTACTGGCTCGATCCCGTTCTCTCTCACGTTGCCTTTGGGCCTGGGCTTCTGCCACACGTGCCCGCATTGCCTGATGACGGGGTGTGCCTCTCGGAGAGCCATTCAATAACAAAATGGAGCGTGCACTACCATTGCCAGGTGTTGGTGCAACCACAGCCGTATTGGTGGAGCATTGCGAGTCAAGACTAGAGTGGCCGCTGGTCTTTTGGCTAAAGGATACCTTGCCACTGTCGATGCTCGAAGGGCCGCTGGCAAACATCGACGTCTTACAGGACTCCAAGCTGGATGGACCACTACTTTGCAGGCTTCGATACGTGGCCTTGTTGTCCGTGGAACTGTTAATGATCAGACCGTCCGTTTGACGCTTAGCCGCCGACGCCTTCAGCGTAGCCGAGCGTGATGGTGAACTCTCAAAGATGTGCTTGCCGATCACCGACTTTTGTGCTGTCTTCTGCGGAGTTGGTGTCACCGAGTGTCCCAGACGTGACAAAGTGGCTGATGAATGATTCATCTTGGCTGTGGTGGCTGGTATGGACTGCGTGGAGCGAGGTAGCGAGCTGCTGCAGTAAACTGGCGATCGTCGGCGTATTGGGGAGCAATCGCGTGACGATATCAGAAACGTCGATTCGCTGGACATGTGACGGCGATGGCGGCGTGGCAGTGTCGATGAGCGTTGGCTTAGCTCAGAGCCGTCATAGAACGTCGAATTGGACAATGTGTGTGCCACTGGCATGTCCTGCAAAAGAAATGATTATATTATTTAAAGATTCCATAAACTCCAATCAAATGGAAGCTTACGTGTTCTGCCGTTTGGGTGCCCACACTGTGTAAATGCACGGCTCGCGTATTGAACCATTCGGCTGGTGGAAATTGGGCCGAATAGGTTTCAATTTGACGCTGCTTGGCGCGTCCACTGCGTCGGAACAGGCGTGAGAGCAAAGATCCTTTTTCTGCAAAATCAAACCCAAGAGAAAAATCTTTGAGTTAAACGCTATTTTTGAATTGACAATCTTATCATTTACTTACTGGGGGATGACGAATCTGTGCTTTGGTATTCCGAACTGCTACTATCTGTAGTATTCAGTGTCTGGGCATAGGTCTTGGATAGACTGCGCGTGGAGGCGCAGCGTTGCAGGCGCTTCGATGATCCAAAGAGCCGCAAACTGTGCCGACGTTCCAAACTGCGCGGCGTCGGAAACGATGCACTACGTCGCTTGGCCGCACGCGGATAAATAATCTTGTCATTGGGATTGCCTATTAAATGGATGAGAAGATCAATTTATGTGGCATTCAATTTGAAGTATATATGTAAGTATAAGTTATAACTTACCTCCACAGATCACATCCGCAAGATTCGTTTGAATGCACTGATGTGTAAGATCACCATCCCGCTCTGTGGATATTTCACCATAGAGCGAATGCAGTGCCTCGGCATTGGACATGAGCATAGTGCGTGCCTCCTGAGGTACCACATCGCCATCATGCTGCTGTTCTTCCTCATCCAACTGGCCATAAACTAGACTGCTATTGGTGCTATGTGTTCCATTCAATTGATGATGATTGCTGCGTGGCCGTGAGCGACTGCGTCGTCGTCTGGACAATTTTATTATTAATAAAAGTTTATTTCTAATGCCATCTTTAGATTCAATTCTAATCCTTGTACTTACTCTGGTGTAAAGATAAAATAACCCTTAGAGGTTTGATAAATCTTTTGCTCTTGCATTAACTGGGCAAGGGTATCGTAGATGACCTCTGTTGCCGGTGTTGTCATGTGGGGGAAACGTATTCCCAATTTGCCACGCACATGTTCAATTGTTGCCGATTGACCCTCCGATGTGAGGTCCATGATGACATCACATAGTGCCTCTGGCAGTGGTGTGAACTGTCCCTGAACTGTTGGCGTCACAATGCAATCATCAATGTCACCTGGAAAACCAGAGCAAGGAGAGTCAGTCGGTAAGAGATGAGATGAGACATCGAGTAAACATAACAAAACAGGTGTAAGTGGGTTACATATAAGGCTAATTCACTGACTCAACAACCTCTCAAATTGGTCAAATAAACTTGCTCGCATTTTTTCCAATGAATTTATTTTGCAGTTTTTGTTGGCATTTTGGGTGGCCCACCCCATCCACCACCATCGCCACCACCTCTCTCCACTCTCCACATAACATCAATTCGCCCGGCTGCTGGATTGGTTTGGATAATGATGGTCACCATGTAGCCTTGGCTTGCTTGGCATTTGATGTGTAACCATTTCAGTAGAGGGGTAATTAAATGTAGTTAGAGATACTTAAAAAAACATCTACAAATGTATGTGTGAGTGTGTGTGTGTGTGTGTGTGTGTGTTGTGCTTCGGCTAAAGGGGAGTTTCAAGAGGTCGATGGAGAAGGTTAACAGAGATTCGCTCTAGTTATAGGCCAAGTTTCGGGCAAATGTTGTAACTCTTCTTTCTTTCGCTGGTTTCGTCTCTGAAATTATTCAACAAGTGCCTAAGCTTACCTAATCTTCACCTTTCTTGTAGAAGAATCTCTGTATATGGTCAGCAAAGAAACTTTCTTTCATTTACTGTATATCTAATGTTTAGATACTTATTTTAAAAGTTGATTACCTTCTTCTACCTGGTCTAACCTTATCTATCGCTTTCTCTGTCTAAACATCAGGTTATCCACTTTAGTTAGAGACATGGCCAAATAAGGTAAAAACATAATTAAAATGCGCGCCCATCAAGTGTATGGAAGATCATTTAACTAGAGAGAAATAAGAGAAGAAAAGGCCCGACTGATGTTACTCTCTCTCTCTCTCTCTCTTTCTCTCTCTGTCATTTTGCCATTTGTTGTCTCTCTTTCTTCTTCTGTTTCTTCTTCGTTGGCTGCATCGTGCCCATAAATTAAAATTCGCCTCCACAAAACGCTTCCTACTTGCCAAGTTAACCTCCAAAACAAACGCAAACGACAATTTACCACAGGCAGCAGCAGCAGCAGCAACACCAACAACATAAGCAACGCCCCCGAGGCAAGCATAACTGTGGCATGCCTCAAAAACAAAACAAAAATTGCAATAATAAATTGAGAGGAGAGAACCAAAAAAGGGGGGGTCAAAGAGCAGGACGGGGGGTTACTGCAAAATCAGACCAAGTGTGTGACGACCTCCGCTGGCTGTATGGCCGTGCCTCTTGGCCACAACGTCCTTGCGGCAGTTGCATAATTTGTTTTTTTTTTTTTTTCCTTTACAAGTTTTCACTTTCTGTTGCTGCTGCCGATGCTGCCGCTGCTGTTGTTGTTGTTGTTGTTGGGATTGCCTCACTACCCGGCAGCAATTTGAGCCAACAACAGCTTAAACGCAAAATCGCATAAAACAAATGTCATGTGGGACGCGCGCTCCATCGTCAAGGACAATTAGCGGCATTTTGATGGGCGACAGCAAAAATAACCAAAAAAAAAAAAAACGCAAAATAAGAAAGAAAAAAAACCAACAAAATTTTTTTTTTTTTGGTTATATCGGGGCATCGACTCAAGGATACTCTATATTGTGGCGATACGGGTAAAATATAATAAATCAAATATTTTGACATTTGTTTATTAAGAATCTTAGCAAGTTAGTAACGTTTTTAAGTTTGGGAACGCAGAAATGGAACATTAAAAGAAAATCAGAGGAGAATGAAATATTAAGAGAATAAAAAACAATCAGAGGAGTATAGAAGTTTAAGTAAAGGATCGGAGGAGAATGGGAGATTTGGAAAGCATCACAGGAGAATAAAACATTTAGTAAAGAACTAGAGACGAATGGGAAAGGATCAGATGAGAATTAAACATTAAAAAATGTAGAATGGAACATTCGGAAAAGCATCAGAAAACTTTGGAACATTCTGAATGGCATCAAAGGAGAATGGGAAATTTAGTAAACGATCACAGGACAATGGAATTTAGAAAGAGAATCAGAGAAATTTCCAACTTTTGTTTATAATCCATTAAAGAGTATGAAGGATTATATAGGACTTTAGTGTATTCTTGTAACTTCAATCTGATTTTAGAAGAGATCGCTACACAGGGGCGGATCCAGAGGCAAATTTTTTAGGGTAACTCAATATTCAAAAGTGTCAATGTGTCAATGTGCTTCATTGAACATCATTGTATTCTTCGTGTTAGAAGCCTTTTAGGGGGGGGGGAACTCTCACCCAGTCCCCCCTCCAACCTGGATCCGCCCATGTGTCTACCTAATGAAGTATCATAGTCTAAATCTAAGACTTTATCCATCATATGATTAAAGATAAACTCAGTTTTTGCGGTTCTTCACCCCAAAAGGAGACTCCTCCGGCTTAGCTAATAAAGAATAAAATGGAAATGGTAGGAGGACTCTTTAAAAAGTCGCCATTTCGTATATACTTTGTATAATCATTTAAAGGGTATTCAAAGGCAAGACATTCATGCAATTACTAGATGCAAGCCTTTCCCCGTCTCTCTCAAACGCTCTTCCTTTCTATCTCCTCCTCTCTCACTCACTCATTCATTCAGTGTCTCTTTCACACACACACACACACACTGGCACTTTCACATTGCATTGCAAATTTGTTTGCCGATTAATCTTTTGCACTCATTTGGTGGCGTCACTTGAAATTGCACTCAATCTCAATCTATTGCAATTCGCAACTGTAAGCCATGAACATTTATGGTTTTTGCTAGTTGGGCGGCCTTTCCACTTCCACTCCCACTCCCACTAACTCCCCCTTTTCCTTCTGTGAAACTATATATTTGGCAGAGACTTTGCTACGGATTTTTGGGCCAACGATTTATTTGTCTTTGCTTATCAGCTGGCACATTTACTTATATATATGTATATATTTCTCTTGTTTTTTTCAAGATTATTTGTTGTTTTTCTATAAATTTTATTTGGTTATTTGGCATCGACGCCCTGCCCATAAATTGTTAGAAAAGCAGTAGCCAAATTGAGGATAGATAAATAAAAATTATGAGAGATGGCTAACAAACATATTGCTGCAATCTGCATCTCTACCGTTTTTTGGTTTTGCTTCTTTCTTTTGGGTGGAGTCAGCAGCCAAATTGGCAATAAGACGGCAGCCAGGCGTCTGGCAACAAAAACATGCAAATATGGCTAAAAGGCAAGTCAATAATTTGAAATAGAAAAATTTCACTGCATTAAATAATGCCAGAAGGTGACAAGCGAAAAGGTAAAAGAGAGAAGAAAAAAAAACACAATAAATTTTTTTATACAGGTACATACATATATATACATATACATATAAGCGTGTATATCTATGAGAGTCTTTGATTTCCAAATTGTTTACCAAGCTCTAAACAAAATATTGATCTAAACAAAATGTTGAAAATGTTTGAAAATAATTTCATTTTAAAAGAAACGAAATTGCAGCTGGCAAAACTAAAGTAAAGCTATTAGCGGCTTATATTAAAAGGAAGGAATCTAGATCATATTAACAGAAGAGAACCCGTTAAAAAATTTCCAAATTATCCTTTCACAAACGACGATTTCTGTAAACGTTAAAAAACAGGTATTCCACGTGTGATTTTATATATATTTCGGAGAGGGTTCCGACGTTCCCGCTGGATCCTTCCCAGTCTATTAAGTTTACACTAAATTTAGACATATTAAATTGCAAATTAAACTAAGCACATACCGATTTTATTATGTTTTCATAGAGAGATTTGATTATACAAAAAAGTTGAAACAACTTAAAAGAAAATAAATAATTAAGATAAAATTTAGATGGAAAAGTTATTAACAAAACAAATTATAGTTAATTTTTTTTTTGTATTATTCTTGTGAAGCTCATTTTCTTTAAATTAAAAATAAAAACTACTCAAGACCTGTTTTTCCACAATAAATAATATTTTTAGTATATTTTATGAACAGAGTTAGAGTAAATACTTTTTTTTTAAAGTTTTACAAACTTAGTCGAGTCGATGGCTGTAGTTGCTAGCACTCAAACTTCTTTTACTTAGTTATTATATTATAATTTTTATACCCTTGCAGAGGGTATTATAAAATTGGTCAGATGTTTGTAACGCATAGAAATATACGTTTCCGATCCCATAAAGTATATATATTCTTGATCATCATCAACAGCCGAGTCGATTGAGACATGTCCGTCCGTCCGTCTGTCCGTCTGTCCGTCTGTCTGTTTGTTCGCAGCTTTTCGAACTTAAATTTTAAGCTACGTAGTTGAAATTTGGTAGTTAGCTTTCTTAAAGGTGTAGGTAGACAAAGTATGAAAATCGGTCGGATCGGATTACTATATGATATATCCAATATCGGAATAATAGGGTTCCAATTAAAAAT
Organism: Drosophila austrosaltans; assembly: GCA_035045865.1. NCBI lineage: Eukaryota > Metazoa > Arthropoda > Insecta > Diptera > Drosophilidae > Drosophila > Drosophila austrosaltans. The sequence continues at coordinate 6,248,315 of JAWNOQ010000211.1, forward strand.
TTTTTATTTTTCTTTTGGAATATAAATCTAATTTGTACCAAAACACTACCCACCAAGTTAGACTCAAATCGGATAATTATTACGGCTACAAATCAATAAAACAAATCATCCATATAAGCTATTTACTCCAGCAACAAAAAATTTCCAAGAAATCTGCCATACCAACACAAGAGACCCGAGTTCGAATCCGCGCGGCACCAAATAAGAAATATATAAAATTATTGTTTTTTTGTTGTTACATTTAAATTTAATTTGTATCCATACACTATACACCAAGTTTGAACTAAATCGGATAATTATTAAGGTGACAAATCAATATCAATGAATCATATGTGATAGAAATTAAATGTATTTTAATGCTCACGCTCACACATACATATGCAAAAATTCAACCACCACGCGGTGTGTGAGAGAGACACAAATATTTTAGCTGTGTTCTTACACAGAACGATATTGAAAGAGCGAGATGCAATGGGTTTGCTATATATACATATGTCGAATTAGCTTACATAAGCAAAGTAACGACGGTGGCGTAGTGTGTAGAGATCGGTGGCACGATGGGCTTCGGTGTTTGATGATTCCAATGATCGGTGAAGAAGTGAAAATTTTTAGGTGTGTTTTTTCTTCCTTTTTGTTTTTTTTGATTTTGTTAAACATTTATACCAATTATTTTGCTGCAAGGGTATACAAACTTCGGCAGAGCCGAAGTTAGCTTCTTTGATATTTTATGTATTATAATTAAATTAATAATAAATCTAGTCTAGGTTAAATATTTGATATAGCCTCATTTTCTTTTACCCTTAACTTGAATTAAATTTTATTTAAAATTTTCAGTATATTTTTGCTCATTTAGCTCATTTTTTCTTATTTTCTTCAGGAAAAAGATATTTGTTTATAAGCAAAAGTAACTATTAAAATGACTGATTAAACTTTAAAGACAAATTTTTAACTAAAAAACACTTAAAACAAATTGACTTAACATAATATTCCAGAAATTAACAAAAACCTTTTCTAAAAGTCTAAGTAAACGTGTCCATAAACTAAAAATAAATTGGAAATCTCTATAAAATTAATTTTGTCTGGTATAAGTTAAAAGATATTAACAAAGATATGTACATATACAGTGGAAACTCGTGGAAACGTTCGATGAGTTCTTGTCTCCTCAAGTGAAGTATCCCTTTAAGGGGAGAGTATTACTTAGAAATTTTTCGCTTAAGAGAACTTTTTGTTATGAGGAATAAGACTATAATCTCTACAATCTTCTTTAAAAAAGAAACTGTTAAATTTCAATAGAAAAACACATTAATCAAAAGCAAAGGCGAAAAATTTTGTAAAATTTTTAAATATTTCTTTAGCTTACATTAACAAAGTATTAAATTACATTGCACGATTTCAAGTTCATTCATATTAAACATACATTTTACCACAGCAATTTGTTGGCGAAAACTTTTTCTACGCCTACCAGCACCACCACCCATCACCCCCCCCCCCACACTTTGATGCCCGAGATTAAGCCTGCGAGGCGTTGCCACCTCTTGCAATTAAAATTAATAAAAGAAATGAAAAGCAAACACTTGTAACGCCCCCAAAAATGGTGGAGCAAGAAAAAAAAAAAACATTTGTCATTTGGATTGCACTTAACCAAGGTGCAAACACCCCCGCCATAACACCTCCCCCCTACCTCCATGGTGTCGCTCTACTGGAGGCAAGGAGAAACAATATCAATTACCATTGTAGTTATATAGCATTTGGCATTTGATTTTGATTTCCATTCCTATTTGTGGCCATTTCAATTTCTTGTTTTTCTCTATTCATTTCCCCCCCTCTTTATCCTACTACCGATTTGGTGTTTATCGTTTAAGGAAGTGTTAATTTATTTGCTCCTCTCCTTTACCTATTACGATTAGGGGTTGCGGGGGGGAATGGTGTGTATGTGTGTGTGCCCGCCCCCCTCCGGCAGCAATGGGAAAACTTTTCGAGAGGGAGAGAGAGAGAAAGAAATAAAAGTAATAATAAATTGCCTTTGATAGCTAAAAATTATTGATTATTTCGAAATGGACAGCGTTAAAAGTTTATGATGGTCGTCGTCCATTGTTGCCAGATCTCTTGTTGTTGTTGTTGTTGGTTGTGGCATCGCTGGCGGTTATGAGATCAAACAAAATGCAACGCGAAAATGTGCCAACAACACGATATGGCGCGCAAAAAGATTTCCTCTTTACTTTTAACGTTTTTTTTTTTTCTTTTTCTAATAATAAATAACATAAGAAAAAGAAATAGAAAAACAACAGCAACAACAACAAGAAAACCCGAAAAAAAAAAACAAAAAAAAAATATCATACATCAAGATTATTGTTACTCGCGGCAATTGCATCACAATAATGGCCTCAGTGGCGGATCGCTTGGAGAAAAACAAAACAAAAAAAAGAAAGAAAAAAATTTTGGGAAAAACAGACAAAAAAAAAATGGAAATCGCAAGAAACATTTTTCATTTGCATAAAAATTCATGGCAACTACAAGAGCTAAAAATGTTTGCCGCTTATACCCCCACCAGGGATGGGGAGCGGTAGTTGGCTAGGTTGGGGTGGTTGTTTATAAGCTTCAGTGGGAGGTAGACGAAACAACAACCTTCAAGCTACAAAACACTTGACTCCGACGCCAGGCCACAGAGTTAGAGCCAGAGCTGAGATACTGCGCGAGGCCGCGTTGACGTCGCTTTGGTTTGATTGAACACAAGGATATGTGTCCGCCGGCAACAACAGTAACAGCAATAGCAATAGCAATAGCAACAATAACATAAACCAAAGCGCAGCCAACAGCAACAACAACAGCGACAATGGCAACGTCCACAATTTGAAACCAAAACGCAACACTTTCACTCTACTTAAGACGGATGAAGCTGCACTAGGGAGAAGGCGGTTCCAAAAGGGGTAAGGGGTATGAGAAACAACAACAGCAGGAGATGAAGGTGGTGGAGGAGGAGGATGGCAGGTTGCCTTTGAGACACCATCTAAGCGTTGGTGGGAAAATCGCAGCAATCGTTTTCACGTCTTTTTCATATTAATTATCATTTGCAAGTTTTCAACAAAACAAAAAAAAAAAGAGAAGAAAAATAAAAAATACCAAAAAATAAAAAACATGCAAAAACTTGGCAACTTTGTCAAAGTTTTATTCAATTTAAAGAAGCAATCAGTCATTCAGTTAGTTAGTCAATTCATTTTTAGCCAAAAGGAAAGCAATTTACAAAAATATTGAGTCAAACACATCAATTTTAAATCGGTTAATACCTACTGTATATATATTGGTTATGTTATGTATACATATTTATATATATTCTATATCTTGCCCATACCTTTATCTACATCTATCGTTCTATATCATTCTCATTCTCTTTTATTTAAGGAAAGTTTATATAGGGAAGTAAAGAGTTTTCATATAATATTTACTTTTCTGATATTCTAAAGTTAAGTTATACAAATTCATTGTCATCCTTTATAGACAGGATGAATCCTTTTAAGGATTTATATGCCAAACTATGTTTTAATCGATCAAATTATCAATCAATTAATCAAAACGTTATTATGTCGAAAGTTTCAGAGAGAGTATAAAGAATCTTGATCTATAATTTATAAATAAATAAATTTACTGTATAATTTTAGTAATTAGTAACAATTATTAATTATAATAGAGCTCAAAGATATCATAAGTTCTTTTTGAAAAATTTATATCTATATATAAAATATATAGGATATAGTAATCAATACTATAGATAGATATTAATACAATAGATATCAATTTTCCAAAAACAATCTTACGATATATTTAAGATGTATTTTTTATTTACCAAAATTTTACCTCTTCACTATTTACAGAAAATATAATATTCCGATTTAAAGGCCCATTTCGTTATTAATAATTTTAACATAAATAAAAACATAATCGTTTGTTAATTGTTGGCTCAATTTACCTCAAATTGTTTGTTACCTTTCCCTTAAAATAAATAAAATAAATGCTACATTTTAATTTAAACTAGAAGGATGGGCTAACTTCGGCCGTGCCGAAGTTCGTATACCCTTGCAAACTGTTATTTAACAATTACATATTTACAATTACATTAGAAAGCATATAAAAGAAGTCAAATCTTCTTGTTCGTGGCTTAAGAAAAAAATGTAATTCGACAAAACAAATTTTTTGATCTGATTGTTCCTATGGGAGCTATAGCATATAAACTTAGCACAGCAATTTCTATATATGTATACTAAACTTCCAAATACCAAATTTCGTAACAATCGTTTTAAAAACACCCAAGTTATTGCTCTAAAACAATATTCTTGACCGATCGTTCCTATGGGAGCTATAAGATATAGTCAACCGATTCTAATGAAACTTGGTGGATATGCTAGAAAGTATACCAAACTCATAAACAACAAATTTTGTAATATTTGATTGAAAAACAACAAAGTTATGGAGGTTTAACTCTATTCTCGACCGATCGTTCCTATGGGAGCTATATGATATAGTCATCCGATCGGGATGATTCCGAGATATACAATGCCTGCAGCAAAAAGAAGCCTAGGTGCAAAATTTCAGCTCTGTAGCTTTAAGGGCTTCGGAGGAGAAGCTGTTGATCCAGACAGACAGACGGACAGACGGCTCGTCGTGCTGATCAATATTATATATACTTTATATAGTCGGAGATGCTTCTTTCTATGCGTTGCAAACTTCTGACCAAAATTAATATACTCTTTTTGCAAGGGTATAAACATCAGCTGACTTCTTCTACTACTTTATAATAATACAGTCAAACTTTTCTTTGATAAACTTCTTTAGAATGATAATATCATAATAATATAGACGAACTTTACTATAATGAACTTTTATATATTGAAGTTCTTCAAATAAGAATAAATAAGTTTCAAAGTTGCATCTTTCTTATTCTATTTTTATATGTGTATATCTCAGAATTTCTATACAACAAAATTTGTATATGAAGAAGTTTTTTTTTCGGTCTGGTCATTTAAAATAAGTTTGATTATAATTATATATTTTATTTATTTATTATCAACTTCGTTTAAATATAAGAGACTGATCTCAGATTCAATGATCTATATTTAAAATAGATAAACAATATAAAAGTTTAGCTCTCATTAATAGCCAAATCAATGCAATTTACTTAATGTAAATTAGAAAATTAGAACCGCAAAATAAAAATTTGGTATACAAATTCGATCGATTTAATGAACCAATTTAACAGTTAACAAAGAATAAACTAAAAGAGAAAGAATAAAGCCAAAAGAAAGATAGAAAACCGTACACAAAAATAGAATCATAATTGCTTAGTTAACACATTTGGACAAAAATGATTAACATTTCATTAGCATTATGATTCAATGAATGAATATAAAGAAAATATGGAAAAAAAAGGGAACAAATTATGTTTTATATTGGGTGCATATATTGGTAAGATATATTCTCTTTGCTATATATGGAGTATATATGTATATTGGTTTTAGCCAAATTAAATTCCTACCCATGGCCGTGCCGGAATGAGGTTGTTGTTCCATTTTTTTTTCGTTTTTTTTCTTCTGTTACTTCTCTTTTGCTGCATGCTGCAATTCATTTACATAAGAAGCCTCCCACAAAGACCATGCCCTCCCCACAAACACCCCCACTTCTCCCTCTATCTATCTATGTATTTAGTTTTTTCAAACATGTAGAGCAGTTGCAGCCAAAAAACAGCAAAACAAAAAAAAATGTTAAGGAGTTTCGAAAAAAATGTCTAGCGGCCAAACGAAGGCAATCACGATTTTGTGTCTGAAACGTTTTTTGCGCGTTGTTTTTTTTTTCAATTTCCCATTTTTTTTTTTCTCTCTAAGTTTTGAGGAAAAGGCCACGCAGTCGGGCCAAAAGGAAAAGAGAGCCATAGTTTGTGTGTGTCTTTTATTTTTATTTTTGCGTTTTCGAGGCGATGCTAATTGTTTCCGTCTGTTAATAAAAATATTTCAGACCAGTAACAAATTGAAAACAAGGCGTTCAAGGAGGTCTGCCGCTGCCACAAGTTGCGCTGCTGCTGCTGCTGTTTATGCAACTCCTCACAACGACAAAGGCAAAGTAAAATGCAAATTGACATTTACGTGGTTGCAACACCAACAACAAAAAAAAAAAACAAAACAAAATAAATGCAACCCAGAGGCAGTCAAATAAGGAGCAACACGACGAAATTTTGGCGACACTTTTTTTTTTTTTCTTGTTTTGTTTTGCCATCATCTCTTGTGTTAAAGGTCAATGAGTTTCGTCGTTGGGCCGGCGACGTTGACAATAATGATGACGATGATGCTGATGACGATGATGCTGATGATGATGACGATGACGACTTAGGGTTAGTGGACCTGAACCTGGAACTGTTTTCTTGTCTTTGGCTTTTGCTTGCGCAATTTGGATTCCGAGCAGGAGAGAGCATCTATAAGTCCAAGCAATTGTGGCACCATCTTGATTTTGATAATGTCAGTCATACCCAAAGAGAGCGAAAAAAAAAACAAACGTGTCGAATGTTTTTTTTTTTTTGCCATTTTTGGGTCTATCATTAATTTGGTGTCTGTTTTTTTTGCGGCTGTGCGTTTTCTTTCATTTCTTTTCCTATTTTTTTTTCTTAAGTAATTTGTATATAAACTAAAACAATGGCAAAGAAAGAGAGAAAATGCAGGGCCAGAAAGAACACTTTCCCGACGAATGGGAAATCTGCGAAGCGTAACCAAAAATAAAAAAGAAAATGGTTTGAAAATAAACGGGTTGACCTCATTAAGGGGGAGTTGGGGTTTGGCAGTTGGGGTAAGTAATCAGTAATCAGTGTGGGTAGCCGTTTTTTCTGTTTTTTTTTGTTCAAAAAGAACAATAAAATTACAATAATCGCTTTTGTAACGCTCTTCCAGAAGGGTAACTAGAACGTTGAGTAAGGAAGGGGAATCGAGGGAGGGTGTGCTGGTCTTGGTGTTTTTTGATGTTCAAGCGAGCATGAGATGATGAACTTGCAGAGACAACTCCCCAATGCCGACGACGACGATGATGACGCTGAATCTTTTTTGGCGAACTTGCGTTGGTTACGCTTTGGCGAATTCTTCTAGAGCTCACACCCACCGGGCCCCCCCTACCCATCTATCCAATACCAATGGGTTTGTTAACCTTCGAAGACACTTGGCCTGACAGTGCCATGAAATTGGCTCAGCGTATGATATTGTTGCTGATGATGATGATGATGTGGGTGAGTTAATGTCGAAAGGGGGCAGGGTATGGTGGTTGGTAGATCTCACACACACACACACACACATATGTAACGGTGAAATTTGAAATTAAATGGAGAAATGGAGGAGGAATTAAGTTGAAAGCTTTGTGGGAAAGCTGCATTAAAACAAAAAACCAAACAAAACCATGTTTCAAACGAAATGTTGCTGCAACATGTTGCTAGGACTTGTCATTCAATGGTCTATCAATTTGTTTTTTGTTTTTGCTCATTTTTTTATTTTTTGTTGCGCATTTGTTAATGGCTCAAATGATTTCTACCGATTTGTGATTTGTTAATGGCTTGAATATTAAGTTACAATTATCCGACAGAAGACGAATGAACGGACAGATTGACAATCAACAGTTATAGCCACAGCACAAGCAGCAGCAGCAGCAGCAGCCACTGTCATGGTCACATTTCACTTTCAGCAACATCAATGGGAAATCGTGATGAAATTGATTTGCGGCTCTTCACTTCACATCTTTGCCTATTATTTTTTTTTTTTTTTGTTTCTCCTACTACTCACAATCATCATATACATAGTTACCGATAGCGACAAGAGAAGAGGTAGGCAGGGGGATTGGTAGAGGTTATCATTTCTTTTTCAAACCACCTTACCACCACCTATCATCCCTCACTTCTCTCCCTCTCTATCTCAACGTGGTGCATAATTTTCTCGCTTTCCAGCTATTTTGCATTTTGCAAGAAAGAAAGAAAATAAGACGAAAACAAAACGAGAAAACAGGCATTTGGCCATTTGTCTGTCTCGCTTGTGATATTCCACTGTCAAATTGGCGAACAGGCGAACAAATGGACAAACTCTGCTTGGCTTGCATCTACACACCCCTCCCACCATCCCCATCACCCACTGCCATTGCATTTGCCTCTTCTACTCTATCAATCTATTCACCTCCCCATTTGCCTCTTTAACACGAAACTGAATTTAATTTGTTTTTTTTTTCTTTTCTGTTTCTTCATTTTATTTGGCTATGTTTGTTGTTGTTGCTATTGCTATTGTTGTTGCATTTATTTATTTGGCATGTTTGTTGTCTAATTGAGCGAGAAATTGCCGTTGATTGATTGTTTTGCATGCAATATTAGCCATTTTATTGCACTTTATGGCCCATACATATTGACTTTGTTTTTGTTTTTCGTTTTTTTTTCTTTCTTCCATCATCTTTAAAAGCCAAAAGCCAGCATTATCTTTGTAACATTTAGTTAACATTTAACAATCGTTTTAAAACAATTAATTTATTTAATTAAAACCCTAAAGATAAGCAGATCTGTATTGCATGCCTTTTATTAATAAATCCAAAGGGAATCCTTAACTATATTAGCTATCAATTTGGCTAAATACATAAAGAGTATCTATAGTTTTCTATATATTATATATATACTCAATCTCTACATATCTTTTTCGATAAATAGCTTTCAATAATTGTTCATACATCATTATTGCTGGGCAACTCTTTGACTCATAAATTATATATTTTGTGAGGGGATTTATTGGAAGATATATGTTTTCCTAATCAAAATTTATGGTTGAAGCGATTATTGGGAAAACAGGACATTTAAGTTGTGTTTGGGATTATTGGCGATACAACTTACGATATATGTGTTACATATGTATATAGTATACTTTAAAATCAGCATTTAAAGCAGAATCATTTAAGGTATATACGACTTTACAGATGTGTTTTGGGATCATTGTTATGGATGCAATCACTGCCAGCCACTTGAATAAGAACACGTTTGTATTCGTTTTGTTTTGGTTTTTTCTGTTCCGTCTCTATTCCATCGAACTTTAATTATTTACCGTTTAAAAGTACCGTTCATTGGCTATTCATAGAGCCCAAAAAGAGAACGAAAAAATGTACAGTTAGTTTTGCACATTGCTTAGAATGCAACTGGTCAGAAAAAGTAGAGCTTTTTATGCGTCACTTGAATAAGAACAGAAGACTTATTAGTGTCTCGTGAGTGTTTGCTTGAGTTGTATCAAGTTAATTATTTTTTTTTTGACAATAAAGTCATATTTTCTGTAAATTTGAATACACTATGGGTCGAAAAAATTCGCTGACCACTGAAGAAAGAGGAAAAATCTTGGCTTATAAGGACATGAAAATGTCTTATCGAGAAATTGGGAAAAAAATTGGAAGGAGCTCTACAGTAGTCTTTCAATTTCTTCGAAATCCTCATGAATATGGAAAAAACATGAAAGGTCGGCCCAAACGGGCGACTACCTCAACTGACAGTATATATATATCCTGGAATATAGGAATAAGCATTTATGGATGCAATACTAAAATTCTATTTAATCTAGAAAGACAAAAGCCATAGCATTTATCATGAATTATCTATGTGTTTTAAAGTGAGTAATTTTCATTGTATTTAATTTCTTCATTAATATTAACAATTACTTAAACGAGATAAACACAAAGTGCTCAAAGTTACGAATACAGTCGATTTAACATATAAAAAACTTCTATATAATAAAGTTAATTTAAAAGAAACTGCTTCGTCATTCTACATTAAGTCTATAATACATATCTATATTAAGTTTACATATAACAAAGTTCTTTATAGGAAAGTTTGACTCTCTTTTTAATAGATATTAATAAATGCTAAGTGACCTAGTTCTATTTGCTAGTAAAGGGTAACAAATTGTCGACTTTATCCTATGAGATTGCATACTATATATAAAACACACTTATCCCCCATAAAACAAAGCAATGGCCTACATTTGATTTACTACATGTCAACACATATCCATGGTAAACGCATCTTGAAAACTAAAAACGGAATATCTATTTTAGGAATGAAAAGAATGTACTATATATATATAGAAAATATGCCTGTGTTCAAAATATAATGAATAGTTTTTCTAACAACGCAAAATTTGAATAGAATAAATTGTATGCTATTTTTGTATCAATTGTTTTAGAAATCATTTAAATATCATTTTCAATTACTTTTTTGGTAGTAAAGTATATTCATAACATTAAATAGTTAAAGATATTGTTTACTGTTTATTTGAAGAAGAGAAAATGAAATTGTCATAGTTATGGTAATTAGTAGCTAATGGGTTCTACGCCATTGCAGATGTTAATTAGCAAAAATGGGCAATAAACATTGCCTTCTGCAGTTTGCAACTGGGTAGGGAATTTATAGCTCTCTTTTGTAGTGTTTTATTATGTAGTGAAATTAGTGAGTGAGTGCCTATCTTTGTTTTCTCTCTATTGAGTGCCAGATTATAAACCCAGAAAAAAAAAAAAAACATCAAATGGGTGCCCCCTTGTGACTGCAAAAGAAGAAAAAAAAACTAAAAAACCACAACAAAAAATATATGAACAACAACGAAAAAAAAAAACAACTACAGCCAAATCGAAACTTATTAATTTTCAAACGGGTTAGCCAAAGGCTGTCGATGAGCGGACACGGACACGGACATGGACAGGCACAGGGACACGGACATAAATGCAGTTACTGGCGATCTTTGGCCATGGCCAGCCATTTATCAATTCATGAGAGTCTGAGAGAGGATAGAGAGATGGGAGGGGGGAGAGCCATTGAATCGGCAGCCATAAACTAACGAATTGGAAGTGTGAAAAAGTACAGACAGTTGGGATTGGGTATGGGAATGGGAAGTAGCAACATCAGCAGCAGCAGCAGCAAGCAGCATTGCATTAGCCGCACAGGTGTCCACTTAATTGACAGCTAACGAGGCTCACCGGAGCAAAGCGAGCCTGGGACATCAATATTTGATGAAGTGTCTGCCATTGGGCAAGAAAGTGTGAGTATGTGAGCATTTTGTTATTTACTTTTTTCAAGTATTTGAAATATAGAAAACTCTAATAACTAATGTCAAGTTTAAAGAGAGAATTTGTTAACAATTTTGAACTTACCAACTGAATTGATGACATAAGTGGCCGGCGGTTTGAGGACACTACGAGCAAAGGCTCCACGCAGCACTTCCAGTGCGCATGGTTCAGCGGTGACCAGCAGCATTCCAGGTGCCACATGACCGGCATATTTGAGGGCACGTGTGGCAGCAGTGAGTGGGCCATTCCACCAGCATTGTGCATTAGCGGCCAAGAAATTCTAAAGAAAGAGAAAGACAAAATGTATAGAAATTAAAAAGATGAGTCATTAGATGATCAAGTAGATGGAACTTCTATACAAGTTAAATGGGTATAGAGTTAAAACGTTTATGTCTTATTATGTTGGGTCGGAAGTTGGAACAGGTTCAGTTCAGTTCAGTTTAGTTTAGTTTAGTTCAACTGAGGTATTCAAATTAAAGTAACTGTAACTGTATAACCGTTGAAACGACTGAAACGGTTCTCAGCGACTACAAAAGCGGAAGTTCAATTGGGTGTTGAACAAAGCCAGCCTTCAATCTCATCAGTCTAATTGACAAATTGCAGTGCACCAAGTGGCATAATTGGTGGCAAACTGTCTGCCAGCCAACCAGCTAACTAACTAACCAACGAACCAACCAACCAGTCATCCATCCATCCAGCCAGCCAGCCAGTCATCCAACCTAGCTGTTTTAAGAGCTACCCATCTCTGTGGGCGGGACAAATACCGCAGCAACCAGGGTCTTGGCAACCATCAATTAGCCAAAACGGATTGTTACACGCCCCAAAAACATCGAAACATCAACAACAATAACACCAATATACATCATACCACACACAAACACACACAATGGAGGCGCCACAAAAAGCGAACAAAAATTCAAAATGCAAATCCTTAACACGTTCTGACCGATATACATACATATATAACACACTCGTAAAAATTCCTTGGAAATCATCATACCACACTATAGCCAATCTTTGATGATGGTGTTGGCGGTGCTGCTTCTGCTGATGCTGCCGCTGCCGCTGCCTGCCGCCGGGCAGCAAATAAATGTCCAATTTGTGCTGTGACAGGAACACTTGAGGCACGTTTTCGATGTAAACATGGACAAAAGGGTCGAAACCAAAAAGTCACAAACAACATTTTGTACAAATTGAAATAAAGACACGACTTTGTGATATCCTCTTAGACAAGCAAATAAGTGCTTAAGAGGAAAAAAGGAATTCCGTGCTGGTGAAATTATCGATATAGAATTGATTCTATATATAAAATAATACATATAAAAATCCAGGTCAAAGATTTATCACATTTTGTAGGCTGTAACTTAAATTATGTATACCCAATTATCCCATTCTATTACAGGGTATAAAAATGATGAAGGAAATGCACTCAGGTTTAAAGTGCATGCTGAAGACTTTTTTTCTTGGTTTTTATAGCCGCCGGAGTTTCACGCTCTCTGCCCATGCTCTGTCGCTAATGAACATCACCCAGTTTGAATATTTGACCTTTTTTGCAATGGATTAGGATAGATGGTTGGGAATGGTGACGATGAAACCGTGCTGAGATGGAGACTTTTGCCATTTCTTTTGTGGTCACTCCTTTTGGCATTAATGTCGCCAACTATGGCTCCAGTCTGTGGTCTATTGTTAGTGGCTATGGTGGCGGCATCTTATACAATAGTTGAACTATGAGCGAGTGACTCTCCTCGCCTAGGGGACCACAATTAATGCATGAGAGAGAAGGCGCGGAAATTAACTCGTCATTGTATGCCCGATGGCAAGTAGTAAGAGCATCAGCAATAAGCACTTGCATCGATGCTTTGGCGTCATCCGAAAATGGGCGGCTTTACCTGTCACGCGTTCCATTATCTATGCAATAATAGCTGGACCTGGTCCACAGATCAATTTGTGCTGCATCATTGCTATGGCCTAGACACGAGACACAAAATGCCAAGACATAATCATCAAGTCTATTTATGTATGTATGAAGGCACTACCATGGTTTGGCCATCGATTATGGGACGTTGGCATGGTGGGGGAACAAGGGAAGTGTGTTAGACGATTTCATCGTTTTTAGTGTCTTTTTTTTTTTTAATATTTTTGGAAATATGTATGCGAAACTTTTAATAATCAAATCAAAAGCCCATGCCGTCATTTGCGGTGTATGAAAGTAATTTTCTCTTGAAAAGTCACTTAAAAGTTTCGTTTGTTGTATGGCTTTCATTGGAACTTTTACTTAATTTCATGTAATAGAAAACTCCCACAAAAAGTTGGAAAAATGAAGATGAAAATAAAAAAATTAAAGAAAAAAAAAACGAAAACGAAGAAACAAATAAACAACAAACGAAACTATCACCAAAGTCATAGCCAGAGTTGAGTTGAGTTGAGTAGAGTCGAGCAAGAGTCGAGTCGAGAGTGGCAGGCGGACAGACAATGGGACAGACAGACAGACAGACAGAAATACATATCTCATGTGGGGAGCTGCTGCTTCTGCTGCTGCCGTTTGAAGAGATCTCTCGTGTGTGCCGCATAAAAAGATAATAACAATATACAAACAAATGCTCAGTGAGCCACCAGCAGCAGCAGCAGCAGCAGCAAATACCGTGCTGCCTACTTGCGGACTTGGAGCTTAATAGAGTTATGATGAAGTATAATAATCCTTGACCTTTCCACTAACGAACATCAAGTTGCAGCCAGTTGCTTCAAAACAAAAACAAAAAAAAAAACAACAATAAACAAACTACAATCTCAACAACAACTACAACTTAGGCACAAGTCAAAGTATTTTTAGTTATTTTTTTTTTTTTCTTTTTTTTGGTTATTATTGTTTGTTGTCTTTGGGGACCCTTCATTTGACTTTAAAAGCGGCATTTACTTTTCGCAAAAAACAGATGAAATCATTTTTATATAGAAAGATGAAAGCGGCTCGAACTACTATGGTTGGAAATTTTTGCAGCAGAAAGTATAATAAATCACAGGTAAAATAAATAATGTTTAAAGAAAATATAGTAAAGGCCTGCGAGTGCTCCTCTCGGTCAAAAGTATTGAATTACCCAATTAACACTCTTTCAAACTCCTCTCCAAAAAAAAAGAAACGATAAAGAAAAAACTAAAAAATAATGCTCTGTCCAGGTAAATACCTGAGAATGTAAAGGATAAGAGATAGATGAAAGAAGAGTTAAATAACTTAAAAAAAATAGAAGGAAGGGGTTAAGAGATTTCAAATTTTTATTGATTTAGGAATCAAAATTGACAGAAAGATTCTAATTGTGAGGTAAATAAACTTTTAACAGTGTTATAATTATTAAATAATTAGATATTGAAATGGAAATTATGTATCATGGCATTGTCACATTTGTTGATAATTGAAAATATATTAAATAATATTCAAACCAATTTGTAATTGTCTCATTTAAGTAACAAATCTTTAATACTGATAGATGTATTAAAGACTAAAATATCATTATAAAATATGATTGATTTCTTATAGACAAATACTAAAAGTCTAAAAGCACGAATGTATTTTTAAAAACCAATTATCAATTTATTGTTTTTAATTGATGGAGTTATAAAATGGCTTAAAATGATAGACCATTAATAATTTCTTTTTATTTTTTAATCTTTTAGACTTATGAAAGAAATCTTAATAGAAGTTATTCGTTTGATATCATTTAGAAACATTTGAAAAAAGCAATTAAAAAACATATTTATTAACAAGATTTGTAAATGTCAGGGACATGTCTCAGACACAAAATGACTTCAAAAAGAAAACAAATTGAAAAACTAATTGCATTAAAAATCTAAAATATTGCCATCATCTGTTGTTTCCTTTCTTTTATTTCTTTATTTCTAGCACATATTTTTGGATTTTCTATTTTTTTGATTGCCCATAATGTTAAGTAGATTACTTCAATTGAAGCTTCAATTTCACTTCATTAATGATATTCAATGGGCAAAAATATAAAACTTGATCCCTCTGAGAATGTACATAAGTCTATTATATCAACTCATTCCAATTTCCTTTCCCCTGTTTACCACAATTAAATCTCAGGTCTCGTTTTTATCAAGACCATATCTAATCCCTGTCATCATTGTTTATTCTATAGTCTGCGTTTGGAGTTCCGAGTCCTGTGTATATAATTGTATGGCTGCCAGAGACAATAAAACTTAGCGCCTGTCTTAACCGTTTGCCAAGCAAAAATACTAGGATATAAGTATATGTGTGTGTATGCGTATGTGTGTGTGTATTAAGAAACGACTACGAATACAAATCCAATCAATGCTGCAAACTCAGATAAGGATACAAATTGCATTGAGGGTCTGGCTACAGTATGTGTAGTAAGTATACTTATAAAGCAGAAACAACGCCCACTTCAAATGCAATGAATTGAATTGAATTGAGAACAACCCCATCCCCTCTCTCACTCTTATTCTCTCCCCACACGCACCCCTCTAGTTGGTATGGCAAGATGAAAGGCTAACTGACTGACTGACTGACTGACTGACTGACTGAAGAACGTCTGTAACAATTTGCACTGTACTTAAATGCTTGACCAATGCGATTTGCTTTTGGTCAGTGGAGCGTAATAGTCCTTTGGGGCAGTATATTTACAAGTTACAGTTAGAAAGGGGGTTGGTGCTGCTGGGGGGAGGATTTTCTCCAGGTTCAATGACCAGAAATCTACTACAAATCTACTCTTGGCTAAACATGCGATTTGTTTTATTAGTTTTATTTGGTTTTTTTTTTTTCTCTAGTAAAAGAAATTCGACTCCATCCTCCTCCCTGTCCCACCATTCCCCCACTGTTCCTCACATTCCTTCCATTCTCCCTGCTTGCTGGCAAAACAAATTGCCGAGCCAGCTGTTGGCAAAAGTCCTATTTTGATTCCAAGTTTTAAGCAATTGATGCCATGTCGTCCTCCTGGCAGTAAAACTTTTTGGCAACCCTTTATTGTGGTCGTACGGAGTTTTTTTTTGCAATTAATAAAAAACATATATCCGAAAATACTTTTAAAAACTCCCCAGCCCCACCTCTCTTCCAAAGTTTGTAGCATTGTCTTTTTTTGTTTTTGCACTGTCTGTCGGATTTTTGGTGGAAAAACTTTTGCAATTGCAAAACTTCTAACAAATAAAACGTAAAACGAAACTAAAAAGCAAAAATCAAAATAAAAACAAAATTATTGACACTGTCAATTTGGCACCTCGACTAGAATTTACCCTGTAGAAAGGGAAGATAGAAGATAGGTGAAAATCCTTAATTTACGTTATAAGGGAATTCTGATCATTTGGTATTGCAAGGAAAGGAAACGCTTTCATTAGGCAATTTATTCGGGAGACTCTTTATTTCAGAGCTTCTGTAGGGAACCATGGCAGTTTTTTAGGATTTATTGAGTTTTTACTGTTGATAGAAAAGGAAATTTTCAATAATTTAGAGAAAGGAATATAAATTGAATAATTTATTTTACTCCATCTACTTATGTAGTCTTTTATAATCCCACTACAGCACTATTTGATTATCTATTTACTAATATATATTTTAGAGTAGAAAACTATTGTTACTTAGAGAAACATTCTAAGAACAATTTTTTGATTTACTGATAAATATATACATTATAGATATTGCACATTATAAATAAAAAATCTTTCCCAAAGAAATTTATTTTAATAAATTAAATCAATAACTAAACGATTATATAAACTATTTGTTTGTTTGTTACATTCTAATTGACAAACTCAACATGCACTTTTTAACAATGAGTAAAGGGTATAGAAACTCCAATTGCAAAAATATCAGCTGTAAAAAATCAGCGCCTCAATTTAAAACCGAAGCGTGAAAAGTCTATTAGGACGGTTGACGACGACGACGACGATGACGACAATGAGAACGACGGGTGATAGGGGGGAACTGTGGGAACAATCAAGTGTACTGAACCGATCCCCCGCCCATATTGGCCTGGCCTTTACTATTGCACCTGTGGTAGTTGTTGTATATTCTGAGGCTGCTTTTGAATTTGATTTGTTGTTGTTGTTGTTTGGAGAGCTGATTGCGCTGTTACCATTGTAGTTGGTGTTGCTTTGTATTTTGGCGTTGAAGCTTTGTTGGCACTTGCTGAAATGTCTGGTCGGATTGATATTGGCCTGGCTATGACTCTGACTCTGACACTAACTAACTCTGTGCCCGGGCCCGGGTCTGGGACTGGGATTGGGACTGGTCTTTTGTACTTTGTACATTGCTAACTTTGCCTCGTTGTCTGTCATTCATTTTATAGTTAGTTAAATAGCCAAAGTCAGTGTCTATACCAAAAGGGAAACACTATTCCGGTATCTATGAATGTGTCTAGCATTTAGCACGCAATTTCTATAAATATATATACATATATGTATATATATGGATCTATGTTTATAATATATGCAATGCTTGTCATTCAATCAATCTGGCAATCATGGAATAAGTTTTCCCCTGACTGACAACTTTGGAGTGTGTATGTAAGTGTGTGTGTGTGTGCTAAGAACCTTTCATAAACTAATGAGAAATAGTTCAGACAATTAGTGTAGAATTTGCCGTGATACAACTTTAATTTTATAATTTATCATTAAAAAAAAAAAAAAATAATAATGATAGTTGCAACATACAAACAATAATAATTAAAATCAACTACATGCAATATTATTATACATCTTTTTTACTAATAAATAATCAGATTGTTTAATTTAGCTTTTCGTTCTACAACATCTTTAACTTATTTTAAAATCTGTATTATAAATTTAATACATAATATACTAAATTTTGTTACTTGACAAATAATTATATTTTGCACAAAGCATTCAATTGTATATATGGGAATCGCATTCACCTAATCAACACTTGTTGCATTATAAACGTTGCCCAACACTGTTTTTGGGAGATTTTTTAAATCGAATACAGTTTGAACACATTAATACAGTTAAAAGTCATGTGCAGGTTGATAGTGTTGCTCGTTGTTGTTGTTGTTAGTTGGCAATTACCTGTCGCCTGGCGTGACCAAAACAAAGCTTCAACTTGAACTCAAGCTGTTTTTTTTTTTGCTGTTTGCCACTGGACACCGAACCAATACCAAAACCAACTGAAATCCAAGGCGACCTTGCCGCCGTCTCTCTCTCTCTCTTCCCATTGCTTACATAATGTACATACACACACACACACACACACACAAGTGGCAAGTGGCGCAGACATGAAACTCTCGAGACGAGACGGGACAATACATATATTGCTAAGCGCTCTCCCCTACCCCCCATCATCTTCTTAACTAAACACAGTTCAATGTTTGTCAATTAAATTAGTCGATCATCGGCAATCACACTGAAAATCAATCATAAAGGCACACGCAAAGCAATTAAAGTCAATAACAAAAAAAAATATATATATACACATACATATAAATAAATAAAACGAAACAAAGACGGCGACAAAAAGTAAATTTGCGTTTAAATGTTGCACCATTCAAACCAATCGAATTGTCATTGTTCAATTCCATTAAACTCAATCAAAGCAATTGAAGATGCTGGCACACCATGATATAAAAAAAAGAGAGAGTATAAGAGAGAGTGAGAGGGTAGGATAGGGGAGGGCAGGGCATTGGGGACACGATCAATAATTTGTTGTTAGTGCCGCGTGCCGATAAATCAATTTACTTGACTCTCTCGCCTGCCTCATCCGCATCTGTGGCTTAATTTTCATTTTCATTTTGATTGTGTATGGGGCAAGAGTCTAATAAGCTGCTGGTGCTCTTGCTGTTGCTGTTGCAAGTGCAGCTGCAGCTAAAATGATTGATTTGGTTCTAGGCCACAAATTTCTTGACTTATATTATACAATATCGATTTCCTTTTACAAATATGACAAATGTTTATTGCATTCTAAAAAATTTCATTGTCAGATTTATGCATTTTACATTGAAGTTTATGTTTCTCCCACACTTGCGTCGTTTCCCTCTCTCCTTTTTCTAATTTTTTTCTTTTTTTTAGATTTTAGACAGATGACGCCATTTGTTCGCATCCGTTGAGCTATTTCAAAACTTGTTGCAAGTTTATTAATTTGAAAAACAAGTTAAGTTGATTTAGGTGAAGTCATTTGCGTGCAAAAAAAAAAAAAAAGAGAGAAACAGAAACAACAAACCAGACAAAAACCGACAGCAACAACATTAACAAAACGGTTCAGAGATCAGCATTTTTTTTTTTGTGTGAATAGAAGGGAGGCGAAGAGGTGGGGGGTTCACTAAGAGATCAAAGTTGGTATAAATACTTTTATACCTTTATACATATACACACAAGTTCGCCAAATGCCTTTTTGCCTGACAAAATTTTCAGCAAAATAATAATAAAAACTCATTTTATACGCCGGGAAATTGACTTTAGTGATTCGGCCTTAAATCATTCCCCCACTGAACTGGCATTTAAAAGGCTTTGACTTTAAATCCAACAACAACAACAATAACAAAAACCCCATAACCGAAAAAAGAAAACAATTGAGTAGATTTTAATATGCTGACTATAAAAATATTCATGGGTGTAGGCCACAAAGGGGGGTAGTACATATCGAAGTCCAAATTAGTCTAGAACAACAAATTTGCTATATGCCAAAAATGATCAGAAATTGGCTATAACTAGATACCTATACATATGTACATATATATATGTATTTGTATAACTTAACTTTTTATATCAGTTATGGAATGTTGGCAACGAGTTTGTGGTATTCATTTAACCATTGATTGCCATCAGTAAATATTCATTAAATTTAATCTTAAGTTTCACAACAGATAATGGCTATATATATATATTTATAAATAAAAGACTAAAGATCAAGAAGCACAAAAAATAACTTTATAATCAATGTAAAGATGCTTAAATTTGGAAAATACTGTAAGAAAACTCTTTGTTATTGCTTCTTTTATGTCTAAAGCAAAGTTAAATGTTAATTAGATAAAAGAAAATTATGGCTTTAACTCTATAAAGGATTCATTAAAACTATAAATAACTTGCCAAGTTATATTAGTATATATATTATTATATTATTAATATATATGTCTTTAAGGATTTCTGATATAGAATTCAAGGGAAGGCTACATATCACCTCTCTCTATATATAGTTGTGACCCTGTCTAAATAGATATAACAAGGTATATATATGTATATATTTGCAATGATAATGAACAATATAAGTTATATAAATTAAAGATTTTATGTCAGTTGTTTCTACGGCTATTTTCCTGTCCGTTAATATGCTAAAGTTATGGTCAATTGTGTTATTCATACTTTATAGGTTTTTTTTTCTCCTTCTTCTTTTAAGTTTTTCTCATCGCTTCATTTTCTCATTATTTCCATAAGAATTACACAAGTTTGTGTTTTTTGTTGCCTTTTTTGTTTAATTATGGCACGCCCAGAAACTTAATTTTCAACACCGGAAACGATTCAAACTTGTCTTGAACTGCGCCCCCCCAAGAAAAAAAAAGGGGAGAAACCTTTTTGTCACCCTTCAATAAGAATAATTCACACTTCACTGCATATTGACAATAAAATTTTACAATTTAGAAATGTAAATTTCATTCTAGGTTAAAATACCAATAATCGACTGGCCAAACTGTCTTGAATGAATGACTGACTGGCTGGATGACTACTCATAGCTTATCGTGCTTGCTTGAATGAGTAAGAAATTCGTACAATTTTTTTTTTTTTCATTCATTCGACTTCCCAATCTTTTTTTTTTTTTCAATAATTTCACGCAGAGTTAGTGTGGCCCAAATTAAAACTGTAAATGTTTATGCTTTTGGCCCTTATTTAATAATCGTCTTCTTCCTCCTTTTCATCTGGCACGGCAGAGCATTACATACACCGCCACTGCCCGCACCATTGAATTGCTCTACCCATATACCCCGGTACTCATATTCAGGGCACGCTCCGGTCTTATCTCTGCTTAACTCCGAAGCACGTAATATTAATTAGCTCACACACACACACACACACAGACAGTGTGTGTATTCTGACTCCGTTGAGTATTACACTTCTGACTGTTTTTTTTTTCGGTATTTTATGAATGCTCACTGTTTCGTTTTGTAATTTATGTATACGTTGTAAATGCATAAACCAACAGCATTGTTCAATTCAAGTCAGTCAAGGGAATGATGTCTGTCTACTCGTACAATATGCGACACTTTAAAACCTTCTTTTTTTGTTTTTGCTTTTTTGTATGCAAAGTGAATTGCAAAAAAAAAAAAAAAAAATTAAAGCAAAACGGAAAAACATACAAAAAACAATGCAAAAAAACAAATACATAAACTATATAGTATATATACGAAAAAATTGTAAGTGAGAAAAAATAGCGGCCTGGCTTTTGAAGTTCGATTTTGTGTTTTTTGTTTGTCAGTCGAAATAATGAAATTGAAATTAGTTTGTATTGTCGCAGCTTGGCTAAGTGAGTTTCTGGTTGAGACTAAAGATAGGCTTTAAGTACAAAATAAACAAAACATTCAAGTAAATTCGTATTTATTTATATACCCTGCATAAACTTGGGCATTCACAATAACAATATGTAGTTGGAAAAAACGGTGTGAATTATGGCCAGTTCAGATTTTAATTTAGATGACAGAAAAATAGTTTACAGAAAAGTAACTAACTTCTGTCGCTCTCTTGATTGATAAACAAGTTATTAAGATTTAGATCACAAAAAAAAATGGCTAATTTCTGTATTTCTCATTATTGGTAAACAAAACATCTTTAAGCCTTATTTGTTTAGATTTTCCGTCTCTTGATGGGTCAACTAAATTTCCTTAAGCCTTAGTAAAAAAAAAGAATTTCAATTGGTCAACAAAATCGTTAAGAACCAAATTAATTGCCACTTTGCCTATATTTGGTCAAACGGAATAAAATTAGAAGCTCAGACAAAAATAATCATAATTTATATATTTATAGATTTCTGTTATTTAAATACAAAAATTTGTTTTTTTTTTTTTTTAAACTTTTATCTGCATAAATAAATTGACACCAATAATATTTAACTGATTCTTAAGTTCAAAAAAAATTTGTTCCCTATAAAATATTCATAATTTTATAATTATAAACAAATTATATGTAATTATGCTGTTGCTTATTTATAAATATTTTGAAAATCCTTCATTTCAGATCATAAATCGTAGCTATGCCTGAACTCTACATATATTTATCACAGTAATCCAAATTTGTTTTACATAATCTTTCAAGTTTTGAATATGCCAAAATGATAGACTGTTTAAATATTGTTTAAAAATGGGAACAATTTTTAATGCTTTGTTTATTACAGCTAATTATTTAAATTTCCTTTCCTTTCTAACAAAATAAATTTTAATACGGAACTCTTTAATTTACTTTACTTTTCAATAAACCAATCTCCACTTTTTTTCCCACACAGATATCAAATAAAAGTTAAGCATGAACAAAAAAAAAAAAACTCACACCATTTGAAAATTGCAAATTTTCTGCAGAATTGCCAATTAGTATAATTTACAAATTAAATAGCAAAAAACCAATTTTTGGTTTCTCTTTTAGTTAGTTAATTGTGGTTTAGAACTAGAAGCCATAAATTAGGGTACCCATCTAGTCGTATCTGTAATTAAATATATATTCTTGATTCTATCCCTTTGTTTGCTCATTTGTAGTGTTGATGCCACATTAATTAGCACTTCAAACTTGAACTTGTGTATATCTGGGTGTGACGTCATTTAGGTAATTTGTGCAATAAACAATGAAAAAGTGACAACAATAAAATTCAGCCACCGAAAAAGTGAATAACATCAGTAGTAGTAACAATAACAATAAAATACCAACAACACAAATAAACCGAATAATTTTAAATTCAAATTTCGGGCAAAACGTGTTGAAAAAATGAACGAACGCTGATCGCCTTTCGGCGCGGCAACAACTAAGACGATTTACTAGTATTAATATATGGCTCTGCAAGTTCCATGAACTCATAAGTTATTTGAATTTGTGCTTATCTATGGGGCTATGACTTCCTGCTCTTGTCGAAGGGCAAAATGAAGGAAAAAGAAACCCAAAAAAAAAAAAAAAAAACCAAATAAAATCGCAAAAGCCAAAAGAAACTTTTCTTTTGCCAGCCAAAAACTTCTTCCTACCCAAAGAGTCATCAATAAAATAGCAAAGAAACAGACACGAAAACTGGAAGCCAGAGACGCCGCCACCAAAGTTGCAATTTAAAAGGCAAACGTTGCAGTTGCAGTTGCACTTTGTTGTCGTTGTTGGTGGCGGTGCTGGTGCTGCTGCTGCTGCTACTGCTACTGCATTGTCTAGTCTAGTCGACGCCTGGATATAAAAAAATTTGCCGCTATTCACAACCTGGCAGAGATTCGTTCCAACACATTGGTTTTGTCATGGGAAATGGTCACATAAATTGTAAAGAAAAGTCAATCCTTCTTCTCACTCACTGCCACCCACAGGCGACCTTGAACAGAGAATTATACATATACATACATACATATGTATGTATGTATGTATGTATATATCCATTCTCATATCCATTCCCATTCTGTCCAAGTCTCTATATCTCAGATACATTGTTGTTGGTGTGTATCTTTTGCCTGCCTTTTGATCTCATCCTCACGCACTTTTTTGTTTGTCTTCAACTGGACAACCAGACCAGTTCGCAAAACGCAAACCAGTTCCTTTTCTTCAGTTACAAACTAAACCTTACAAAAACTAAAAAAAAAAAAAAAAATCTGAACAAAAAAAAAACTCACCTGAAATATCATATATCCCGAATCGTACATCCAAAAGTCCTCGGGCGTGTGGCCCGGCTTGCTCAGCTGTATGGCCAAGCAGCGTTGCAAGATCAGTCGACAACGTTGTGGACCACCGGGTGATTTGGTGCCCATTTCGTGGCTGTTTGTTGTTGTTGTTGTTTTTGTTGGCTGGCCGGCGGCAAGTTTCTTTTCTTTGCTGTTTTTTTTTTTCTTATACTTTTTTTCTTCTTCTTCTTTTATCGTCTAAAAATAACGCGAAACGCAAGTCGAAGATGAAGTTCTGAAGCCGAAGCCTGGTTCTTGGGGTCTGTTGTTGCGTCTGCTGTCTGTTTCAAAGGTTCATTACAGAGTGACGCTACTTTTAATGGTCAACGCACATACACATTCACATATACACGCACCACACAGGAAAAAAAATAACAACAACATATATAAAAAAAAAATATAAGTAAAACTAAATGGAATGGTAGAACAGGCCAGTAACAAACGATAAGAACGAAACCCGTATTTGTCGTATTGAACTGTTGTTTTTTTTTTTTTTCTTCTTGTTTCTGCTACATTTTATTTTCGCACACTTTTATTAAAGACTTTGCTACCTTTGAGTTCATTTATATATTTTTTGTTGTTGTATATTTTATTTTTTTTTTTTTTACTTATTTTTTTATGATTTGCATGAACTTAGCCGCCGCTTTCAAGAGACACAAGACACAACATCATCATCATCAGCCATGCCATGCCAAGAGGAAGACCAGGCAAAAAAAAAAAAAAAGAAAAAGAAGAAGCCAGCGCAACGCTTTAACGCATGCGCGCAGCCAACAAACGGCAAAAAAAACGAACCAGTATAATGGAAGAACTAGCGCGAAGGCTTACCGTACCCACCGAGCGACACAAACAAACTGAAAACTTGCGGCGCCAGCCAAATGATTGGGGGCCGTGGTTTCTCTCTTGCGCACACGCGCTCTCTCTCTCTCTCTCTGTATCCCACTGGGTCTCGCTGTCTCCCCCTCTCTCCATATATCTTTCACAGCAACACGAGCGCCACCTCGGCTGCGCAAGTGGCATTTGCATTGAGCGTCGATGTTTGCGTCGCAGTTGGCAGCATTATTTTTGCACACGCAGAGATAGCGACAGCGAAGATATATAGCAAACGAGGGAGAGAGAGAGAGAGAAGCGGTGACTTCTTTTTTTTTTCGGCTGGGCTGTAAACTGAAACGACAAAAATAGAGAAGAGGCAGCATTAAAACCTTGATTATAAAATCAATTAGGCGAACTGAAAGCATAAACTGGAGTTAGATCTGCCCGATCGTCGTTGTCGAAGTTGTCGTTGTCGTCAGAGTCAGAGTCAGACGACAGTCAGTCTGCTGCTTAGAGACTAAGACTGAGACTACTGCTGCTGCTGCTGCTGCTATTGCTCTAATAATCTCATCACAGCCATATCATTATCATTAACCGTAAGCCATGTTTGGCATTTGTTTTTGCAATTTCATCTATAGAGAAACTAACGAAAAACTAACAGATACTTTTTGTTTTCAATCTAAGCAGTTGGTAGTCATTTCCTGCCAAAATTGCCGGATGTACAAATGACTATAAATGGGTTAATTAAAACAAAAATAAAACATCTAGCAAAATTTTATATATGTACATACTACATACATACAATACATAGATATGTATCAACATCTTACGTGAGATAGATCCAAAAAAATATATAAAAATAGAGGTGATGACAAAAAAACACCAAACTTATGGACCATTTGAGTTAATTAGGCAATTGTATATGAAGGACTCTTAATAAACGTAAAGATAAAATGGTTAGAAAGGTAACATTTTTGCTTTAATTTCATATAAATTTGTTAGTTTAAGTTACTATTTTTGACAAAGAAGTTTGTCATTGTTATACGAATTATAAATATGAACATGATTGGTAACTATGCATAGTGTGTATGCATTTGTTTACAAAATTTTAGTTTAAAAATGTTTTTTAAACTTGACACAATTCTAAATTTTTAACACTTGAGAATATTGGTTTTTCAAAGGCTTTTAAAATCATTTCGCCATGTTTAAATTAACAGAGAAACGGACAAAATTTGCATAGAAATGATTGCAATTGAACAAAAGTCGAGTGATTTAAGACTATTTCAATATAGATTTGTTTCTATATATGTATATTCAAATCTAACTATAATGAAATGATATATATTAGTTATATGCATATGCGCATATTTAATGTTGTTTCTTTCATCATCAAGGAAATGGTAGGCACTTTACCTTTAATCGCTCATACGCCATGTATGACAAATTGTCAATCAAAATTTTTGTAATTCTAATTTTTCCGCATTGCATTTCTGCTTTTGGGAAAGTTATATGTCAGTGTCAATGTGTGTGTGTGTGTGTGTGTGTATGTATGCCTGTAGTTGTGTGCGTCATCTCAGCCTTAGAAATTTACATATACAATTACTGGCCTAACTGACTGACTGACTGACTGGCTGACTGACTGAACAGATTACGAGATAACTTGAATACATTTAAAAAGCTTGAAGCGTTTCACCCGCTGATCTTTGTATTTTTTATTATTTGTTTCTTTACATGCATTTGTCGCACATTCATCTTCTTCCGAATTCGGTCAACGCGCACGCCAGAGCCATAAAATACAGCAAAACCTAACCAGCAACAAAAACAACAACACAAAAAAAAGAGAGAGAATAAGTATGACAGAGGGGGTGTTACAAAAGTGTCAAGAGAGGAGGGTAGGTGTACGATGGGGCAGAGAGAGTGGGGTGCTGAGGAGGTAACATACAGGTAAACACAGAGACTTGAACGAAGCCAATTAAATGGCGATGGCCGCGATGAGATCATCGCCCACATTTTCGATCTCCGTTTTGGATTCTGGTGACCACAGATCAAGTGTCTCCGACCCTTTACGCACATTTTCTTTTTATTATTTATTTATTAAGCTTTTATTTGTCGTTTCCATTAAGACTCGGGTGGAAGGGAGTGTGACGCGATGTGTGTGTGTGTGTTTTTTTTTTTGGTGTTTGGCTTTGTTAGAAAACATGTTTCTTTTGGCCACATTCCATGGTTGGTCAAGAAATTGTATTTAAGAGTGTGAGAGAAGGAGGAGAATTGGCAAGCCAGCAGCTTATAAGCATCAACTTCACCTTCAGCTGACTTTTTTTTTTTTTTTGGTTTTATTTTTTGTGTATTCCAAGTTATTTGTCTTACAAATCATAAACATTATAAATTGGTGAAACCAACAAAACTCAAAAGGTGCTAACAAAAATTAACATAAATTATTATTAATAATAAGCAGCTGTCTAACTAAGAGTTTTTGCCAGTGAACCTACTACCGAAAGAGAACCCCAGGGCAAACCATAAAAATAAAAACCGAAAGAAAAAAAAATAAAAAATACCATTCAAAAATCTCGGTTTTTTTTTTTATTTTGTGCAAAAAAAAAAAAAAAGATTTTATTGTGGCTCTTTGGCTAGCCGCAGGCCCTGAGTCATGTCCGGGCTGAGTTGGTATATATAAATTTGGACATGACTTCAATTCAAGACTCTTTATAATGCTCAACAATTGAAGTTCAACACTTGGGAATGTCCTTTACAGACCTTGGAACAATCCCCTTGAACTATGTCTTGTGGTGAGAATTGATTATATAATATCTAATAATAATAACGATTTTCGATAGATTCCAAATGGTTCCTCTCTCTCTCTCTCTCTCAATAAGAAAAATAAGAGTATAGAATATCAACTGTCGATACTTTGAAACAAAAAAAAGTTAGTGCAACTTTCAAAAAAACAACAAGATATGCAAATATCTTTCTATTTTTATTGATGGCCTTGGGAATTGGCTTTTGTTTTGTTTTGTTTTCTTTACTTTCAAGTGGAGAACGTTTTCTAGTTAATTTTTGATTGGTAATTAAAGATATCGTTTGGCCAACTTGAATCCTTTTTAATGAGATGTGAATAAATTTACTACTACATTATTGCTACTCCTACACTATACTCAAGCTATATAGATGGCAGTTTTTGACAGCTTACTTTCAATTGCGACATCTAGTTAGTGCAAATTTAAGAGCGAAATAAAACTACACGATCGCATCGGATTGCATAGATGAATGAATAGCTTAATGAAGCAACGGGCAGCCTGGTCTTTGGTCACTCAACGAATGCCATATCCACCCGCAAAACGTCAATTCGCTGCTCTATGTCGATCCTACCAAGCCTCTCTCCTTCCCTTCCTTCTCTTTCTTACCCGTCTTTGGCGTTTTTTTAGTGTTATGGTTCAACGACAACAAACAACAACGCAGGCGATCGTCTTGGAGCCCCCCAACTGTAGTCAGTTGGAGCTATAGCTTCAGCTACAGCTCCAATTGCTTGCTGCAATGTGGCAAAGCAATCGATTTAAGCGCCGCCGCTGTTGCAGCGCCGCATAAATTGAAGGCAACAACGAAGCGACTGCTGGTGGAGCCGCTGCACAATCAAAAGGTTCCTCCATCTACCAACATGATGAATTGTTTTCTTTGTCGAGTTGTCGAATGGCTGCAATTTCAACTCCAACTCCAAGTCCAAGTCAGAGTTGCTGTTGAAGTTGGAGTTAAAGCTGCGCCTGCCTGCTGCTGCTGCTGTTGCTTTTGATGCTGTTACTGTTGCTGCTGCCGGGGTGATGTGAATGATGAAGTAGGAAAAAATTGCAAATTGTATCAAAAAATTTAAATTTTCGCTTTCATTATGCGGCGGCGGCGGTGGCGGCGTTGTAGTTAGTCTTCGTCGTCGTCGTAGTCGTCAGTATCGTCGTCGTCAATTCCAATCCCCCATCTCCATCTCCATCCCCATTTCAGCCACTGGCCGGAGCTCACAGCTCTGCTAATGGACTGGCGGCTTGTTGTGGTTGTTGCTATTGCTGTTGCTGTTGCTGATGTTACTCTGTTGCTGTTGCCTGTCGCTGCCTGCCATTGTTTTTGGTTTATTTCTTTCGCCCGGGCTTTTCCCTATTCAATTTTGACAGCCGCGTTTTTCACAAATAATGAGCTGCTTTTGTTTAAAAGAAAATGCTGAAGCGCTCAAATAATTTATAGTTTTTGACCACAAGCCAATCAGCGCCTGGTTTATGCCTCCACTTCGCCACTCTTCTTGGATAAATCATCTGTTGATTCTTCCTAACTTGACTAAGATTAGCCGCCGATTATATCAGTTAAAATTCTGCATTGCCGTTTGCCAAACTAATTAGAAAATCTATTCTTTATATAAGCATTAACGAAGTTGTTATACCCTTCTAACTTTATGAAATTGAAATCATTTTCAACTGGTAAACATCGAAAATATCTCCCAGAGAATAAAGAATAACAGTTTCGAAAATGTTTTTTAAAAGTAATCTACTTTAATCTACTTTCACTATAAAAACTGAGAAACCCGGAATAGTCTTTCCTATATCCCTCTTACCTCTTCCCCCGTTTCTGAAACAATGCCTAACACTAGGATGGTTTTTGTATGTTAAGATGAGAAAAAATTAAAATAAAAAAATATATAGAAAAAAAGAAAAAGCATGTCCGTAACGCATCTACCCTTGCTATTTGCCAGGGTATAATTATTATTAAAAATCTGCTGTATAAAAAGTAAAATGAGGAACACAATCTAAATGCTATATTGGTGGGGAAATGCCAATTGCAAGTGAAAGAAAAGACCAAACAGCGACGATGTCTTCAAGAAATGCCAAAGATGCTTTTGAAGCCAAGAAATGACATGCCATGCCATGTGCTCCTCTCTCGGTGGCATTGGCATGGCATGGTATGGCCAGACCAGACCAGACCAGACCAGACCAGAGCAACGCGAATCACAACGGAGACGGAGATGACGGCAATACCCGTCTGCCAAACGGCGGAGACATACAGGCAGACGCAATACAATAACAATAAGAGCCATCAACATCATCACTATTAGGAATATGGCATATAAAAAAAATAAGGAAAAAAAAACGAATTGTAAATGCACTTTCATCAAGCAATCAAGAACAATTGATCGAAAGGAGAGGGAGAGAGAAAAAAAGAGGGAGAGGCGGACAGACATATAACTTTCATGTACCTACTTTTCTAAGAAATTATAATTACTATAGATTCTTTTTAAGGATTGGTTAAAATAAAATTATTTTTTGTAATATTAATTAATTTAATAAATTTTTTTAATTTCGACAGAGAAAATAAATATAATTTACTTTTATTTTAATTTATTATTTAAAATACAATAACAAAGTAATTCAATTTAAAGATCTACAAACAAGTTAAGAAGAATCTCTTTATCAAGAAAGTTATTGATTGATATGAACAATAAACCATTCAATTAGGATGATTACAATCGAACTTTTTTATAATTAACTTCTATATACTTCCAATTATCATTCTCTATAATAACGTACTTGAGAAACAAAATTGTTTGCTAACGCCCAATTCATTCTAAGGAATGTATGCTGTATTCCCATAACATAACGTTTTGGGGTACCGTTTAGAGAACAAATTTTGTTAGAATCGAAATGAATAGTCATTATACCCGCCATCATCTAGGGGCACACAATATGCAGGAAAACCACTGACAATGCCGTTGATAACACGACAGCAACAACAACATTTCCAGCAAATGTCTGTATGTAAAGTTAGATATATATAGTATATACATACATATGTATGTATATATAGTTGTTTGTATATATGTACATTGCAGTTGTGCCGCATCCTCTGTATTCAATTTGAGCATTCTTTAGCGCCAGTCTGCATATTTGTCGCTATTGTTGTGGCTTGGGCAACATTCACAGATTTCAAGCGATGAGCAAAAAGTAGAAAAAAAAATTACTCAATACTTGTGGCGTACGCGTCGTATGCGTAATGAAAGCGATGCTTTTTTTCTTCATTGCTTCTTTTTTGTTGCTGCTTGTTTTGTTTAGTTTGTTAAAATTTTCGGGAAGTTATTATCAAAAAAGTTTTTGTTTTTTTTTTTGCGTTTTGCTTGGATTAAAGTTGTCGCATGGTGATTATGGTTGTTGTTGCTGCTATTGTTGTTGTTGCTGTTGTTAGTTAATGCAACGTTTTGAATTTCTGTTGGCTTCTCATTTTGCTGTTGTTATTTCTTGTGCATTTTTCTTGTTTATGTTTTTGTTTTTTTTTTTCTGTTATATGTTGCAGTAGGCCTCGGTTTTCCTCTTTTATTTCAATCTTTCTTTACTTTCTTGTTCGTTGTGCTGTGTGCAAGTTTTGTCTTTTCCTTGTCTCGTTTGTCAGACATTTGACAGTTGTTTGTTATTTTTGCACGTTGACTTTTTCTCCTCGTTGTTGTTGTTGTTGTTTTAGTTTCGAATAGTTGTTGTTGTTGCTGTTGCCTGTCTGTGTCATGTGTCTGTGGCATATTTTCCATACCCCTGCCAGAAAGATTGCCTAACACACAGACGCCCACTGCACTACCGCTTGCCCCCGCTCTTCTCTCTCTCTCTCTCTCTCTCTCTTTTTCCCTGGTTCCTGGCTTATCCTCTTGCTCCTGCTCAGTCTTCACCTTTATCCACGTTTTGTTGTTGTTATTTTTTTTTTTTTTTTTTGCCTTTTTGTTCATTTTGGATTTCAATTTTTATGGCAAGTCAAATTTTTGATGCTCGTTTGTTTGTTTGTTGGTTTGGTTGCATTTATTGCCATTTTTGTGTGTGGAAAAATTGTCGAGGAAGTTGAAATTTGCATAGAAAAATGGAAATTAACAAGACCATTTTGACTGGAGCTGTCCATCTAACCTCCAATGTATTTCTCTCTCCATCTCTCTCACACTCCATCGTCTCACCATATATCGAATCCTCTTGGCACTGTGCCTGTATTTGTTTGTCCTGTTTGTTGTCTATATTTAGTCTTTTGAGAAACATGTTTGACCAACTGAACTGACTGAATGACTGACTGCCACAGTTGGCTCTAATCCCAACCCCCCACCCCGCTCCTCACCAACATACAATTGTGATAAACCCCTGCCTCTTGTGCACACCTCTATTACACCCACACTCATGCAATCACTTTTAGCCTCTCTTCCCTCCCCCATCTCCAATTTTTTATTTTGGTATTGTTGAAATGATGTAATCTCTCTGTAATGTATGCGACAAACTTTCAATTCCAATTGCAACAAAGTAAAAGTAATCAAAAGCAACAGCAGCAACATGAAGAGATGGCAAAAAGATTGTCTTACAATGTCTTTGTTTGCGTTTCGCATAATATAATTAATAATAAATAATTATCAATAAACAATAAAGTAATTATTAATTATGTGCAATTAAGGAAATTCCCTCCTCCACCTCTCACACAAATCGGGGCGTTAAAAAAGTTTCACACAACAAAAAATAATAATAAAATATTTACTTGTTTTTGTTTTCCCATTTTTTTTTTCTTTTTTTTTTTTGTATCTTAATCTGAACAACAGCAGCAGCTGCTTGCCAATTTTTTGCCTGTGATGTGAAATCTTATTGAGTTAATAATTTTTATCTTTTTGGATTTTTTATTTTTTTTGTTTTTTTTTGCTTTTGCCGTTTCCCACGTGACCTCGAAGACAAACCTCACGTACAAGGATTTCTTTTCGGTATTTCAGTGTTTTTTTTTTTTTTTTTTTTTGGAAACCTTATACCACTTATATAAGTAAGTATTTAAGTATCTTGTATCTTGGAAAGTGAAAATTGATGCATGCATCGCACCGCTTCGTATCGCATCGATTTCCTTATGGATTTCAATATTTTTATAAGCTAGTCACGGAAATTCGTTTAAAGGCTTAATGAAAATGAGGGAGGTCAAAAACTTAAAACAAAAAAAAAACAAGCACACAAAATGTGCTGTGTGGGGGAGGTGTTTTTCCGCTTAGCGTGACAACGATTGATCACAAGATTTCCCACTAGATATATTGAGATATGACAAAAGTCGAAATCTCTCAAAAGCTACAGTAAGAGTAAAAAACAACGAAATTTTCTTTTTATTTCTTTTTTTTCTTTTTTCCTTTTTTTAACCATTTTCAATTGCCTGCTAATGTCAAATACAAATAGCAATTCAATAGCGGAATGATGTCATAATAAACTGGATATCTGGCAAACTGTAAAACTTCAACGAGACGCGCCAAAAGTCAAATTAGTGCACGTTAAAACACAAATCTAAAGAGCAAATGCACCAAATTGATATACAAAAAAAAAAAAAAAATGAAAACCAAAAGCAAACCAAAAGCCCCCCAAGCCGAGGTGGGAGGGGCAAATGTTGGGTTAGTGGTAAGTAAGGGGGGGTTATAGAGAGTAAAAAAGAGGCAACTGTTCAAAAGCAATGGATGCAGAGCACGACGAATGGTTAAACAGGCTTGGCAAACAGCATCAACTGTGGAGGCCGAGGAATAGCCAGGAGCCGAGAGCATTGGGAGGCACTGGCAAAACGGACAGCAAATACAATAATTAGATCACAAGCACAGACCAGACCAGACAGTCAAAGGATGGCGATGGCTATGATGATGATGATGACGATGGCAAAGGTAGGTGGAGGTAGTGCCTAGTGACAGAGGAGTGAAGAATGAAGAGAAGTTGGAACGTGACTGCAGTGCTGTTGCTGCTGCCGTTGGAGGAAATAAAAAAAAACAAAATCAACCAAGAGCTGCCACTAAAATAAAAAAAAAAAGAGTCTTTAAACCAAGTTGGTATTCATTATTGGTCTTATGACTTTAACTAGTTTCAACTTCTTTTTGGCAAAGGTGGCACAATATTGCAAATCCAATTAATAATAAACTATATATAAATAATGCAACATTTGTTGATAAAACTTAATAACTTTGATCTTTAAATATATCAGTAATTCAACAACATATACTCGGTATGCTCGATTCCCTAACTATCAACTATCTAGTAACACAATTTATCAATAATGTGATCAATAATCCATTAATTCTACATATGTATGTCGTAAGCAATTTGAATCTGGATCCATTTCTACATATTCTGGTAAGAGTATTTAATGGAAAATACCTATTGACAAAATCAAATCCAGTTAAATTTTCAACATTATTAAAGTTATTATTCTAACAATAAAGCAAAAAATCATCGGATTTCAAGTCAAACAGGTAAAGAAATAATTTTTAAACTAAACTGAAATGCCAAAACAGTAAATAAAAAAAAAAAATAATTTTACAAAGTTGAGATTCAGTATTCATTTGATTCAAGTATTCATTTGATGACCTGTTCAGGTGGCTCATTATTTAGACTTCAAAAGTTATCAAAAGTAAATTCAAAAAATTTCACAACTTTGCGCAACAAAAACCAAATTAAGATTTACGAGACTAGCAACAGAATTTCAATAAGCAAAAAATCGCCAATTTTTTGTTTAAGGTTTACCGACTTTTATTTCAGTTCAAAAATGCGATATTAAATATCAAATAAAGATACAGTTTCTTAAAATCGGTCAAAAGTAGACTGAATTGAAGCATTGCGAGGTTGAGATCGCTACAAGGGATAGATCGAATAGCCTCTAAGTTGCCCATCTTTAAGCTGATTTTCAAAAGTTTTAGACCAATGTTATTGGTCATACATTCATTACTTTAAAAGTTAGAAAATTTTAACCTAACGACCTAGCAAAGTCAGTTGAAGACTTGATTTTTAATGCTTATTTAAATACTTTCTAATTAGGTAAAATATATATAGTTATATGTATATTTAAGGACTGATTTTGTCTTGAATATGAAACAGTAACAAATTGATACGCTTAACATATATTTCTAAGGAACTCATCATATCTTAAGCTTAATAAGCTTTCGGTCTTAGGTTCAGGGCACAACTGGGAGGTGGGGGATGGGGAATAGTCAATCTAGACATCCACTTGCCAAATGTTTTGTCATATATAAGTTTTATATATTTTATTTCTATTCCTGTTGTTGATTGCACATTTTGTTAGACAAGAGATTTGCTTGTTTGTGTCTTAAGACATGCAAAATTGTTGCCAGTTTCTTGGGTTGCATGTGTGGAGGCAGCTTCCTACAACAGCAGCAGCAGCAACGTGTGTGTGTATGTATGTGTGTGTGAAAAACTAAACTCAATTACTCAACAAACATAGTAACCTACTTCATAAAGTCAGCAAAGAGCGAACAACGAATGCTGTTAACAGCAACAAACAACAAGAAAACAACAAATTCATTTTCGCTTTTATTTTTTTTATTATCATTGCTGTTGTTGTTATTGTTGTTGGTATTGTTGCTTTTTATTTTTCTGTCGAGAAAAGTCCTTCAAGCGTGACAATCACATGGAACAGTTTTTGGTTGGCTGTAGGTTGTTGCTGTTGGTTGTTGTAGTTGTTGTTGCTGCTATTGCAGCTGATTTATAGTTTTCATTTTGCAGGTTCGCACAGCTCGTTTTTATTTTTTTTTCTTTTTTTTTTTGGGATATGTTGTAAAAGGAAATGTCAATTCTGTTGCTGCCGTTTTACCAAACAATAGACGATATGCTAAAAGATTTTTATGGCAAATGTGTAGAATTTGTAAGAGTATTGCATGATATTGCTGATGTTGCTGCTGTTGCTGTTGCTGCTGCCGCTACTATTGCTGCTGCTGCTGCTGTTGGACACATTTGGCCGCCCTTTTGGGCCGAAAATTGCCAACAAAATAAAAATCAAATTTTGCAGGCTTTCTCCTTTGTTGTTTTGTGGCAGGGCTGGGCCCAGGAAAACCGGCTATACATATAAGACGACAGCAACGACGACTCCTTCTCTCACTCCTTTGCGTGCTGGCCAACACTTTGTCCAGAAATGTGCCCAAGCCAGTTTTGTGTCTTTTTCTTTTTTGTGCTTTTTGTTTGAGAATTTTTTGTTAGTTTGAAGCAGAAGGAAGAAAAAAGAAACAAAACACAAAGCAAAGCGCCGATCCAGTCTTGAATGCTGGGAATTGGGTATGGGGTATGGGAATTGGTATTGGTATTGGCATTGGTATTGGACATGGGGCCTAAAGCTCTTTTCTTCTTTTCTCTTCTTTTAAGTTTCTTTTTTTTTGCAGATCGTGAGTCAGCGGAAAGCAAAGCGCAAAAATGTTAAAACCCAATGATGATTTATTGTTTGGTTTATTAGAATCAGGGACAGACAGCAGCAGCAGCAACAGCAACAGCAGTAGATAGAAAAAGAGAGTTGGGAGTGGGGAAGGAATGAAGGGGATTGGAGAAAAGAATACATATTATGTACATACAAACATATGCTTACTTCTTAGAGACAAACCAGAACAACAACAACAAAAGAATTATGTACACTAGTCGGCATAATTATTTTGACAAAAAAAAAAATGAACACTTTTTTTAATAACTTTTATTTGGTTTGACAAAACAAAATAAAATTTTTTCTACTATAACTTATTAATTTTATGAACTTAAAAACAATTCTATTGCTAACTTTTCGTAAGTAGCTTGTTAGTAATAAATTAAACAAATTTTTGGGCCTTGGCATAAGTATTTTGACAGGGAATAAACTAGCAAAAAACAAAAGATTAAGGTAAAGAAAATATGAAAAGTGATTTTAATTTAATAAAAAGTGTAACCTCCTTTGGTTTCAATTACTTTTTGAAGTCCACGGGGTCCTGAATCTACCAAATTTTTAAGGATTTCTGGAGAAATCTCTTTCCAAAGGAAAATGACCTCAGAATTGGTTTCTTCTCTACTTTTGTGTAACGAAACTGCTCTTTTTCGTTTTAAAAGAGACCAGACGTTTTCAATGATGTTAAGATCTGGACTTTGAGGAGGCCAGTTCAATCTAGTAACTCCAGTATCCTTAAGAAAATTTGTTATCACCGCGTCCTACTAAGGGAATTTAAAAAAATTGTCTTTCTGAAGCCTCAAAATGGTGCAGATTTATTGAATTTGAGTCCAGAAAACACAATTAGTGAGCGCACTGTCCGGAGACGATTAAAGGAAGCAAATTTTAAGACCTACAAAGCCAAAGACGTGCCTTACATTTCGAAGGTTAATAAACTTAAAAGACTTACCTTCGCAAGGGAATACGTCACCAAGCCTAAAGAGTTCTGGAGGAAGGTTTTGTGGACAGATGAGAGCTCATTTGAGTATAACTCGTCCAAAAATAAATTTTTCATTAGAATGCCCAAAGAACAAAGGCAAAAAACACGGCCCGTTTTTGAAAAAGTTAGCCATGGTGGCGGCTCCCTCATGTGCTGGGGTGCGTTTCTTAAAA
Organism: Drosophila austrosaltans; assembly: GCA_035045865.1. Taxonomy (NCBI): domain Eukaryota; kingdom Metazoa; phylum Arthropoda; class Insecta; order Diptera; family Drosophilidae; genus Drosophila; species Drosophila austrosaltans. Next base: position 6,285,409 of record JAWNOQ010000211.1, read on the forward strand.
AGGCCTGGGAGATTTCGTTCCCATCACCGGTTCGATGTACCAACACCAATATTTAAGTGTCCTGAACAATAATGCCTTTGCTCCTGGAGAAAGACGTATCGGGGACTCCTTTATACTGCAGCAGGACAACGCGCCATGCCACAAGGCTCGCATGATAAAAAATTTTCTTAAGGATACTAGAGTTACTAGATTGAACTGGCCTCCTCAAAGTCCAGATCTTAACATCATTGAAAACGTCTGGTCTCTTTTAAAACGAAAAAGAGCAGTTTCGTTACACAAAAGTAGAGAAGAAACCAATTCTGAGGTCATTTTCCTTTGGAAAGAGATTTCTCCAGAAATCCTTAAAAATTTGGTAGATTCAGGACCCCGTGGACTTCAAAAAGTAATTGAAACCAAAGGAGGTTACACTTTTTATTAAATTAAAATCACTTTTCATATTTTCTTTACCTTAATCTTTTGTTTTTTGCTAGTTTATTCCCTGTCAAAATACTTATGCCAAGGCCCAAAAATTTGTTTAATTTATTACTAACAAGCTACTTACGAAAAGTTAGCAATAGAATTGTTTTTAAGTTCATAAAATTAATAAGTTATAGTAGAAAAAATTTTATTTTGTTTTGTCAAACCAAATAAAAGTTATTAAAAAAAGTGTTCATTTTTTTTTTTTGTCAAAATAATTATGCCGACTAGTGTATTTCAGTTTTGTGGTGGTCTACTCTTGCCACATTTCAAAGATCGTTTAAGCCAAAAATTATACACTTTTCCTATACATTATATTCATGCTTTGTATAAAGTGGCTCTACGAATATTACTTGAATGATATTTTTTGGTTTATATTTTTACCATTAGTAATATGATTTATATATATAATTTTAATAAATTCCATTCAACAAATTATAAAGACAAAATTTGATAAACTAACTGCAATATACATAACTTAATTTTGTCCAGCTCTAACAAAGATTGAATATCCATATTCAATCATATCAAATTTAAGCAACTCGAACTTGGAACTAAAGTCACTCATAAATTAACCATAATTACTTATCACACAAAGTAATCCCATCAAAGTATTCCAATCAGTTTAAATTTAAATCAAGCTTACTTAAGAAGAATTTCATTCATTTTAAATTAAACTCAAATCTTGTAGCTTACATTAATCCTCATCAAACTATGAAACATTGAAACATTTCTTCCAATTTGTTAATCATTTCAAATAAGAATCAATATTAGATTAAAGTTTCTTTCATTGTGGGCTCTATTGTTACCACCTTGAGGGGGTAAGAGGCTTTAAATAATAATAATAAAAATAAAACTTTTTCTTACTGACCTTTTTGGTAAGTAAATAATTTCTTGGAATTGCTCACAAGATCTCCGCGTATTCGTATGCGCATTTAAATTCAATAACATATTTATATGCATTGGCCATGGCAATCTAATATATAAAGCACACAATAAAAAACATGAATATGGCCATTTGGCAACACTTCAACAACAACAACAACAGCAACAACCAACATTCATGTATAACAGCAACAATAACAGCAACAGCAGCAACAGCAACAACTCCAAGGCAATGAACGAAACGTGCCAACGGGTAAAGATCGTTGATAAGCCAAAAGAGGAGAAGGAGAAGGAGCTGGCTCCGCTAAAACATGGAGGGAGTCAATCTACTATGCAAAGAAAGTTTTTTTCTTCTTTTATATATTTTTATACCCTGTATACCTCAATAGAGGGTAGCAAAATGTTGAATAGTATCTCAAGCATTTGATTAAAACAAAATCATCTAAGCATTTTCTCAGCTCATATCTTACGAATCCAAGTAGATTAAAAAGAGATTTATTTGAGAAAGATGGCACTTGTTGGTTAATGAAGTTCAACTATTGACCGACCACCCGCAGGCAATCTTACTGTATATAGGGTAATTCAAAGTCGATTGACTAACATAAAACTATGGAATTTGTATATCTTGGCACCGGCACAGGACAATGTCTGGGGAAGATTTAAAGTCCAGTTCATGCACCACCATCACCACAAAGTAACCAACTAACCAACCAACCAACCAACCAACCAGCCAACCAACCAAACAGCCAACCATCCAGGTGGTGTCGGTAGTCAGTAGCTAACTGTGAATGAGCTGATCGTGGGCAGCAAGTTGAGGTAAAACAATTTCTTGCCACATTTGGTTGACGATTTTTACGACTGGTTTTTTTTTTATATTTCTCTTCTTTCGCTCTTGTGGTTTATTTTTTGTAGTTTAGTTTTTTTTTTTTTGTTGTCGACTGCCATTACCAATTAATAGTCGATGCAAGAAATTTGCATGGCAAAAGGAAAGTGACAAACGCTTGAGACGGTAGTCGACACTTGAAGGAGATCACCGATTAAAGATCACAAATCATAGATTGTGGTGCAGCAGCAGCAGCCAAGGTAGACGCGGACACAATAATTGCGTGTGTGTGGCGGATATACTTATACATATATACATACTCTACATATATACCCTATATCGGCTGGGAAAGCAGCTAGAGCAATAGGGTAAAAATTGTTTTGTCTGATCATCATCTCACGTTAAATTGGATTTTTGACGCCAAAAAAGTGAGAGTGACACGAGCGACACCTGTCCACGATAGACATACAAGAAAACATTTTCCATACCCAAAAACTCATCTGAAATTATCCAAATGCGTGTGTGTTCACGATGATCTTAGTGCGTGCATTCAACTCTCTTTATGGTTAAACCATCAAGTGAAGCATCATTCGGTGGCACCCCTGGCGTTTGGCTCTAAGGAGGAAGAGACGACACCTGATCGATCTGAGGAGCCAGACGCATTAAGTTTCATGGGCCGTCATTATTTTAAATTATGCGCACGAGCGATTCGAAAAGCCGACAGAGGCCAAAACCAAAGCTAAAGAGGAGGCTGTATGAGCATAAGTCAAAGGCATTGGCCAACTTCATTTGCATTTCATGTGAGGAAAATTGTTTTACACATCTTTTTTTTTTTTTCTTCTCTTCTTCTCTTTATTTTTTTTTTTTTTCTTTTGTTGATGGATTGGCAGGCCACAAGTTGATGATTTCATTACGCCTTGCCTCTGAGAGTCTTGACCCAAAGATCTTTGGCCACAAGGTGTCGATGCTTTAATATAAACAAGATATGCAACAGAAACTGTGAAAAAAAAAATTCTCTTTTTTTTTCTTCTTATTTTTATGCGAGCATGAATTGAATAAAAAATGTCATGTTTATGTTTTTTTATAATTAATTATTATAAATTTAATATCAGATTTTTGTTAGGCTAATATTTGCCTTTGCTTTTCTTTGGGAGAATACTTTATCAGCTCGAATATTATTAATTTATAATAACAATTAATAAGTATTAAGAACTATATTTTGTCAATAGCTTTTGACATATTTTATAACCCTTTTGATGAGTTCAAATGAATATTTTAAGTAATTGCAATTTCCCTTAAGGTATATAATACTAACTTAAATGTTTGATCTTTTGCCTCTTTTCGTTTCGTTCTTTGGTTTTTTGTATTTTTTTTTTTTGGTAGCATAAATGCAATTTTCTTTCAAACAGATTCTTGTTGCCAACACACACACACACACACACACACACACACACACAACTCATTCCTCATTCAAATCATTGTATATACATACATACACCCACAACTCACAAGAAGTTCTCCATCCACTAGTTGGGGTCTCTGCCCCACCAACGAGCTTCATTAGAAAACATTCTCCCAGATGACACATTACTGTCACTTGGCGTTATGAGCTAAATTTATTGATGTTCTCCTGGCCAGAGTACCACAGCCTGGCCCCTCCGCCCTTGCCACTGGCCACCTCTATGGTAGCAAAAGTAAAAAAGAATCTTTTTCGTGTCAGCGCATGCCAAAAAGTATTTTTGAGAGGCCTCATTGGAAAATGTCAACATGCATCATGGTCCGGAAAGCATTTTTAAAGCATTTGATTTGTGTGCGGCTGGCTAGCTTGGTGGAAAAACAAGACCTCACCAGGCACCAAATGCATAAAGAGAAGAACTAACAAATCAAGGGGGATGGTACACGGGGATGAGGGAAGATGACAGAAGAACGGAATAGAAAACTCATTTCATAATGTCTGTGTGTTGCGGGCCAGGGAGAAAACTGAAGAACAGAAAACAAAATCGCTGACATCTCTTTGGCTAACAACAACAATAACAACAACAATGCCAAGCCAACTAATTTATAGGAAAATTCCTATGGAATTTACTTGCGGAATTTGGTAAATCATGACATAAATTAACCAAGTGATGAGAAAGTGAGGAGAAGGAGTAAAAAGGAAAATGCTCTCCTCTCCTCTCCTCTGCTCTGCTCTCCTCTGCTTTGCTTTGGTATATGGAATGGGTGTGTGGGGGGAGGTGTTGTACGAGTGCGTGTTAGTGGAGCAAATATAACATTTGTTGCTGATGCAACCGCCCGCGCAAGTTTTTTTTTTAGTTTAATTATCATAATTATTGGCAATTATTCAACATTTTGTTAAGCGCGTGTAACTAATGGTTATTTCTGCTATCATTTCTTTATGTATCTCTCTTTTTCTCTATCTCTATCTCTATCTCTCTCTCTCTCTCTGTCTATCTATCTTTCTTTGTGAGTGCACTTTCTTCTGTCGTAATAACATATTGTAAATATAGCAGGGCAACTAACTTTTTAGTACAAGCAACTATCGATAAATTTTCTGCTTAGCGTAAGTCAATTCACTTTATTTCAGTTGCTGCGGTAATCATTTAATTTAAAATCAACAGCTTTAGCTTCTTATTTTTTGTTTTTTATGTAATTGCCGCTTAATTGCAGGCAATTAAAATGCAGGCACATTAAATTTTTTTGGTAAAGTTTTGAGGGCGGAGTTTCTAAGCTCCTCAAAAAAGATTAACTATCCAACAGATAAAAGATATAGCATATGTATATATGTATATGTGTGTATAGGTAGGTAGATCTGTACATATATATTTTGTAGTACAATTTTATAAGCAAGTGAAGAGCCGACATAAATGAGGTCAAGAGCTTGAGCCAGCTGCATTCGATCTCATTTCATCAATGAGAAGTGTTTTCTTGTTTTTCTTTTTGTTTTTGTAGTTTGCTTGTGTTTTTTTTTTTTTTTTTCGTTTCGGTTTTTCTTTGGCATTGCATAATCATCATAATTTGTTGTCCACTTGATGTCCACTTGAATTGCACTCTTTTTTTTATTTCACTCAATCTTTTGGTTTTTTTTTTCTGTATTTCTGTCTCTCGGACCAAGTGCAGCAAAAGAGATTGAAGCTCCACTTCCAGGTGCATATAATTATTGGTATACACTGCCATTTGGCTTTAGGAGTTTTATAGATAAAGTCATGCATTTGGCCACAAAACGGGAATTGAGATCATTGAGGCCAGAGATACTTCTCTCAAGTTCTAAGTGGATTGGACATCTTTAGCTATAATAATAGATATCCTTTTGCTCGACACTTAACATTTGCTTTAATTTATAATAAAATATATTTAGAAATATTTTTTTATTTATTTTGTACTTATTATTTCATATATACGAATAAAATTCTTAACTCTAGGATTTTAAAAATATTTTACCAGAAGCATTCATAGGGTTATCTTCGACTTTCTTCTATAACATAAAGATCAAAAATTTTAGCAAAACAATTTTTATATATTTTTGAAAAATATAATTGAAATTACTTAAATCCAATTAAAATCGATAATATTTCGCACCCTCATTAAAAGAAAACATATTTCTGACTGAGTTCTAACTGAAATACTCAGGCCTTAAGAGTTTTAAATATAATTTAAGTACTCTTAGTACTTATTTCAATAGTAACTTTTGTTGTAATTAAGATATTTTGATATAATGTTACTAAGAAAAATTTCAAACCTCATGAAATGAACAAATATTTCTAACTGAGTTCTAACTGAAATTCTCTGGCCCTTGCAGTTTTAAATATAATTTAAGTACTTTCAGTACTTATTTTAAGATTAAATATAAGTTTTCTTTTAACTAAGATTTACTGATATAATGTTTCTAAGAAGAATTTCAAACCTTTCGAAAGAAACTCATATTTTACGACTGATTCTCAATCAAATTAAAGTTCTAAAAGTACTTAAATTAGAATTAAAATTTTTGAAATCCATAAAAGTAAAATGTACCCTTTTATTTTGTTTAAACATTTATTGTTTTTTAGTAGAAACATAGTAATGAGTAATTTTTTCTCTTTAAGTAATATTTTATTAAACTAATTCTTTCTTTTTTTCTTTTCAATAGTTAATAAAATAAAACTTAAGTTAAATATACTTAAGTAATATTATATATAGCAACTCTTACAACTCTTCTTTTACACTTTTCCGATATATCTAATTATTTAGAATTTTTCATAAATAATCACTTATTGAGAGCATTTAAATATCGATCTTGTTGCCCGCTCCCTTGGATCACTTTTCTTTCCATTCGTTCACTCGTTTTGACTGGTGAAGTTCGTGTTTGTTTTTCACAACTGGCGGGCATTTAAATTGTCTTCAATTGCGCACATTACATAATTAAGACAGCAGCAACGGCAGCAGCACTAGCACCACCACCACTACCACCAGCACCACAACCAACCACCAAGCCACCAAGTAGCAGCCGCAATACTCCGCCGGAGTCAAAGTTGTTTGGGGCTGACCGGCACTGTCTGACTGAGAGACTGACTGACAGCCCATCAACATCAACAAAATGCTCAACACCTCACAAAACGAACAAGACGAACGAACGAACGAACAACAACAACAACATAAGAAAAAAAAAAAAAGAAGAAAAACAGAGAGAGGGGAAAAAAAAAAGACAACCTCATGACTTTCCCGCTTGGAAGTTGGAGCTAAAGCTGGAGTTGCGTCGCTGCTAACTGCTAGAGCTGCTGTCTGGGCCGGACTTGAGGTACATACGTATTTTCGATGCATCATCGCATAATCAAAGAGTCATAAAAACCAATAATCATTATTAAGCAAAACAAGCCAATTAATGCAGCAACAACAACAGTAATTAAATGAAAATAAAACTCTTAGATTTGGCCAACATTATTGCAATATAGCGACAAGACACGAGACGAGAAACGGGTCTATTATGGGTTAATGGAGAGGGCGACTGAACTGACTGAAATGAACTGAAGTGATCAAGAGGCAAGTGGCAATATACAGGGGGGGACGGGACGGGACAGTGCAGTGATTTGATTCATATAGGGGGTGGTGGACGTTGTAAAGAGAGGGGGAGGTATTAAAATGATAATTGCAGCTGTTGCTAATTTTGCCATTTGTGTGCCATAATAGAGCAATGAATTGTAGCCAACAAAAAAAAAAAAAAGCAAATATAAAATTATAAAAAGTAATACCAAAAAGCTAAATATGCAAAAAACAAAATATATAAACGGAAGAATTATACATATGTATGTATGTATGTATATGTATAGGTAAAGTAGAAAAAAAAAACGACAAATTGTTCAAATATATACATATATATACTATATATGTCTATATGCTGCATGTGAGAATCAAAAGCGAAAAACTAAAAGTGCGTCCTGTTAAACAATTTACACAAATCAAGTTTACCGCACATTGAAAATTAGTGAAAGTTGCGCCCAAGTTGTTGTTGTTGTTGTTATTATTGTTGGTTGTTATTGCTGGCTTGCTGGTTGTGGCCAGTCTTGAACAGTAGCCCAGACCTAGGGCAATATCGTGTTAGGCGATCTGAGAAATTGATTAAGAAAGAAAAAAAAAAAAGTGAAGCAAAACGAAACGAAACAAGAAATATAAAAATGCCTATACCAAAAAAATGCAAGTTTAAGGGCAATCTTTCGGGTCAACACTAATTGATTGGAAAGCCTTTCCTTTCAGATCACTAAATGATTAACAGCATATAATCAATATACTTATATATAGAAAAAAACTGGTTGCATGATAACCCATGGCTAATTTGCCAACACAAATTGAACATGTTTAAATCATTAATCAAGTCGATTAATGACAATTGATTATAACCAAAACAGAAAAAAAATATCTTCCAAAATGTTTCATCATGTCAATTTAGTGAGAACCAAAAAAATATTTAAACACAAATCTATAACTATTAGTTAATCATTTATTTAATTTTAAGGCAATACTCTTTTATATTATATAGAAAACAAAACCTTTTGTATTTAATAACGTTTATCAGATCATGACTGATTGAAGAGGAAAATATATCTAATAAGTATATATACAATAGTTGTATAATTCATTTGGGGTACTCACACAAATAAGAGAAAGTTATTTTCAATTAAAGGACACGCCGCTTACTTCCCTTATTTCCCCATTAAAATGTCAATTGGTTAAAAATCTTATATAACCGAAGTAAACTTTTTTAGATAATTAAAAAACTTAATTTTATGGCTGTTAATAAATTTTTAAAACAAATTTTCTACTAATATTTCTTTAAGTATATATGTATATATATGTATATACATTTATATATATATATATATATATATATACATATATTAACATGTTCATTTAAGGCTTTGGCAACTAACTGTTTTCACTCATCAGTATATTATTGTTTATTACGCCTCCACTTGGCTTACTCCTTCTCCCAACCTCAGCCATAAATATAATTAATATATTTTTATAGTTATGCTAAACCTGGTAGCTCGAATGTTGGCCAAGAACAATTTCAATTTGTAATATTTTTTTTCAACTAACTGATTTAAATAAACATTCTTTTCATTGACAATTGGCAAGTGCACTTCATCTAAAATGCATTCCCATTTGAAAGCTTTTTTTTCCTTTTTCTTTGTTGCTAACAATTTGTCTTTCACCTGTTTAAAATTCAAACAATTCATTCATAGTGTATTTATTTTAATTTGAAAAAATGTTCACAGTACGTTTCATTTAAAGTTTTTGGCTTTTACTAAACCCCACAGCATGGCCCCCCCCCCTCCTATCATCATCATCGTCTTCAACTCCAATCCCATCCTGAAGCTGGCAGTTGGTTAGTTCGTTCCATTTGTCGTTTTCCTTTTTAAGTGCTGAATTTTTCATGTGCATTTAATTAGTTGAATTATGGCTGCGAAATGTGGCGACTGGCAACTTTGCCAGCCAGCATTAAACATTACAATCTAATAAAAAAAAAAAAAAAACAAAACTAACAGAAAATAAAGTAAACACTTTGCCATATTGTGCGACAACTTTCGCAAAATAATTTTATAGACTGTCCAACTGGACAATAGACCTGCTTGGACTCAACGGCAATCAATTCCAACGATGTCACCTTTCGAATTTCGGCATTTTACTCAATTTGCGAGTGTGTGTATCTATATGAGGAAAGTTCAAAGACAACAAGAGGCAAAAGGTTATGCAAATGAGAGGGAATGGCAAAAGAAGTCGGAGAGCAAAATATTATCTACATTCTATAGATCTATTCAATCTCAATTAAGGCCAGATCTAAAACTGTTTGCCAAACATTTCAAAGGTAAAAAGTTTTGAAATCTTTCCATAGAAGAAGCAGAACTAGGGCAAGTCGCCAGTGTTTTTATCTGAATTATCTGGTTTAACTTTTTAAAATGTGTTTTTTTTTTTAGTTTTTCAATAATAATATAAAAATATTCCGAAATTTGCCTTCTTAAAATTTATGGGACAAAAACTATATAAAATAAGGTTTTCATTGGTATTTACAAGTTTCCTAGATAAACAATCTAAAAACTTTTGAATTTATTTTAACTTTTAAATATAATTTATTAATTTAATTCTTTTAAAAATAAAAATAACTTTTAATTAGGTTCCAAATATTTGCTTAAAACTTTTAACGTATTATTTAGAACTTGTCTTGGAACAATTGGTCTAAATTACGATTTCCCAGGCTCGAATAGAAACTGGAGAAAAAAAAAATTCCGTTGTAAATTCTTAAAAAAAAAATTGTTTTCTGTTTTTCTTTTTTTTTTTAATTGCAGTAAAATTGTAGTCATCATTTTGCTTCATTAAATAATCGTAAATTTAACATTTCGTGTAAGAAAATGTTTTAATTAGCAATTGTGTGTGTGTTTTTTTTTTTATCTTTTTTGTTTTTGAATTAAATTGCGCTAAATTAACTTAGTCTAAGAATCCGGCAACTTATCTTACTTAGCAAAGTCTGCAGGCAAATTACACAAATTAAATTTAAAAAAAAAAAAAATAAAAAAGAAAAGCAAACATACACATACAGAGACACACACACACACACACATATACAAAATGAAACCGCAGATAAAATGATCTTGAGTTTTTCCACAATTTGTTTATTTTTTCGACCGACAACAACAACAACGGCTAAAGACAACTACAGCGACAACAACTTGACCCAGTTACATTTGTTGATGCTTTTTTTTAACATTTCGTTATTTTTTTTTTTTGTTTTTTTTTATTTTCATTTTGTTCTTCTACATTGTAATTAGTGACAAGAATTGTTCGTAATAATAAGACAGAGACTCGTCAACTCGGCGAGAACAGACCAAAAATCTTTTGTTTTTGTTTTTTTTTTTGGTTGGTTTTTTTTTTCTTTGTTTTTTGGGTCGCCCTTTTGTTAGTTATTCCAAATTGCTGGCATAGTTAATTAAAAGATTGCCGGGCGTAATTAGCGTGCCACCAGGTAAGAGATTTATTGTACGAGTGTAAAGTTCAAACATTAAAAGTAAAGGGCGTAATTAATTTTTGAAGGACAGAAATGGAAATCATTAAAAATGAATTTACACAGGTTGCCAAAGGTCAAGAGGCTTGCCAGCAACAGTAAGAAAAATTTCGAAATTGAAAGATTCTAAAGGGTTTTTTTTTCGGTTCAGATGAATCGTATTTCTATATATATGTATATATATATTTGTATTAAAGAAATTTGTGAAAGTTTCTTAAAGTATATGAACTTGTTTTACTATGGTAAAGTTATAAAGGGTACAATGACCCTAAGTTGGTTGCTTATATCTCTTAGATCAACTAGTTTAGAATAAAGATAATACCATTTTAAATATTTTTTCTTATGTTTTTAATATCTGCTTATTTATTCTTGCACTTCATCTAACCATTTGAGTTGACTTTACCGCTTGATTTTTTATTAGCAAAATTAACAAAGAACAGATTTAAGCCCATTTTATAAATCAAGAGTGGGAGTTATCTCAAAGTTGTAGATTGCTAAATGTAGGTTGTTGTTGTCGTTGTTAATCATTTTGGTAGTGCATTTCCGGTCACCACCCTAAATAGCAAATAACCACGTGCCCACAGATTAAAGTTAAGCATTTTATTATTTTGGTTGTGTTGTGTTGTTTTTTTTTTCTTCGACAAAATATATACAGCAACCAAAATAAAATAGTTGATGAGAGGGAAAGTGAAACGCAGATACATCAACAAAAGTCTAATCAGTCTAACAGCAACAACAATAATAACAACCAAGACCGTTGCCAACAACGACAAGTACATATCATGGTTTAAACTCTCTTTTCTATGTCATTGACAGACGCGTCGTCGGTCGTTGGGTCGTATATACATACTAGGTACATATATATATCTAGGTACATATATATAAAAATTTTGTTTTTTTTTGTTGTGACTGACAAATGAAAATCTCAATTGGCTATCGCAAGACAATCAAAAGACGAAAAACTCACAGACAAACAAACGATGAGAAGCTCAACTGCGTTCGTTTGTTGTTGTTGTTGTTGTTGTTGTTGCTGCTGCTGATGGTTGCAAACATTACACATTACAACTAAGTAAAAGAAATGACAACAACTGCACTAACAACAACAACCACATACGAAAATTCACTTTCACTCATCGCTGTTTTTTTTTTTTTTTTTTTTTTGATTTTGTGTTAGTTTCTTCTCTTACTGCTTGCTCCCTCACTCTCTTAATTTTTTTTTTTTTTTTTTTTTTGAAAACGTCATCATGTCGCAGATAAAGTAAAAAACAAAATCCCCTCCCGCCCCCCTGCTCTTACCCCTTCATCAACAGCAACAACAAAGTAAAGATTCAAAGATCTTTTTGCTGATTGATGAGCGGTAGAAGTTGTTGACAGCAAACGAATCACAGAGAGAGAGCGAGAGAAAGAGAGAGGGCGGCAAAGAGGAGGTAACACTGTCCGCTTGTCTGCCCATCAAAGTAGAACAAACAAACAAAATTTGTCACACTATTCAACCGGACAGCCTTTCAGGCTTGTCCAATTAAATGCAAATTTTCTTCTTTTTATTTTTCTCTTTTTCTTTTAGAAATCGAAATCGAAACGCCGGCAGGAGCCAAACGAAAGAAAAAATTATGAGGAAAAAAAATACGAGAAAAAAAAACCAAAATAAATTGAAAGATGCAAATAGTCTTTTCACCATGTTTCTCTTTATACTAGGTGACCACCCACATGGCCATTGCCGGACCAAACGTCTCACTTGGAACGATCAGATGCCAGACCGGACCGGACCGGACCAGGCCAGGTTAGGTGAGGCCAACTACCAAATCGTTTGAAAATTTATGTGCATTTTGAATGGGAATGGAATCACAAGCAATTCACAAATTCATTGCGTGGGCGTAACCGCCAAAAAAAAAAACAATAAACAGAAGATCTCTTTAAGTGTGTGTGTATGTGTGTGTATGTATTGGAAACTAGCGAAAGTAACTTAAGACAAATCAACTAGTGAGAGTGACTATTTCTTCTGAACTTGGCACTTTTCTTTCTTTTCTTTTCTTTTCTTTTTATAGAAATTATGCAATAATTGGAGAAATTTAAATAGAAATTGGTTAAGAAATTAAAGTTTATATTCAAGTTTATAAAAAAATTATTAAATCGATCTTAGGTTAAAAAGAAATCTATCAAAAGTCTTTTTTTGACTTGAATTTTTTGATTTTTTTTAAACAAAACCGAAAGCATTTCATACTTGGAATTTAATGAAGATTGGATTTGGAGATTTATATATATATAATAATTATTATAGTACATACTGATAAGGAATTTAAAAATGTATGTATATTCTATATGCACTCTAAAATAGCAAATATCCTTTACCCCTTCCATATTCTTTGTTAAAATACTTCCTTTAGTTGTGTATGCTAATCAAGGATACTTTAATTTTCTTTCCATTTTGTGTGTTTTTTTTTTTTTTTTTTGGTTTTAGATAAATTGCCATTCTTGTAAAAATGATTACCTTTCAAAGTCATTGAGCTGTCTCGAGACAAGTCGACTGTAAGTCAATTTGCTGATGAAGAATGTATAAACTTTATAGAGTGGAAGATGCAATGAGAAGCACCTTCTAAGCACAAGGTTGGCAAAAAGTACAAAAGTACAAAAAAATAAGCATTCAGATTTATATACCAAAGTTTATGAACTCGAAATGGAGTCGCAACTATGATTTATAGCACTTGAAACCGAGGGACTGAAAATCATTGCTGGCTTTGCAGTTTTTTTTCTTTTTTTTTGTGGTCAATCTAAGCCTCAGTGACTACCCTGTCTCTCTACATCCCTCTCCATCTTCTCTGGCCCTGCAAATTTGCAATTCTCATTTTTTCGGCTAAAATAGGCAACGTCATCATTGTACTCCTTCGCTCTGCTAATTCGTGGCTCATTTCAATTGTTTGAAATTAATTTGTTTCCGTTTGTAATTAAATTGCTAACTCAGCCACACATACAGAGAGGCAAGCAGAGAGACAGATAGTCAGACAGACAGTCAGAGACAGAGCCGCCGTGGCACCTACTTGTATGAAAAACTTTAGTTTAACAAAAAATCAGGTCAAGCTGCTAAAAATTGACCTTAATCTCCGGCTTGTGCGCAATTATAATTTATATTATAAGACATTTTTGAACTATTTTTATATTTATAAAGGTTTCTTTTTTTTTTTTTCTTTTTTCTTTTAGTTTACCTTCAAACAATCACAGATCGAAATCAAAATCCATGACAAATGATTGTGGCTAAATAACAATTAGATGCCATCGTATTGAACAATAGCTGAAGAGAATTGTTTAAATTTTTGATTTCGATACACTATTATTTACCATTTATAAACAACAATTGTAAGCAATTCGTTTCCTCTATACAATGTACAAACTATTATTGATATATACGAAAAAATTTGCCATTAGACAAATTGGTTAAATTTTGCAGAACTTAATAAAAGTATTATCTGAGCCTCTATTATTCTACATATGCATTTGAGATCGAATAATGGAATTATTACTATAACATTGAACTTCTATCTTATTTCCAATAGAAAGTCATAATTGTTTACATTAATCCATTTATATATTTAATATCCTTTCAATTCTATGTTCTTTGCTTAACAAATCCATAAGTGATAGACTGACTTTTCTATTCCGAATTTGTTAAATTTTTAAATGGGTCATAGACAAAAGCAGTAAAAAGTTGTAAAAACCTAACTAAAAATCGTCTTTGTTCGAATTGGCCACAACTCCTTATCTCACGCAAGGACTATTTTGCCAAAAGATTCCTTGTTTATTATTATTCCTTCTATAGAGTAAAAACCAAATCATTAAATTTGAAATAAAATCAGAAAAGGCATAGAAATACATTGAAGGGTAAAGTTGCATATCCATATAAAGATCTTACAGATAATTTGATAATACAGTCAAAAATGTTTGTTATACATATATATTCTTGATCATTATTAGCATATTTAATATTGATGTAAGTCCTTTAGCTTGCTTTGCTTTTCTTTTGCTTATACTATCTGAGATATTTTCATCAAGAAAAGATAAAAGAATGAAAGATATTATCATTTTTTTCCTACAAAAAAAAACATAAAAGTAATTAATTCTATTATTGAAATAGTTAAAATATTTAGTATCTTACAGAATAGTTAAGAATGTCAATATTTTTGAAACAAAATCCTATAGATCAGAATGTTTTTGGTTAACTTCTTGTCTATAATCAGTGTCCAATTACCAATTCACCCAATGGAATAACTTTCCCTAACCTTTGCGGCTATAACTGCTGATTAAGTTAGTTTAATAATTAAATTCATCCAAATAATTTGTCATTGATCCCTGATTGAGCTTTAACTCGAAGCTAAATATTTCGCTTACTTATCCATGATAGTCATAAAATTCTTTTAAAAAACAAAGTATATTAAAAACCTTAAAAAAATGGGTTTTATAAACATTTTGAAGAATATCTTTCTGCTATTCGCAAAGGCTTTTAAAAACAATTCAATAATATTTCAATATCAAATTGTTTAAGGACAATGATATCCAATGGCAAAAGAACCATACCCTTGATTAGAGGTTCTATCTATCTACCTAACTAGTATTCAACATTTATCTATACATTTTCTATATACAAACGTTTAAATGAAAAACAGTGGCAAATCATGGCCATTGATTACTTTGGGGTCAGGCATTTTCATTTTGGCAAGCATTTCAATTGTCTTTTGCAAATGTAATTGTTGTAAGTACTTGTACTCTTTTTTTCATTTAATTTTTTACTATTGTTGCTGAATTTCTTGTCAATTCATTGGCTTTAATTGCGTGTTGGTGTTGCCGTAGCCATTCGTTTCTGTCTGTGTGTTTTTGAGAAAGGAAGGCCCACACTTTGCATGATAATGATATATATGGCCTGCAGCATAAATTTCGTATTTTGTATTTATGTATATTGTATATATCTTGTGGTGTGGTCAAAAGATTGATGGTATTATGCAATGCGAAACCCTTTCTGTCTGCCAACAAAAACCGAAACCTTATCGGTAATGCGCATCGTGGCGCAGCAGAAAAAACAACCGTTCAGAGTTCAGTTTCAGGCACGCAAAATTATATATATTTCTCAATGTTTTTTTTTATATAGAAAAGGAAAACAAGTGAACTACCTTTCTCAGTCTAACTAGTTACTGCTTGTCACTTGCTTTCCTTGTCGCTCAGTCATTCTCCTCCTGTTATTGTGTTCAAAGTTAAAGCCAAGGCAATGCCAAAATCCGCTTTGAAATGAAATTAAAATACAGCAACAACCATAGCGAAAAAAAATTGTTGTTTTTATTTTTTTGTATTTTATCATTTGGCTAATTTTTATACTGGCTGACACGCAAACCACCTAAAGTCAAAGAAAACAAAAAAAAACAAAAAAATAACTAGAGCCAAAGCTAAAGTCGAAGCCAAAGCAAAGTGCTAAATGTCGCGGCATTATAAATTGAAATGCTTTTTGCAAAACGGAAACAGACGTATGAGAGGGTCCTTAAAAACTGACTGACTGAGTGACTGACTGACTAAATGACTGACGTTTTATCCCTGCTTCACACTGTACTATGGAACTATGGAACCTACCCCCGAAATACAAACAAAAACCGAATCTCACTTTTTGCCAAAATAAATAAAGTTCATTTGCCGCAGTCTAGACAAACGAAATTTTCCAACAACTGCAATGGCTGCAAATGGTTTGGGTAAGATACAGGGTGTGTGTGTGTGTGTGTGTGTGTGTGTGTGTGTGTCTCCGTGTGTCTATGTTTTACTGGGTGTGGGTTATAGCTGCCAAAAAGGACATTAAATCATTCAGCCAGGTTGAGAATGGAGAGCCAAAAAAACGTAGAACCCTGACACTGGCACTTGGATTGGGATTGGGGCTGAGACTGGCCGTGGCCCAGGCGAGGCCAGACACAGACAAGGTTGTTCCTTCCAACTATCTGTATCTATATCTATGACTATCCATATCTATGTGTATAAATCTATGTAAATGTGTGTGTGTGTGTGCTATTGCTGCAGCAAATAATAGTAATTTGGCTAATTCAAAAATTGCTGCTCTTGGCCGTTGTTTGTTGGTGTTGCTGTCGCTTGTTCGGTATTTTTTTTTTCTTTTTGCTTCTAGCCATGAACTTGAAAAGGCTTTTTTCAATTCTCCTTTTTCGCTTAATAACGTTTTTGTGCTTATTTTTTCTTTTTGTTGTGTTAAGCTAACAAAGTGAAAATTAACAAGCATATAAAATGATAATTTCACACTGTAATTTAGAGACACTCTCCTTTCTTTTTTTTAACCAAATGGGCAAATATTGGCATCAAACTTGATTGATTAGTATTGAGAATATTACTAGATTGAACTTGAAATTTGTAGAACTATAAACTGGTATTTAAATTGGACAAATATACACTTTTTAAAGCTGAAATTTGAAATCTTTTGGTTTTAACTTAATGTAAACGTAATTTTTTAACCAAAATTTTCATGTTTAAGTTTCCTGATTTTGTGAAATTCATTTTTATGAAGCTTTTAACGGCTTTTGTCACACTTTATTTATAGATCGTTAATTAATTATGTTTATTATGCATAAATGCACAAGATTACCGCGTTAAAAACATGGCTAACATGGTTGAAAAAAACTGCCTTTTTTATGATGTTTTATTTATGTAAAGACACTTTTCTTTATTATTATAAATTTGTTTTATTTTATTTATTTGCAAAGGAATTGAATTTAAAATGCTTCTATTATATTATTAAAATTAAAAAAAAAAATAATACTAATCTTTTGATTTATCAATTTATAATAACTTTCATTGAAAAACTTGTTAAATTGGTTATAGAAATTGATTTTGTAATTAGATTTTAGACCTCAAAAGTTCTACCAAAGCCCAGTTTAATTGTTAGCCAAAATAAAAATATCCAAATTGCATTTAAATCTGCTTATATTCCCAACTATTGAGATATATACAAATGTCTTATTAATTTGATTTCTTTTATCAGCATATAATATTATTTAAAAATTTTTATAATATTCTAATAGTAAATACAAGGCAAGACATAGATTCGTAGAAGTTTTTATTTAAAGGAAAAAATCAAATTTTTTTAACTTATTTTAAAATAAAGAAAAATCATACTTAAATTCCCCTAACATCCTCTAATCTTCAGTTTCATAAAATAACTTTTTTTTTAATTACTTAAGTCGTTTAATTCTTAAACTTTTTCAAAGCTTTTGTCTAGTTAATTCTAGGAATTACCTGAGTCATATAACAAGACACAGTTGGTATACTCTCCCCTAAATATCAATGAACTTGCAAACTAAGGGGTGTTACCTACTATTATATGCAGGCGTGTCCAGTTAGATGGGGCGTATGAGTAATCTGCACGTGTTGGTGATAATGCAAAAGCCACCACTTTGTTAGAGAAGGCAAGAAGGCGCATGGGGGGGGGGGGTGTTATATGCTAAGCCTGATTGCAGACAACAAAAACAACATACAGAAAAAATGAAAAAATATTGTTGTCTAAGCTCTCCGAATGGCCATACCAAATCGCTTCACCATCTCTGTCTCCATCTGCGTTGGCTTTAATTAAAGAGAATCAACAAAGGCAGCGCGGCTGGCGGCTGATGGCTGGTGGCTGGTGGCAGCTCTCTGCAGATTTGCATTTTACCCAAAGAGGCCACAAATTGTTGTGCAATTGACTTTAGCAGCGGCTGCTGGTGCTTAACGACGCGGAAATATGCGCCTAAGATTCCTCTCACTCATCCCAGCTAGCTAAATTGAATTATTATGCAATTAGCAATTAGCATAAATTGAATCGAAAGCCTCAAGAATGCAGAAAAGGAATCTCTTCTCATATGGCAAAACACTTGACTGGGTCAACTTGATATGAATAGTTGAATTTACATACATACATAAGTATACGTATATGAATTTGTGTACTATTACTATTTGCTCCATGGGGCTTTCCAAGGTAACTTTATCGACGACCTCTTTGGTTTCTCTTCATCTTTTTTTGCCTGATTGTTTGCTCATTTAAAGCAACAATTTTTGTCAAACAAATAACGAAAGATTTGTTTCATTGTTGATATTTGCATTTCGCAATTGAAAACTAAGAAGAACTTAAGTAAGAATATTTTTAGTATTGTAGATCTGAAGTGGCTGAAAATTTCGTAATATTTCCATGTATGTATGAAGGGACTGACTGCCACTACGACCTCTTTTTATTTCTCATTTTTTTTTTTTTTTATAGACTTGAAAAGTAATGCTTGAACTCTTTTCAAGGGGGCCCTCTAAAACGGAAAACCATCCCCATATGGATGGATGGTTAGATATGGATGGATTGGATTGGATTGGATGATGAAAATCATAACAAAATCGCAATTCTCATATCGCATATAGCAAACAAAAGCCAAATCAAAGACGCTGTGTCATCTCAACTGTGTTAAATGAGTTAGAGCAGAAGAGAGATGAATAGAGACAAAGACCGACAGATAAACAGAGTCAAAGTCCAAAAACAAAAAATGGAAAAAAAAGAAGAAAAGTAAAAGAAGATGCAATGCAAACTGCAGAACAAGCTCAGCTCATACAACTGAAAGCAATCTGGCTTAATCATGTGCGAAGTCAAAGATGCTAAAAAAAAAAAAACATAAAAGAAACGACAACAACAACAACGACAACCATAGCAACAAGAAAACTTGCAACAACGTCGCACACATAACCGAACGAAATCGAGTTTTTTGTTTTTGTTTTTGCAACAACAATGACTCTTCTTAGCTGGTTCTGTTAGCCAAGTCTTGCCATATGACTCAACCAATTTGAGAGCTTTGCACTACATGTAACCAAAAGATTGCAACGAATTTCGTAATACACTTTTGCATAAAACTAAGAGAACTTTCAATTGCACAGAACAGGGAAAACTAAAGGGGGGAGGAAAAGGTATGGAAAGAATGAGAGAATAAAGACCAATTAAAATTTCTATTTTTTTTGGAAATCTTAACTAATCAATAAATCATACTACACATTTGTTTAAAGCAAAAGTTACGATTTCTTTTACTTATCATTTAGATAAACTAAACTATAAATCTATATGATACAATACTTTTTATTTAGATTTGACTATGATAGCTGTTGTACTATATATAAACGAAAGAATTATTTTTACTATATATTAAACATAGAAAATACTCAACAAAGTTTTCCTTTATAGAAAGTAATTCGAAATTCATCTTCTTTAGACCATTACATCTAAAGAAAGACCTCCAGGAGGTGTTAAGACTTGACCATGTTCTTATACCCCAAAAAGACCAACAAGAGTTAAATCATAACAACAAGTTAGCAAGCTCTGGCACAGCCTCTAATGCTCTTGGCCAGGCTCTGGCGACCACTATGTGGCCTTTGCTGGAGAGGAAACGTTATTTCCAGGAAATGCGCTAAACTCTCTCTCTCTCTCTCTTTCTCTCTTGCTGTCTGTAGCCACCATGCCTTTCAGTTTACTGAGATTAAACCAAAAAAAAGAATCACCAAAACATTGAGGACTAGATAAGTAAAAAATTTTCATTTTTTAGGTGAAGAAAGACAAAAACAGAACCAATACATAATAAAAAAAAACAAAAACTTTGAATCACAACAAAGTGGAAAATCGTTTTGAGGGAGGGAAATGCATGTCCGCTGGAAAATCAAAAAAAAAAAAAAAAAATTTGACTTGATGAGATGTGAACAACAGTGTGACCTGAACAGAAAAGATCTTCTCTCTCCAAAAAAAAAAAAAAAGCCCTCAGAGCTAATTAAGCGGACTCGCATGAGTTGTGGGGTCTGTCTCCCAAACAAACAGCAACAACAATGAGAAATCGCTGGCTTCCTGGCATGGAAAACAACAAGAAAAGAGAGAAAAAAAGAAAAACAGAAGAAAACTATAGAAAAACTGAGAAAAACTTGTTCATCTTCAACTAACGAGCGGGCCAACAGACAGATAGACAGCAAACAACAAAAAGACAGAGCGACCAAACGACAGGCAGGTAACAAGTAGCAAATGGCAAGTGCAAGTGTAACAACAACAACAACAACACTCAGACTCCTCCTGAAAGAAAAATCAGAGATGGACACGTGATTTAATCACGAATTTATCGCCCTCCGAATTAATGAAAATCAATTTGGAAATGTAAATAACATATCTAAATTGTAAAATTTGAATGACTACACTTGCTTTCAGTTAAACAATATGTCTATATATATATAGTTCTTGATATGATCAGTTTATATTTAAGGCATTATAGTAAAAAGAATTACTTACTTTCAATGTAACTTTTACTTTTCCAATATGTTGGGATGATTTTCGAAATAACCACAAATTTCAGCACTTTTGCACTTGCTATAAAAAAGAAAATAATTAAATAATTTAAATTATTTAAATAATTTAAAAATAATTCAACAATTTAGTTAATCATTTAAAATTGATGATTGAAATCAATTTAGAATCATTTAAGATTGTGAAATATGATCTTACTCAACATTTTAAAAGACAAATGTAATGTAGAATTGCATATATAATCTGATATATTTTATTATATGTATATAACCAATACAAAAAACAAATTAAATAGTACATTTTCAATTTACTCAACACACAAACTATTAAGTGCTTTTGTGTTGTTTATAAAATACAACTTTTACTTCCTATATAATGAAGGATGGAACTAATTTGCAAAATCCTGTTTCTTTTTTTTCGGTGTCTGGTGTCTCTCGTGAAATGATCAATCAGAAAACTGATTCACGCTCATCTCTGCTAACTGTTTGTGAGGTTTTGTTTTTTTTTTTTTTGGGGGTTGGAGGCTTTTTTTTTTAGGTTGACTGCCTCCTGGCATGGGTGGGTGGTTAGTTTGGTAGGCTGCTATTGCCTTGTTGGATGGATGGATAGAGGAATGGATGGCTGGAGGGTGCACGGTAGGGCAGGGTGTATGGCAGGGCTTTGGCCCAAGACAATAAACAAATAAATTACATGAAAGCGGCTGCCACAGTTTGAATCTTTTCAACAAGATAATCACAATGAAGCGGCACGAAATGTGCAGCAATGTGGCATCCTCATTAACCCACCGACATTAGTTCCCCTCCTTTCATCTATCTCTATCACTTCTGTCTTCCTCTCTCTCTGTCTCTTCCTCCCGCTTAATGCAAGAAAGTGAAAGTCATTGCGAATCCCAATCCTCTAACTCTAAGCAGGCGGCAAAGTAATTGGCCAGGTCGCCACTTGGGTTAATTAAAACGCACAGAGAAAGAGAGAGAGAGAGTGAGAGAGAGGGAAATAGAGATGGATAGAAAATACAAGAAGTTCAAGTAAAAGAAGTTAACGAAACAAGACTCATCCACAAGTCCCATACCCACATATCATCGGTATCGATATGAAATGTAAATATTTGTATGACCGCAAAAACCGCAGAAAAAAAAACGCATCCGTAAGATGCCTTTGAAATGAAATGTGATGTCTGTTTATGTGTCGGTCTCTCGATCGGTCGGTCTGTCTGTCTGTCTGTCTTGGGCAATTCATTTGCACTCCGAGAGTCTTTCAGGAGGAGGATTGGCTATTGCTATTAACTTTTCACTTCTTCCGCCAATAAGCAAATCAAGCGATTTGTGCGAATGAGTAGAAGAAAGTAAATATCGTGTATAGAAAGCTGCTTGCCATTACAACTTGTATGTACTATATATACTCGTCTCGTATACTACTCAATGAAATTCAATAAATTTACACAGGCATCTCGCTCTCCCCCTCTCACTCTCTCTTTCTCTCTCTCTCTCTCTCTCTCTTGGCTGCCACTTAAAACTGATAGCTATATTTAAGTCCAGTTACTGATACTAAAACCTCTCTCCTCTACTTCTTCCTCTCCATCACTATGTTATACTTTCCGCCCATCAAGTGAAGGCTCTTTGTAGGTCAATCGAGCAGGCCAAGCTCTAGGTGGAAACATGGACGTATCGTAGCAATAGGGGAAGAAATTGTATATGTATTGAAATATATTGAGGAATCGATTCCAAATGAAGTTTTGATTAGAATATATTAAACTATACTCCATACGTTTGATTCTGCTGAGTTATTTCAATTGTGTGTGCTCTTTTTTTTAAGTATTTTGTGAGTTTAGTTTTTCTATTTTCTTTTAATTATTTGTTCGTAAATAACTCGTAACAGATTAAAGAATCACTATTATGAATAACTTAAAACTAAAAGGTTTTTTTTTTCATTTTTATATCCTTCTACATCTAGATGGTATGTTAGCTACGCCTTTTGAGCTTTTATATGGCTAACATCCGAGCCAAGTGTGGTGTATAATAACTAGCAATTGGGTCGACACATTAATGCAATTGACCCTTTCCTTTCAATTCGTTGGCTTTCCTTTCCTTCCCTTTTTTTTCTTCTTTTAAAGAACTGGCCAAATGGACTAAATTAAAAAGTTTTAATGGAAAAATAAAACAACAACAACAATTTTGAATGAATGTCTAATAACACTTGGCCACTTGGCCTCGGACGCGTGGGGGCCTGACAGTTAACAAGACGTCGACGACATCTCAATAAACCAGAGCAGATTTTGTGATTGTGCAATGGGTGGCAAGTGGCAAGAATCTGAGAGCCAAACTCTCGGCTGACTGGCCCAGCTGGCCAACAGGCACATAGACCTTGCCGGTAAACGGTAAATGTTGTACACAGTGGTAGTGCCTCAATGTACACATAAGTACAAGCCATGTGGATGTTGGCTCAGTTGCATGTGTATGTGTGTGTGTGGGACATTTGGCTGGCTAACATTACACATTACACCGGAGGCCCACATTGACATGCTCTGAATATTATACTGGTCCTCCCTCTTCCCCTCCTCCTCCTTTATGTTCCATGCTCCATAGGCTCCCCTCTGCACATCCCTCTCTGTACATCCTCTGGTGTTGCTTGTATTGTTGCATGCAGCACTTGCAGCAGCGTCAGCAGCAGCAGCAGCCCGTTGCCGAGTGGCTTGAGAATGGCATTTTGATTTATTGGCTTGTTTCAGAGTTCCGATTATGCAATCGCAAATCGCAAACTATAAAATGCAGGCAAAACAGCCAAGCAACCAGCCAGGCGCAATAAATTCTCAAAATGCGATTATTTTTGTTTTTTTTTTTTTATTGTTACTCGGTTTGCATTTGTTTTGTTTTTAGTGGTTTCGTTTTTTTTTCAGGCTCAATGAATATTTTCCCACAATTTGCAAACAATAATGAAAACAAGCTGCTGCCAGACTTGGCTAGCTGGCTGGCTGGCTTTCTGGCTAATTAAATCAAATAAGCCCAAGCTAAGCGCATTAAAAATGCAGAAAAAAAAAACTAACTAGAAAAAATCGGGAAAAACCAAATCAGATCACATAGATGAAAAAATACAAAAAAAAGAGCAAAGGAAATACTTTTAGTTTCACATTTGACACCCCGACAATTAAATACTCTGGCTATGAGATAATTAATCATATGATTTGTATATGAAAATTTTATGATAATAATCACAAAGATAACGAAACGTTGTTAGGATTACTTCGAAAGAAATTAAATGTAAAGTGAAAACTCTTTTAACCGAAAAAGGGAGTTAAAACCAATCTCCCCCTATGAATATTGCATACAATTTTTATATTCGAAAACTTATTGTTAACAATTACTTTAATTGATTAAAGTAATAATAAAGTCTTTATCATAGAAATATCCCTTGCAATAAGAGATTTGCCCTAAGACTTTACATATATAACTTTCGATATGTATATAATAAAAAAAATATCAAAGAAGCTAACTTCGGCTCTGCCGAAGTTTGTATACCCTTGCAGCAAAATAATTGGTATAAATGTTTAACAAAATCAAAAAAAAACAAAAAGGAAGAAAAAACACAACTAAAAATTTTCACTCCTTCACCGAGCATTGAACCACCAAACACCGAAGCCCATCGTGCCACCGATCTCTACACACTACGCCACCGTCACTACTTTGCTAGCGTAAGCTAATTCAACATATATGCAAACCCATTGCATCTCGCTCTTTCAATTTCGTTCTGTGTAAGAACACAGCTGAAATATTTGTGTCTCTCTCACACACCGCGTGGTGGTTGAATTTTTGCATATGTATGTGTGAGCGTGAGCATTAAAATACATTTAATTTCTATCACATATGATTCATTGATATTGATTTGTCACCTTAATAATTATCCGATTTAGTTCAAACTTGGTGTATAGTGTTTGGATACAACTCGGGTCTCTTGTGTTGGTACGGCAGATTTCTTTGAACTTTTTTGTTGCTGGAGTAAATAGCTTATATGAATGATTTGTTTTATTGATTTGTAGCCGTAATAATTATCCGATTTGAGTCAAACTTGGTGGGTAGTGTTTTGGTACAAATTAGATTTATATTTCAAAAGAAAAATAAAAAATTTTTAATTGGAACCCTATTATTCCGATATTGGATATATCATATAGTAATCCGATCCGACTGATTTTCATACTTTGTCTACCTACACCTTTAAGAAAGCTAACTACCAAGTTTCAACTTCGTAGCTTAAAATTTAAGTTCGAAAAGCGACGAACAAACAGACAGACGGACAGACGGACAGACGGACATGTCTCAATCGACTCGGCTGTTGATGCTGATCAAGAATATATATACTTTATGGGGTCGGAAACGTATATTTCTATGCGTTACAAACATCTGACCAATTTTATAATACCCTCTGCAAGGGTATAAAAACTAATTACCTCAAAGTTTGCAAAAGTTTGTACTTTACTCTGATCACGAATATATATGTGTGCACTTTCATACAGATAAAAGTTCAATTTTATTATTAAAACACAAATATATCAAAAAAAAATCTTACTTCGAAATCCAAAATTTTTACTTTTGCTATTTTGAATTACTCATACGCCGTGAGGAACAAAATTGATTACTACTTTGATTTCGATTGCTAGCAAATTTCTTATTTAAAATTTGTGTGGATTTTACAATTTTCTAATTAAATAATAAATATATTTAAATATGAATTGTTATTTTTGTGGCAAAATATTGGACTTAAATTCAATTTAAATTATAATAACAAAAACAACAAAAGTGAACTCAAATACCTACAACTACAAAGATTTATGTTGAGGTTTAAACAAGTTGAATACAATTTAAGAATTATAATAATTTAAATTAACAACTTAAGGACAACAATTTTCCACACACTACATAGACTACATAGATATCAATTGGTAGAAACTTTTTCAAATTAAACGCATGTTTTAAATTTATGTTTGAAATCTAATTGAATTGATTGATTACAACAATTTCTAAATCAAATCAGGTCAAAAACTGACTTTGTTATGGCCAGAAGTAGTTAATTCAACTCTATAAATACTTAATATCAAATTGATTTAATTATCATTGATCAAAAGTATGTTCTAAATGTTGAATTTCATGCTCAATTTAATACTTGTCTTATTTTGTTTTTCTTGTTTTGTAAAGTCGACAAACATTGGGGACAATTTTTGTATGTGGCAACGGATAGGGCACAATATGCAATTTGATATGAATACATACATATATATATATATATAACTAGATATCAGATGTAGTATAATTTGAGCTTATTTAATGGCATTTATGTGCTTTTATTTGTGAATTAAGTGAAACAACTGTGATTCAACAATAAAATTATAATCAAATTTGTTATTTGTTTATGTTTTATATTCGGTTTTACCCATTGAAGTAAGGTATTATTACAAGCAAGCTGCATGCCACAAGTGGCCAAAAAAAAAAAAGAAAAACAACAACTTATACAGAAAAAATGTGTGTTTCAGCCGGCCGGCAACGACCGATAACAAATGGCAAACAGAAATATGGTCGCAACAACAACAGCAAATAGCAGCAACAAAACTTGGCAACAAAAAGTCAGCCAATTAAGGCCAATTTAGTTGCAGCAATGCCGCAACGCGGCGACACAAAAATAACAACAACAACAGCAAAAATAATAATAATCAGTGGAAAAACAGCAACTGCAACTGCAACACAGTGTCTCAGTCTCAGTCTCAGAGCATGCAAATGAGAGCAACCAAGCAGCCAAGCAGCAGCAGCAGCAACCAAAAGTAACTTGATACACATTTGCTTGCAACAGCAACAACAACAACAACAACAATAATAACAACAGCAACAGCCCCGCAACATTGGCGGCAAATGGGTGACAAACAAAAACTTTTTTTGCACATTTTCATTTTATACCCTTGCAAAATGCACTAAAGGAATCTCATGCACAAATATGAAAAAAGTATAAAATTAAACAATTTCTATATATGTACATATATCTATTATAGGTAGAAAGTATTAATTTTCCTATTTTTTTCCTGATTTTAATAATAATAAGAATAAAAATAATTCAAATTTTACTCTTTACAAATTATGTAATTGATATTTTATATTTTTCAAGTTTATATTAATTACTTACAGTAAGAGGTGTCGAAAAATTGTATTTTTTATAGTATAAATTAAAATAAATATATTAAAATTAATATGTATATATTTTTCTATTTTTATACATATATATTGATTAAGAAACTTGTAAACTTTTGCTAAGTGAAAATAAAATAATTAATATATTATTATTTATAAAATAATGTTATTAATATTAAGAAAACTATTTTTTTTTATTTAGATTAAATTTAAAAATTTATTTATTATTAATTTATACGAAGTAAGAGTTTAATAAATTTAATAAACATTAAAACGAAAAATGAAAACCACGAAAAATAACTAAAAAACGAGTTAATAATCGAGTAGAACCAACTGTTACCCCCCTCCCCCCACCCTGTGAATTTAAAATTAATAATTGCACTTAGAAACGGTACAAAGAACCAGAAGTCCCCTGTCCCTCTGAATTAATATTTAATCTTTAAATCAGTCAGATGAACCAGCTGTTCCCCTCTTATCCCTGTGAATTTATATTAACAAGAAATCACAGAGTAGAATAATTAAAAAAATAATAATTATAATAAATATACAAAAAAAATATTTATATGTTACAAATGAAAAACCATTAAAAATGTTTATATATTTTTGAATATATTTAAAAACAAAACAAAAATTCTGGCCTAAAACAAGTTTTTCATTTAGTTAAAATATTTCCCAACTGGAATATACCTTAATACTATTAGTAAAAGTAGTTAGTAGTTCAAGTTTTCATAAGTTCGTTGAAACAAGAGAGTATTTAAAATTTATCATAAAAACTGATGGGAAGAGCCATTTAAATTTTAATACCCTATACCCATAATATCAAATGATCTATTAGCACCATTAAAGGTGAATTCTAAAAGCCTATTAACCTTATAAACATTTATATTCTTGACCACTATATACAATCTAAACGATGTCGATAAAAATTGTTTTGAATTTGTCTGAGGTCTCTTGTGTTTACTCTTAGTATTTTTTAAAGAATAGAAATTTAAGATAAACTTTGATGACATAAAAATGAAAGAAATATGAAGGGTAAGTTCAAGTCGGTCCAGCAACTTGCAAAAATAAAAAAAACAAAATGAAATAGAATTGAAACAGAAAACTTTTTCAAGTGTTGAAGAAGTTGGGGAGAGGTGATAAAGAGAGGGGGGGAAGGGTTCAACCCAACTCCAATTTCGTTAACAATTCTAAAGTTTTATGGGATATAAAACCAACAAAAGCAAAAAGCAGGAACAACAAGTGTGTCAGCAGCATCAAGTGCAATTGCAGAGAAATCTGTATTTTTTCAATAACAAATAGGAAAAAAGAGACAGATGTAGAGAGAGATGGAGAGAGGTGAAGAAAAAAAAAACAAAACGAAACGAGACGCTTTTGACCATGTTTATACCTCTACCTCTCCCACTTTTGTCTCTGTCTCTTTCTTAGGCATTGTTTGTTCAAGGCGGAGCGCGGCTTTTGATGCTGAATAAACATAACTAGAAAGGTAAGGCGGCCGGGTTGGCGGCGGGGTGGTGTTGACAGGGCGGTAAGGTGGCGGTGGTTGATGGTAGGGGGGGTTTTCATTTTGGCTTTGCGCCCATTAAAGCCAAGTGCCATGACCTTTTTGCGTTACAATTCGAATTCAAGCGGACCTAATTGTGCGAGAGCGGCTCAAGTATTATATATGTATGTATGTACAAGCAGCTATACCAAAAGTCACGCGCTGTTGGTGTTAAAAGACAACAAGAGTGCATTATCTATCTATCAAATCAATTTAACACACACATGCACACATCCAGACACACACACGCACACTCACCCACACTTGGTGGCTAAGTAGTACTGCAGGTGGCAGCTTCAACCCGGTTTTTGAGTTGCAAGAAGAAAACTTTTCGCACACAGAGTTGTTCACTTTCTTCTTCTGGTATTGTTGTTGTTGTTGTTGTTGCGTATGTGTTTCAACTTTGGACAGAGTTAAGGCAGCATCCATCACAGGCAGAGTACATATGTATATGTAGTATGACTGATTGCCTCTCTTTCTAACTTTAACTCACCTGTCAAGTAAATTAACCGTATTGCCCGCTTATATATCCATCAATATGTGCGTTTATACACATGTGGGTATATAGAAGTCACTTTCAATTGCAATTTGCTTAAATGAATTTGTTTATGCTTTTGGTTTAGTGGCCCGGCAAAAACAACAATAATAACAATAAAAAAAAAAAAACAAAACAAAAAAACCAAACGAATTTCAAGCACTCCACGGACTTTTCGTAACACTTGCTCAAATAGTTAGTTTAAAATTCTAGCGCCCGCTCAAAATGCAGCGTCGTTTTTCTTCTCTTTTTCCTTTTTTTGTGTCTGGGTTTTTTATTCTTTTGGTTAACAATAAGATTGGATCTTCTATTATTATATGATGGCTTTCAGGGTTTTGCGCTTTTAAAATTTAAATTGTATTTTGATAACAACAATTGAAAATTCGACTTATTCGTGTACCTTTAAGCAGGAAGAGCTTGCTGACACTTTGCCCTACATGGAGTGACCAAGCTTTGAAATGCTATAAAATACCAAAAGAAGAAATTCCGTTAACCGTTTGGCAAACTTGTCATTTTATTGTGGCTCCATCTATTGGAATTGAAATGTTTCCAGTTAAATCGATTTGTTATCACCCATCACTAAATTTGAAAAAAAAAAAAAACACCTTCCCCTTCACACAACACTCACAATCAGAATTGAGGAAGTACGCACATAGTGAAGAAAAATATGTTAAAGTCAGAGGTACAACATCAATTCTGGATAACCAAAAAGGCTGTACAGCGAAAATTAGGATCCAAAGAGGATAAGCATATTATCAAATCAGATGCCGAATTGGATGCTAAAATCGAGGTGTTTAAATCAATATCGGAAACCACCCTAAAACTATGCAAAATAATTGACCAATATCAAGAGCGCTTGTGCATCCTATCACAGGAGGAGTGTGTATTTGGGCGCTTCTTAAAAGAGGCGGGCAAACGGAGCAAGACAACTGGCAATAGTATTACCCATACGGGTAAGGCAATGTCCTTTGCGGGACAACAAAGGATGTGCGTCCGAGTGCCCTTGCTACGATTGCAGCATGAAGTCGATGTTTATCGCTGTCGTGCTGTCAAAGATACGGAAATCACATTGCAGGCCATGGAAAAGGAACGTACAGAATATAGAGCTGCCTTATGCTGGATGAAATCCGCCAGCCAAGAGTTAGATCCCGATACGGGCAAAGGATTGGATAAATTTCGTACTGCCCAGGCCCATGTGCGAGCGGCCAAGCACAATTTTGATGGCTATTCACTGGACTCCATACAAAAGGTAGGCACAACCATCTGCAGCAATAGATCTCTCTTAATGTTGAAGGAATCTTTACAGATTGATTTACTGGCTGCTGCTCGCTGCAATATGTATTCCCATGCCCTAGTGGCCTATGTGTCCGAATTGAAGACTTTTGCCCAGAAGGCAGCATCCACATTTCAAAGTATTTCCAATGCTTTGATTGTCAAGCCAAAATATGATTTTTGTGTGCTAAAGGAGCTTACCCAAAACGAAGGAACGGTACTGAATGAAGGCACCGATGGAGATCTAGAGCAAACAGCAGCTGCTAATCCAATTGAAACAGTTGACAAGGATCAATCTCTGTTTTTCGCCGTAAGTCTAAGATTTTCCCTAATTGGAATTTTTAATTCAAAAATTATTAATTGCAGAGTGAATATCAGGATAAGCCCGAAAGCGAAACCGAATCTACATCTCAAACGGAACCAATATTATCAGCATTATCTGCTCCACCAGCATGTGGTGACAATGAATCTTTGCTCATTGAATTATCCAAGCAGTTGGAGGAAAGTCCTCTTATTGATTCACTGCATGAGAGTGACCAGGAACAGCAGCAGCAGCAGGATGGTAATAACCAGAAATTTTGGACTAGAATGTTTAACCAACCGCCACCGTCTCCGTCACCAATGCCACCAACTAGTCTCGGCACCAAAGCGGAAACAACAGCAAATCCTAACAGTGGTGGTAAAAACCACTCGTTAGCCAATAATCCATGGTTAGAGCTATTTGCCGATCTTGATCCATTGGCAAATCCACAGGCATTTGATTTAAAATTGAGCGGCGGACGCAGTGTGGCCGAACAGACATAAAGTCCAATCCAAATCAAAGATTTAATAATAATTGGCCACATCTCTCTCTTAGCTAGTCCAAATGTAGAGAATATCTTTGTATGTAACTTTTCGCTAAACGTTCAAAAACTTTTTATGTTTTATTTAAATAAAATTTATATATGGGACACAGCAGCTAAACGAGGAGGCAGCGGAGGTGGAGAAGGAAGAGTTAGAGAATAAGGAAATGGTGGTACGGTAGTAGTTGGGTCAGGAAGATAGGACGTGAGCTGGATAGGAGGGATTTAGGTATGGAGATGTAAATTTAATTAAAACTCATTTAACAGCCGCTTGTGCCTCCTTTTTGGAGTTAACCAGCTCAACCAGCTCCTTAACACGACGTAGGCAATCCTTTTTACTGCGATTTGGTATACAAGAGGCAATACGATCCCAACGATCGGGCGTTGTTGTTGGATAAGTTTTAATGGCCTGCTCTAGGAGAGCTTGCTCCTCCTTGGTCCAGGTTTTAGATGCAGCCGCTGGCGTAGCAGCAGCACCACCACCACCCGTAGGAGTATTTGTATTAGTAGCTCCATTTAATGCAGCAGCTGGAACTGTATTAGATGTTGCTCCTATACCATTCTGCTTGATATTAGTACCACCATTCTCTTTGATATTCTCTTTAGTCTCTGTTGTTGAGGTCGTCGTCGTCGTTGTTATCTTCGTCGTAGTTGTGTCCTCGCCTAAGGTGATATCATTGGATGTCTGCACTTCCTTCTTGGACTTTTCAAAGCTGGCGAAGGCTGCATCATTGGCCTGAGTTTTTAATGAGCTTTTCGAGTGATCGCTGTGCTGTAGGGCCTTGGCCTTGTTTAGAACATCACGAGCTGTTACCAGGCCACCCGATGGTACTCCTCCTGCTCCTCCCGATCCACCATGCTGATTGATAAATGTGGCTATAACGTCCCAACGTTGGGCAGTACCAGCCGGGAATAGATTCACCGCCTTAATCAACAATTGAACATTCTCATTGCTCCATAATTCACCCTTTTTCACCTCCTTGACGGCTGCCTTGGGTGTTGCATTATTATTGGCCATTTTCTTTTGTTGAGCCTGATTCAGTTCCTCCAGTTCGGTGGCAATTTTCTGCTCTGCCGTCTGTAGGGCAGCCACAAATGATTCACGACCCTTTGTTTCCATAGCCTTATTTAATGCCTGCAGTTCAGCCAATGTGAAGGTTTCACATATTTTCTCCGTGCCCTCCATATGCTTTAGCTGATCCTTGTCATTTTTGGCATAGTATTTGCAGTCCTTGACCTTGTCGCGCAACGTTTTCCGCTCCTTCTTAAGCACTTTCTTTTGCTGCTCGCGTTCAATACGGA
Organism: Drosophila austrosaltans; assembly: GCA_035045865.1. NCBI lineage: Eukaryota > Metazoa > Arthropoda > Insecta > Diptera > Drosophilidae > Drosophila > Drosophila austrosaltans. The sequence goes on from JAWNOQ010000211.1 coordinate 6,318,070, forward strand.
TTTGCTCAATGCGCTTTTGTTCGGCCTTATCGGCACGCTCCTTGGCCATAGCAGCCTCACGTACAGCTCGCTCCTGTTCGGCCTTTTGGGCCTGGACGGCATCCATTTTGGCACGCTTAGCTGCCGCCTTGCGATCCTTCTCCTCTTGCTTGAATCTTTGGATACGCTTATCATTGTTATAGGCCAAATCTACAAGTGCTCGTATGCGAGTCATTTCCTCTTTTTTACGTTTAATGCGCGCCGCCTTATTCTCCTTTTCAATCCAACGTCTCTCATCACGATCCTGACCCTTCTCCTTATCCTCCTCATCTAGATAGCTGAACTCACGCCACGATTTAAAGTCATACCAAAAATTATAAAAACGTTCGACTTCCTCCCGTTTGGCATCCTCCTCGCCAAAGCCTGGAACATTTGCCTTTTCGCTCCAACGACCATTTAAATCAAAATACTTATTGAAGGCAGCATAAAAATCGTTGTCAATATCTGTTTGCGAGGGAAAGGCATCATCAAATTCTGGGTCCACTGAATCAAAGCTACGCCGTATCTTGGGAGTACCTAAATGACAATTATTAAAATGATTAATCGACAGGAACAAAGAAAGGAATATATAGATTTAAATATATATATGTACCCAATATTTCATATGCTTTCGTTATGCAAGTAAAGTAATCATCATCCGTAATGACCTCCTCGCCTTTGGCTTTTCGTTTATCCGGATGATGCTGTAGCACCATTCGTCTGTAGGCTCGACGTATGTCATCATCGCTGGCTTCGAATCTAAAAGCAATGGACAACAACAGACATAAAAATATTTCATTTTGTCATCTCTCTCTCTCTTTCTCTCTCGCTCTGCCTTACTGGGTAGCTCTCTAGCTCGTTCTAGCACGTGCTAAAATTGCTCAAGAGTCCGGCAAGAATTTTCAAGTGTATGAACTTACCTCAATTTTCCCAATCCCAATACACTATAATGATCCTGCTCCTTCCATTCTTTGGGATCAAGGGATTTGAGGTATTTAATATCAACTTCTTCGCCATTACCATTAAGTAGCAGTTTCTCATCAGATTCGCTACGTTCCACGCCGCCTGGCGCGATTTTGCGGCGAGCATTGAAATATGCAAAGCCAACGCGCTCAATTTGATGACGCGCGACCTTGAGCGGTAACTCCAATTCCAGGCTGTTAGTCATGACCACCAAATGTAAATGCTAACACTAACTGACACTTCGATTTTCGCCCACTTAAAGATTACATAAAGCACACTTTTCTCTAGTAGAAATTCAGTTAACAAACAAATAATAAGAAAGCAAATGTACAAATTAATATTCACTCTCTTCCTCCTCTGCCTCACTCACTCACCACCGCATGTGCTAGTCTTTGGTTTTAGGGTTGTCGCTATCAGCAAATAAAAACCAAATTGATTTATCTATCGTTCCCTATCGATATACTGCTGGTTCCAAGGCCCTTGAGCGAACCGATTTGAAACACTAGATAAATTTATAAAACAAAACAAAACGAAGTGTGAATCCACTTGAATTTCATTTTAGATTGTCTGGCATATTGTACAATCATTACAACTTGACAATGGCATGCTAATTTAGTAATATCAAGCAAATCAGCATAAGTGTCAAGTTAACTATCGAGGTTGAGGGTATCGATTATTGAGTCAGCATATCAACAAATAGTTCTCGATAACTTTAGTCGATTATTTGTTGACGGTTCTCAGAGGTTGGAGCCTTGGAGTAGGCGAGAGAAGTGATAAGACAAGCACTGACACAGAGACGAAAATGCTGCAAAGCTTCCGAATCTCAATCAAATATGAATCAATCTCATGAGAAGAACAGCAGCGGTGATAGCTCCGTGTGCTCGTCGCCTATCGCTAATATCACTGCCACTCCCAGCGCTGCTGTGGGCGAGGGCGAGGGTGAGGGTGAGAGTCTTCACCGTCACGATGTTAGTGACACTTTCTACACCAGCCAACGGAAAAAGGGCAGTAGCCACGTATTCCGCGTACGCCTCGACACCACAGGATTTACACTGCAACGGGAGTCGCCAAGTGGCACCACAATCAAAGAGCAAACTGTGAAGATATGTGACATTGTGGGAGCTCGCTGTATGCGGCTAAAAAAGACTCGCCGCTTAGCCATGGCCACTGCCTGTGCCTGCAGCAGCGGTAATCCAAATTCGCCGGCCAATTCAGCAACAAGCCGCAGCAATCGAAATGGAGCCACACCGAGCAAATGTAGCACGGCCAGTAAGGAGGATTATGCCTGTGATGGCGATGTCAGTGCCTATCTCTATGTCTTTGCCTATGTACTGAAAAAGAAGAGTTTGCGCAGCGAACTCCATAGAGAGCGCACAGTATTGACATTGCGTTTCCGCTCCTTTGACTCCTTTGAGGACAATATGCGTGAGGCAGATCGTTGGTATCGAGCCTTACGCTGGCAATTGCATCAAACGCTTGAGGACATTTTTGTCGATCGAATTAATGATGAGCGCCGTCGTCGTGTTCTAGTACTACTTAATCCCAAATCTGGATCGGGCAATGGACGTGAGGTCTTTAATATGCATGTCTCCCCAGTGTTAAATGAGGCTGAAGTACCATATGATCTGTATGTAACGAAACATTCCAATTTTGCCAGCGAACTGATGAGCACACGTCGTTTGGATGCCTGGTGTTGTGTGGTAGCTGTGGGCGGTGATGGACTGTTCCATGAAATTATTAATGGTCTAATGCAGCGTGAAGATTGGGATAGTGTTTTGCCCAATATAGCCTTAGGTATTATACCCTGCGGTTCTGGCAATGGTTTGGCTCGCTCTATAGCCCATGGATACAAGTAAGTCCAAGACCAAATAATGGTATCCCATTCTAATCTTTATTTTTTTTTGGCAACAGCGAACCCTATTTTAGTAAGCCAGTATTGGGTGCTGCTTTGACCGTCATCAGTGGACGCAGTTCACCAATGGATGTGGTGCGTGTACAGTTAAAGGAACGTTCGGTATACTCCTTTCTTTCCATTGGCTGGGGCTTCATCTCGGATGTGGATATTGAGAGTGAACGTATACGCATGTTTGGCTATCAACGATTTACCATTTGGACCTTATATCGTCTGGCCAATCTGCGGACCTATAATGGCAGAATAAGTTATTTACTCAGCCATCAGTCGGGACAGGAAGCGGCCATGCAGGAGCCAGCAATTAGAATGCAATCAAGTCGTAGCTATAATACTACCCTCAACAAGCATAATCTACCAGCGAGTTTTCATCATTCCGTTGAATGTTTGCCATCAGAATTCGCCGATGTCATTTCGTTGGAGACATCTATGAATCAATCATTTCGCTCACGCTGCGATAGTTGGCTGTCGGGAGGATCTCGCCGCAGTTATTACTATTCCATATCGGAGAGCATCTATCATAGTTTAGCTGATGAAAGTGAATTGGCTGAGCAGGCACAGATCCATGCGGCATCGTATTTGGAGAGTCGTCCGCCGAATTATGGTCCAGCCAGCAGTTTACCAGATCTAGATCAACCGCTGCCCGAGGATGAGGGTTGGCTGGTAGAGGAAGGTGAATTCATAATGATGCATGCTGTATATCAAACACATTTGGGTATCGATTGTCATTTCGCCCCAAAGGCCCAGATGAACGATGGCACCATCCACCTGATTTTGATACGTGGTGGTATAAGTCGTCCCCATTTATTGAGCTTTCTCTACAACATGAGCTCCGGCACTCATTTGCCTGAGGTGAACAATCAGTATGTCAAGGTTTTGCGAGTTAAAGCCTTTCGATTGGAACCGCATGATAATCATGGCATAATCACTATTGATGGCGAACGTGTTGAATTTGGTCCACTGCAGGCGGAAGTTTTGCCGGGCATAGCCCGAGTCATGGTACCCAAGTAAAGACGAATTGGGAAATAGAAAGGGAAGAAGAAACAAAATCAATCAACGACCTAGACCTACATACATTCGAGCAATATTAATCTCTTATAGGAATCTGAATCGAAACCGGAATCTCTGCATTTGTATATGTAGTTATTACTTATTTTGTTATGGGTACTTAGGTTAGATAACCAGTGAGCGAGTTGTGTGTTTTCTTTTATATATATAATTTTTATCGGTTTTGTCTTGTTAACATTTTTAAATTTATTAAAGTTATTAACAAAATATACTGTATGTCCATTCATACGCATATACAATTCAATGAGTTCGTTTAGACGTTTAAATGTTTAAATTGCGCGGTCTAAAATTCAAAAAGTAGTCGGTGAATATATCGATATTTTTACTACAGCCTCTGTAACGTTCTTTAAATTTGACATTTACCAGCACTGAAATTGAAATATAACAATTTTCACAATTATTTATTTGCCAACACTAGCATTCCGAGAAGTCTAAAGTAAATAACTATCGAACTTTTATTATTCTGTGGAAAAAAACAATATGTCATCTGAGGACCTGGCGCCAATAAACGAACAGGATCTAAAGGATCTTAAAGAACGTATGAAACTAATTGCTGATGCAGACCCAAGCCAGTATCATAATGACTTCTCATTGAGACGCTATTTGAGGGCTTTTAAGACGACAGATGGCGCATTCCAAGTAAGTTCGTCTTCATCTTCAGCCCACGCAAATCCTTCTAAAGTCTCTTCTACCCTTTTTTCCCCCTTCTCCACTTACGCCTTTCGTTTTTCTTTGGGTTATAGGCCATATTGAAGACGAACAAATGGCGCGAAACATATGGCGTGGCCAAGCTTCAAGAAATGGATCGAAGTGGTTTGGAAAACAAGGCTCGCGTATTGCGTCATCGTGACTGCATTGGCCGTCCAGTTATTTATATTCCAGCAAAAAATCACAATGCTTCCGCACGTGACATTGAAGAGCTGACCCGATTCATTGTGTACAATCTGGAGGAGGCATGTAAAAAGTGCTTCGAGGAGGTAACCGATCGATTGTGTATTGTCTTTGATTTGGCCGAGTTCAGTACCTCCTGCATGGACTACCAACTGGTGCAGAATCTAATCTGGTTACTGAGCAAGCATTTCCCAGAACGTCTTGGCATTTGTTTGATCATCAATTCGCCGGGATTGTTCTCTACTGTTTGGCCGGCAATACGTGTACTTCTTGATGATAACACCGCCGGCAAGGTGAAATTTGTTAGCGATGAAGTGGAGCTATGTCAATATCTAATTCCAGACATTCTTCCAACGGATATGTAAGCTCCATTATTTGACGCTTCGTTCCAGCTTAGTTATATAGACATATCTCCTAAGAAAGAGAAACCAATACCAGTACCTAATAGCCAGACCCAGATATATGCGGAGAGGAGGCTTTTAGCATGTACTCTAAACATAGAAATTGATGTATTTAATGATTGTTGATCGTAACATTGTATTTTATTGGACAAATCTGTTAGTATGATGTTGACTATTTTAGATAAACGTTTATCTATTGCCCAACCCATATTTATATTGTATATATACTACAAACATATATATTGATATCGTGTATACATGTATATGAGTGTCTATTGAGTACAGCAAATAAAGTTGTAAAACAAAACCACGAGAGAGAGAGAGCTTTAAAAAGGGGGAAGTCGAGTCATTTGAAATCAGAAACAACCTTTCTGCAAGAAAGATAGTGCTAATTATAGAGAGCTTATCATTTCACAAAATGATAACAATCTAAAAGTTGAGCAGGTGTCAAGGAGCTTCGATTTAAATTTAGCCCCGCTACATTTCGATATTGGTTACCGTTAGGCTGCACCACAACCATATTGCCAGTGTTGCTCGTTTAGCTTTAGATTAAAAAAATGCTAAATGCGCTTTAATTTGAAATAACCTTCAAATATTAGTTAATCATACGGAAAATACAGTTTCAGATCATCAAATTTGATATGAAAATAAGGATCATAGTATCAATGTGATGGAATAAATGTAGCCTCTTTGGCTATAAAAATCTGTAGCTAAATGGATATCATTTAAAGTTGCACCAACTTGGCAACACTGTCACTATGTTATCAATTTCTGAATATGAAACTCAATTTGTTGCCTTTGATAAGGGAAGTCCAAATCCAGCACTATGAAAAACTGCCACCCAGCGAGATGGATAAGCAGGCAATTGACCAACGAACCCTACTGTTAGTTATAAATCAGTAACAACTCAAGCGTGCTACGACAAACATGTCGCCACCAGAAATAAAATGTACAACAATAGCTACAGCTTATATAGCGGCTTTGGATGTTGGAACCACTAGCGTGAGATGCTTTGTGCTGGATGAGAAGTGCGCGGTCAAAGGGTCAGCAGCGGTTGCTGTAAGTTACTTAATTTTAATTGAACAATAACAACAGCTCCCAGTTTTGTTAATGACACTATGTTTGTTTTTTAATAACGTTTTTTGTGGGGGTTTTATGGCGTTTTAGGTGGAGCTATTGAATCCCCAACCGGGGTTCTTTGAAATCGAGCCCGAAAGTTTATGGCGTAAAGTTGTAAAGGTTATAACAGAGGCTATACAGGGTAAGTTGACAGCTGATGATGTTCTCAGATCCTTTATTTATATATGTATATATGTATTAATAATTATTTCAGATGCCAAATTGATGCCCACACAAATCACCTGCCTGACTATATCCACGCAACGTTCCACATTTCTTACTTGGAATCACAAGACCAATGAGTATTATCATAATTTCATTACCTGGAAGGATTTGCGGGCCGATGATCTTGTCGAGCAATGGAATTCAGGATGCTTGAAGCGTACGATAAATGGTTTCTTCTATGGTCTTTATTTGGCAACTAGAAATCCACGTTTTCTGGCAGGAAGTATGCTTAAATTGATGAATGGTCAGGTTACACCAAGATTGCTTTACGAGATTGCCCACAATAGACGGCTGCAGCAGGCTCTGCATGACAAAACAGTGCGGCTGGAACTGCTAG